>VBSM01003176.1:4920992-4938874 GCA_008086735.1 Cheirogaleus medius | reverse complement strand
GCTCGGCTCGCCGCGGCCGGGGAGGGGGCGGCCCCGGGATTGGCTGCGCCGGGCACCTCCCCGCCCCTGCCCCCGACCGCGCCGCGTCCCTGCGCCCCGCGGCCCCCAGCCCCGCGCCGGGCCCCTCTCCGAGTCCCCGCCCGGCTCTGGCTCGGAGAATCCCGGCTCGGGGCTCAGGAGCCAGGCACGAAACCAGAGCCCACCCTTAGGTTCTGGTGGATGGATTTTGCGGGCCGGGGGCTGGAGATGCCCTGGGAGGAAGTGGGGTGGGCTGAGAATAAAACCGGGCTGAAGGGCCTTGGCCATCAAATTCCGCAAACACTTGTTTTCCTCCTGGGGCCGCATCTGGGACACACGCAGGAGCGTGACTGGAGACAGCTTTGGTTGCTCCGCGTCTCAGGGGCGCTATTTTAGCCACCCAAACAGATCGTGAAGTCTCTGCAAGTGGATGGTGTATTATACTTCTCCGTGCTCGGTGCTCCGACGTTCAGGGATGGGTGGGGATGGTGCAGGTAATCTCATTCCAGGCCTGATTGGGAATGGGGAGCATATACGGATAATTCAATCGCAGCTACACTGAAATAAAAATCTCAGGACTCAAGCCTGGGTAGGAGACATCGTTTCAAATCCAATTTAACTTTCCTGAGCCTTGGTCTTCTGGAACAAATGTGAGCGAGGATGTCCCAGAACAGTAAAGAGAGAGGAAGATTGCCCTCTGGCTTGTGGGAACGTGTCGGGGAGATACCACAGGCCCCATGGCCCCACGGTTAGGAGCTGAGAGCTAAGTTGCAAAAGTTAAGTAGACACTGCGGTTGCAGCAGGCAAAAAGCGGAATCCAGAAAATATGCATAAGAAACGGCAAGGGGACCCTTTTGTCCAAACGATACCCAGAAAGCCCTAAGTGTCAGAGAGCAGCCAGGCCAGTGCTCAGAGAAGCGAACGCTAATCCAGGGTCTGTTTGTCGCTACCTGCCTTTATGTCCCTCCTAGGTTTGGAGAGGACAGTGGCTCGGGGGTCCCTGGCGTGGGCTCCTAACAGAGAGGGAGACCCAGTCTGATGGATGCAACTTTTTAACCTTTAAATTATGAATGGAGAGATACATCCTATGGGATTGCAGATGAAGATGTGGGAGAAGACACTGACAATCTGTAAATTTGGGAGATGGGATTATGGAGAGACAATTGATCTTTGGTACATGAAGAAATAAACCAAATCTACATCTATAACACCATGGAGAAGAGAGAATAATCAGTTACAGGTCTGCTTAGATTTTAATGATCCAGTATAGTTTGTGGCAGGCCCTGATACCAGTGGAGAGAATTAGAAAGTATTTTCTGTTTTCATATTTGCCATAGTTGGTTATACAAGAGAAGTAGCAAATGGTTTCTGCCCTTGTGGAATATATATATTGTCTAACTACAAAGAAAAGAAAATGGAAAGATGGTAAAAAAAAGAAAAAAGAAGAATAAAAAGCCTTCATTACTCCAGCAATCCACACACCCCATCCCCCCCCCCATTATTTGAGCAAACACTGACAGGGGACTGGCCAGGTGAGGAGGTAACAGACCAGGTGACCATCCTGCTCACACTTTCCACTTGAAATTGCTCTGTCCTTGGGGTGCTCCCTGAGTAATACATATTTATATATTATTATATTTCCCTTACTGTGGTCCAGACTTGGATACAAGCCCCTTCCCTTGATCTCCTTAGCACAGCTATAGAAGGCTAGATCTGTCCAAATGATTTAAAGCAAGTTAACATGAGGAATCCCAGGTCTTGGAGACTCAGTCCCACCCCACGTTCTGTCTTGAAGGTATTTCCAGTACCAAAAACAAAAGTAGAATATCCCAGGCACAATCCTGCCAGCTTCCTTCCTGCTCCCTGCAGGGCTTCTTATACCGAGATCCTATTACTCTCACCAGTTAGGGGCATTCTCCCAGTGTCTTTGTCATCTTCGGGGCCAAGGCCAAAGATGCCACTTCTGGTATGAGCTAGAACAACCTTTCTGGAGGACAATTTGACAATATTGATCAAAATAATCTTTGAACTCTTCATTGCTGTTGTGCTTATTACTAAATTATGATACAACTATCCCATTTATAGAAATATTCTAAGGAAATAAAACTAGAATTTGGGCAAATATTCAATCCACAGCACTCCTCAGAGCACTGTTTACATCATGAGGATTGTACACAACCCACACATTCAAACCTGGGGATTTATGAAATAAATTATGAAATATGTCTATAATAGAATACTATGCAGCCACTAATTATATTCTATAACTGTATTTGTTGACATGGAAAATTATTCATGCTCTATCGTGACATTGTAAAACATCAGGCTATAAGAATTAGAGTATATCACTTTTTGTTTAAAAATTATACTCATGTACACACACACACACACACACACACATATTCTTCCTGCCTTTTGTCAGTCTTTCTATCCCAAGAAATGTAAGGGACTCCCTGAGGAAAGTCTATTTCATAAATTTCCAAACCTAAGGTTATAGTTTGACCCTCAATGAAATCACAATATTAGCCAGTTCATTTCCAAAGTCTAAAAATATGGGACTTTGGCAGAATGCCCCAGTGTGGCACTGGCACTTCCTAACTGGTCCTTTTTGGGACACAGCCTTAAGGTGAAATTATACCTTCTATTCTTTCTGTTGCTGGTTCATGCTTCTGGTCTCCTATGGATAGCTCTTGGACAGAAGGACCCAGCCAAATTCAGTGACAGTACTATCTAAAACAGGGATTCTTCTCCCAGGATCCATGGACAGAATCGAGAGTTCATGACCTTACATGTTTATATTCATGAACTTGTAACTGAAATTCTCCATTTACTTCAGTTATACAGGTAGGCAGCAAATTACAGTAGTAGTAGAGGTACTAATATTATATTGTGTCTATCACCAATAAAAACCACAGATGTTTATATTACATGAAAGTTGTTGCAGAGTTTTTACAATATCCTTTATGTTCATCACTACTTTGAAATTATGATAATATTGAACCTGCTTCTATATTTTCTTATTTAATGCTCTCATAAATAAGCAACTATATGAGGGTTCTTTAAAAAGTTCATGGAAAATGATTATTATGGAAAAATTGTGCATGGATTTCAAGAATGTTTTATACCCAAAGAAACTCATACTAACTTGTTATAAGATAGGTCTGACCAGGATCGAGTGTGAGGCACTAAGAAGGATAAGATATCAGTTTGAAACAGCTCGGATCAGAGCAACACAAATTCTGCTAAAATTGAAGCAAGAACAAACATCAAATTTATGAAGAAGCTTAGGTGGAAGAGTGGTGAAATCATTGACATTTTAGAAAAAGTTTATGGGGACAATGCCCCAAAGAAATCAGCAGTCTACAAATAGGTAACTCATCATAAGAAGGGATTAGACAATATTGAAGATGAAGTCTACAGTGGAAGATCATCCACATCAATCTGTAAGGAAAACATTCATCTTGTTTGTGCCTTAGTTGAAGAAGACTGATGACTAACAGTAGAAATAATAGCCAACACTGTAGACATCTCAACTGGTTCAGCTTACACAGTTCTGACTAAAAAAATTAAAGTTGAACAAACTTTCTACTTGGTGGGTGCCAAAACCATTGTGCCCAAATTGGCCACAGATAAGAGTAGACCTTTTGATGGAAATCTTAAACCAGTGAGATCAAGATCCTGAAGTATTTCTTCTAAGAATTGTAGCAGGAGATGGCACATGGCTTTACCAGTATAGTCCTGAAGATGGCACAATCCATGCAATGGCTACCATGAGATGGAAGTGGTCCAGTTAAACCGAAAGCAAACTGAGCAAGAGCAAAGGTCATGGCAACAGTTTGGGGGATGCTGAAGGCATTTTGCTTGTTGGTTTTCTGGAGTGTCAATGAATGATCACATCTGCTTATTATGAGAGTGTTTGGAGAAAGTCACCCAAAGCTTTAGCAGAAAAACACCTGGGGGGCTTCACCAGGGAGTCTTGCTCCACAACGACATGCTCCTGCCCATTCCTCTCCTCAAACAAGGGCAATTTTGTGAGAGTTTCGATGGGAAATAATTAGGCATGCACCTTACAGTCCTGATTTTGCTCCTTCTGACTTCTTTTTGTTTCCTAATCTTAAAAAAAAAAAATCTAAAAGAGGTGCCCATTTTTCTTTAGTTAATAATATAAAAGAGACTACATTGACATGGCCAAATTGCCAGGACCCTCAATTCTTCTTAGGGATGGACTAAGTGGCAGGTGTCATCGCTTACAAAAGTGTCTTGACCTTGATGGAGTTTATGTTGTGGAATAAAGTTTGTATTTTTTATTTTGGTCTTTCAATTGTATTTTTCCATGAACTTTTTGAATTCCCTTCAATTTTATAACTACATTTTGATATAAATGGCTTCCATTGTAATTAAATGTATTTTACTTTACACACTTAATATTATTCTGAGAGGGAAACCGTGGGCTTTCCAGATTGCCAAATGAGTCCAGGGCACCAAAAAGTTTAAAAACCCCTGGATTTACAATACCTACTTATTGAGGGGCTCTCTTTTTCTACAGGGGCTTAATGCTGTTGACAAATATGAAATGATCAAGCAACACATTTAAGACCTCATTTTGAAGCCGGGATCTCCAAGAATAATGGTAGGTTCCCTTTTACCTGCAGGGCTGAAAGACAGCACCAAAGCTCCATGCCACCCCAACAAATGGAGAGACAGCTCTCAAACACAACAGCTTAATAAAGAGTTTATTTTGTTTTAATGGGAGACATTAGATGACAGTTAAAGTCCTATACAAAGGTCCAATGGAGAGGGGGAGGTTCAAAGTACAAGAAGGGAAGATGAATCGATATTCCTAAGGCAGCCTCAAGGGATGGCAGCAAAGCTCAGGGAGAGGAATCAGGCTTTGCGGGAGGAGCCCAGCTCCTCTATTCTAGCAGCAGGGAGGATGGGGCAGATGCTAGTAGGCTGCATATTTGCTGCAGGGAAGATGAGGGATTCCCGTCTGATGGCATCTATTTTCTCTGAGAAGTAGGAGGCAAGATCATCTATTGAGAGTCAAGACAGAAGAGATAGAGAAAAAAAATAATAAAGCTCAATAATATATAAATATTACTTTACAGTGGACAAAGAGTTTTCAGTCTATTCTTACAGCCCTATAGGAAAGCCATGATCATGGCATCGCAGCTGAGGAAACTTGGGCTTCTAGGTCAATTGACTTTCTTTCCCCCAAGACTTGCCAGCAGGAAAGAGAAGAGCTAGAGCTTAAACTAAGCTCTTCAGATGGAAAATCCATTCTGGATGCTGTAGAAAAGCACTTTATTTATGTGTTTGTTCATTTGTTTTTCAAATAATTAGAGTTGCTTGGTTCAGGAAATGTTAATTGATGCACATTCTTTCACTCTTGTCTCTAATTAAGGTGGAACCACAGCTAAAGAGAGGGATATGTCTATCTAGATATAATGAACATTATCTTTCCTCAGAGTGACTTGTCCTGATAGGTCTTTGGTACTATATGAAGTACTGATGACAGGAGTGTCTTGCTTACTGCTTATGTCTGTCTGGGTATGGTGTCAGAGTCTCTGTACCCTCGGGTGCCGAGGAGGCTATTCACGGGCAGCTTTGGGGCAGCTCTTAGTGGTTCCCTGGAGGCCCTATTTGCTCAAAGCACAGGAGAGAGGAGAGCCTTGGTAAAAACAATCACAAGGGTCTGAGAAGGAGCAGGGACAGAGGTCTGTATTCTTTAAAATGCAAGTAATTTCCTCAATATCCTCTGAACATGAGGACTAAGAGTGGAATTTGGTGGCCATTCAGTTGCTGACAAGGGACCCCATTCATACAGAGGGGCAGGTTCTGAGCTAAGTCATGGAGCAATGGGGATGCTTTAGTGCGTAAGCTGTGCTCCCACAGAGTGGGACATGGCCACAGCATCCATCCTGGTGGTCTCTGTAGTTCTCTTTCTGCCCCTTCCTGCCCATTGTGCTGGGGTGGAGCACTTCCCTGGGCAGAACAAGTTTACAGAGGAAGGAAGGATGGCTCAGGGCAACTAGATACAGAGGACTACACGGTCTGTAGCAGAAGTTGTCTGGCTTCAGTGTTGGCAGCAGGGACAGAAAAGCCTTACTTGACCAATCTCTGATCTGTTCCGCAGCAAGGAAGATAAAACCCTTTAGATCAGCATAGGCCATTGCTCCTTTGTCTTTTAGATGAGATTCGAAACCTTTGCAAAATATTGGGGATCTAAGGTGAGCTCACTCCAACTGGTAGATAAGGACAGTTATCAGCAGGAAAGTGATGGCGAGCTCTCTGCTTGGTGCAGTTCCCAGGGACACACCTCCATGAGCCAAAGCCTCCTGTATAGATAGGCAGGCCAGCACCACTGGATCACCTTTGCAGAGGAGAGTGTCCAGGCGACTGCTTCCCTGGTGACTCTCATAGAGTCTGTGCTTCACATCATCAAGGGAATGCATTTGCCCTATCTTTTCTTTGGGAAGTAGGTCTGTGGGAAAGCCTGGCAGAGAACTATTTCAGATGTGGGGGTTCCACCCAAACAGTCTGATGGGAAGGATCAAGTTAGGAGTTCTGAGCTGAGGGGATCCTTCGTCTCTGCCAGAGAACCTGGAAGAATGTCGGTGCTTCCCTGCCGTTTCCTGGGCAGGTCCCAATGCACACTCAGGGCCTCAGGGTCCCTTCACCATGACCAGGCCACAGTTGCAGTGAACAGGCGGGAGGGATGCCAGGACCAAGGAAGCAGGGCCTATGGTCTGGGCAACCATGAGTCAGAGGCCAGGTAAGTAGTCAAAAATGGAGCTCATAAATCCTGGAGAGAGGACCCAGATGGAAACTTCAAAGGTCAAGCAAGTACTCAGTACTTACAAATCCCAGTGCATCAACAGAGCAAGGGAAGGAGCACATATGCAACACAAGGCAGGTGTTTGTTCCAGCCTCAGTGGCCGCACCTGCAGGGAGAACCAATGAGAACCTGGAACTGGAAGGCTTGCTCCTGACCATCACTGCTAGCTGCCCGGCTAGTATTTATGAACTCGGGGTAGAGCAAGAGATGTCACATCTCACCTCTGGAGTCTCCCCACCTTCCCTGCAGAAACCCTTTGGTCCTCACTTGCATTCACAGCTCTGCTAAGAGTGATGTCCTGCCTTGTGCTTACAAGGTTTCCTCCCCAGGTCCTGCCTGTGAACCACACAGGGCCTGGTAGTTGGAGCTCTATTACTACCTGTCAGACTTCTTTGTCACCAGGAGACAGCTGACAGCACACCTCTCAGATTCCTGACTATACCCTCCTCTGGGTTCTCTAGCCCTGTGCCGTCCCTAGCTCTTGGGATATCCTGCAATCTCAGCTTAGATTCCTCTTGCAAATGCTTGCTTAGGCAAAGATCTCTTTTGGCTGCAAAATCTAACTGCCTCAACCCTTTTCTCCTTTCCTGCAACTGGTCCTGTTCCTAAATGGTATGTTTAATGCATAAAGGGTAGATGTAGCTTCCATCTGCTGTCTCCTTCTTCAATAGAGCCAATCAAGTCCAGAGAGAAGACAGCAGAGACATTTTCCTGACAATTAAAGAGAAGTGGATATATAGGGCATTAATTACACATCATTGATTGCTAGAACTGGATGAGTCCTTAGAAGTCAAGTCTCTTGTTGTACGTTGACAGACAAGGAAAATCTGTCTCTCGGAATTTTGCAGCCACACACAGCTAGTAAGTGGCTGAACTGCAACTGAAATTCAGGTCCTCTGCCTCCCTAAATCTATGTTAGATTATTTTTCTATGATTTTTATTATAACATTAAACCCTGTTGAAATAAGCTGGGTCCTCATATTCTTTTTGCTTATGGGATCTGATCAGCTCCTTGTGGATAAAATGAGTTAAAAAGAACAATGTTTAAGAGCACAGATCTCACGTTAAGTGCTCTTACCACAGTAAAATTAAAAGGAAAAAAAAAAAAAAGACCATTGTTCTTTGTAATCTAGGAGTTCCAGAGCTAATTATTTTCTTGGACTTTATGTTTAAGAATGGGTGTGGAATCCTGATGTGTATGTTCAGGTCATTGTTTGGTTAAGGTTTTGTGCTGGTGATAAGCTAATGGGGACAAGGCATGACTGTCCTGGGAGGGGGTCCATTTGAGGGCTGTTCACCCACTGAATCAATCACGATTATTCTGCCAGTGGAACTACCCGGATGGGCAAGTCCAACGGAGACCGGAAACTTTGAACTTCATGTGAAGGGTGTGTGCTTCTTTCTTTAACGTAAAGAAAATTTACTCAACTAATATGTACTCATTTTGCAAATATGTAAAAATACAAGCGAGAAGAAGAAAATCAAAGTCATCACCCTGTTTAACACTATTAACACTTTGATGTGTTTCCTTTCCATCTTCTTTTTTTTTGAGACAGAGTCTCACTCTGTTGCCCGGGCTAGAGTGCCATGGCGTCAGCCTAGCTCACAGCAACCTCAAACTCCTGGGCTCAAGCAATCCTTCTGCCTCAGCTTCCCAAGTAGCTGGGACTACAGGCATGTGCCACCATGCCCGGCTAATTTTTTCTATATTTTAGTTGGCCAATAAATTTCTTTCTATTTTTAGTAGAGACGGGGTCTCGCTCTTGCTCAGGCTGGTTTCGAACTCCTGAGCTCAAATGATCTACCCACCTCAGCCTCCCAGAGTGCTAGGATTACAGGCATGACCTTTCCATCTTCTTGGTGCATATATATATGCAATGAGGTGGCTGGTGGTAGTCAGGTTGACTTTTATTTCTGATGGTGGAAAACTGTTTTGGGGTGGAGCAAAGGAATGTAATGCTGGCGATTTCGTCATTCTAAGGTGAGAGCAGGAATTTGCCACTTGATCTTTCTCTCCCTGGATTTCCCTATTTTTCTTCACAGCCAGAGATCTTGAAGAGCTGCCAAGGCTCATCTTCTCTATTTCCTCACCTCGGTGCACTCCCAAGCTCCCCAATCTGGCGTCTTCACTCTACAGAATCAGCTCAGATGGGAGGGGGGCTCCCCTATTCTCCATGTCAATAGACTTTGTTCATCTCTAATCTTACTTGGCATATGGAGCATTTCACTCTCAGGAGGGACTCATGACTACTTCCTCATTCCTAAACTCTTTCCTGGTTTTCCTCCTGCCTTTGTGGCTGCTCCTTCTTTGTCTTCTTTACTAGTTCATTCCATTCATCCATTCATCCAGTCACTCCACATTACAAGCAGCTATGGAGCACCACTCTGTGGGAGCACCTCTCTAGGTGCTAGGGGCCAACACTCATGCTGCCATGGGCTTATAGTCTATGGGAATTAGTAAGGACGGACAGCAATAAAATATTAGGTGATAGAATATATATATTTTTGGTGCCCACACCTGAGACCAAATGAAATATTTAAGGTGATAAATGCTATGAAGAAAAATGCAGGAGAGGTGGATAATAAAGGAGGTTGGTCTATGTGGTTCTAAATAGGGTGGTCATGGATGGCCTCACTGAGAAGACAGCATGTGAGGAAGAGTGTGAAGGAGATAATGGGTGATCCATGCAGATGTCAGTGGAAGAGGATTCCAAGCAGAGGGCACGGCAAGTGCAAGGTGGGAATGTGCCCCTGCAAGGAAGCCAGTGTGGCGGGAGCAGAATAATGGTGGGGAGATGAGCATTCGGGACTAGTTCGGGTAGATGTGGGCAGAGCCTGGGCAAGGTTCTATTCCATTTGGTTAATTTTCTCAGTGCACCAGGCAGCAAGGTATCAGCTGTGCATGAAGATGGAGAAGGTCTAGAAGGCTTCCAAGAGAGTGGAAAGGGACAAGGGAAATTGGTATGGATATCAGGAAGCAGCATTTTCAGGTGGCACCTGAAGTTCATTGCTATGACTTTTACAAAGAGACCCGTCCAAGGAGTTGTATGTTTTTCTTCAGCCCCACGGAGCTGCATGGTTGCAGGTGTGGAGCTGGTAGAGTTGGACTTAGCCCACGCTGGGGTTTTGCCAACTGAGTATCACATAGTGAGGGCACAAAGGACCTGAGAGGAGAGGCCAGGGAGTGACTCCAGTGACTGTTCAGGGACTGTGCACCAGTATGGAGGGCATGATGGGGTGGGGAGGGGAAGGCAATGTAGGCTCTGGTGGGTCTAAGGATTGTTTGAGTTAAGTAAAAAAAGAAAAGAGATAATGAGCTGGAAAAATAGGAGCTGGTTGGAGAAACCATGGCTTAAAATTGGTTTGGAAAGAGATGGCTCAATGTCTACTTAGAGCCGTGTTGTGTGATGTGGGAGCCACTAGCAATGTGTGACCTTTGAACACCTGCGGTGGGACTAGTGCAAACTGAGACGTGCCATGAGGGTAAAATACACACCAAATTCCCATGACTTCGTGCCAAAAAAAGTAAAATACTTCATTAATATTTTCTTTCTTTTTTATTAATATTTTAAAAAATATTGGTCATATGTCAAAATCATAATATTTTGGACATACTGGTTTAAAATATATTATCAAAATTAATGTCACTTGTTTATTTTTTTACTTTACACATGTGGCTCACATCGTATTTCTATTGGTCCATGTTGGTTTCAGGTGTCACCGTGGGGTTAGGGGATGAGGTAGGGTAAAGTCATGAAAGAAGGCACAGAGAGGCAGGTTGAAGGAAAGAGCATTCATATGGAAACAACTAAGAATTAATAGCAGGGTCATTTTGGAGTGAGTGACAGTGAGCTAGAACATAACATTTGAGAAATGAGGACATGTGACCCAGGGCGACAGATGACTGTACAAAGACAGGCAGTAGATACAGAATTTGATCACATGATATTCAAAGCTAGGGGGTTTTAGGGAGGGGGGAAGGAGAATTCTCTAGATGTAGCAATAAGGATCCAAAGACATTATCTGTCCCACATTCAGGGCTGTGGGGGAAAACCTTCGCTGCCACTTGGGAGGGCTACAGAGGAGGCGTGTGCTCAGAGGTGACTGAGGTTAGAGCAAGACGGGGAGAGGATGCTCAGAGAAGAGGAGCACCTGCTGACAGTGGTCCATCTGCTCTGGAGGGCACCCTGGACAGGTTTCAGGGGTTGGGCTGGGGATGGAGATGTGGGGTAAGCTGGGAATTGGGTTCCTTTCGGTGCCTGACATACCAGGGTTAAGGGACTTAATGAAATTGGCTCTGGTGGTCTTGAGGCAGAGCAACTGGAGGCAAGGCCATGAGTGTAGGAGGAGGGAAGGAGTGGGCATCTTTTCTTCACTTCTGCTGGAAGAGGCCTGGAGGCTGGGTAAGGGTGGCTGAGGAAGGGTGGCTGTTACTCAGGGCACATGCCTCCCTCTTCCACCTGTCCTCAGATGCTGGGATCCATGAAAGCCCATCATTCTAGGCCTTCTCAACTTCTCACTCAAATTCCTACTTGGAGGCAGATGACTCCTAAATGTGGACCTTCAATATAATCGTCTCTTCTCTGCTCTGGACCCAGGTATCCCAGTGCCCTCTGTACGGGCTTGTTCTCAGTACATCCAGAACGAAACACCCACTCCTTCTTACAGACCCTCCCCTCTCAGTGGGAGCAATGCACTTCACGTAGCACAGCCAGAAGCTGGGCTGGGCCCACAGTGTCTATTTCTGCCTCCCTCCATCCATCATGAGGTTTTGCAGGTGAGTTCACATCCTAAAAAGATCTCTAATCTATCCACTTTTGTCCACAGACCCCCCCCTCCCTTTGCACCTGGAGCTCTACAATAGCCTCTTCATTGGCCTAAACACATCTGTACTGGCCCCTCCTGTTACTCTCCACACTGCCCCTAGGGTGACATTTTCAAAATTCCCAAGTCTTTTCATGCCATTCCTTTCAAACTACCACATTTCAGTGGCTCCCCATGGCGCTCAGGACCCATTCGAAACTCTTTCACGTGCTCTGTAGTCTCCCCACGCCCACTTGTCCAGCCTTTGCCCACCGTGTGCTTGCACCTCCCTCTCGGAAACCCCAGCCACGCATGCCTTGGGGTCCCAGGATTTTGCCCATGCTGCTCCTTCCCACTCTGCCTAGTTGACTCCTAATCTTTCAGATCTCTGCTTGGACACCCCTTCCTTGAGCTCCCCAGCCAGGTCACATTTTCCACAAATATGCTCTATCACATGCATCATATACCTTTCTCTTGAGGTCCCTTGTAACAGTTGCAGTTTTGCATTTGTCTGTCATTATTTAGTTAGTATTTATCTCCCCTCCCTAGCAGACCCCCCTACCCAAGTGCACGGACTTTCTGCGGGCTGAGATCATGTCTGTCTTTGCTCAATTTTATGTCCCCAGCAAAGCATCCTGATATAGTAGGTGCTTAACAAATATATTCACTGAATAAACAAATGAAGGATTCTTGACGACATAAAAACAAATAACAACAAATTGGGTGGCAGGACAGGCAGCCTAAGGAAGCTTCAGCAAGCTCTGGGTTTGCCCAGGAGTCCCCACTCCCTATGTCAGATCAGCCTAGTGGGTTTCTTCATAGTGAGCCCACCCTATTAAAGGAAGCGGAGGCGGCGGAGCAACTAGAGACATGAGTACTTTTTATTTCAAGCAAGATAGGTTATCTATCTCTATTCATCCCCCCTCCCTGAAATGTTTACTCCCTCTAGTGACTTAGTCTGCTATTTTCAGTGACAAACACTCCAGCTTTGAGGCCAGGCTCCCTCTGATTTTGGCTTCCTCTAGGTGCAGGGAGAAGGAAGGCAGCTGATGCTCCGCTAGCGGCTGCCTCGGTGCCAGCAACCTGCCTGTGCTGCTGTTGGTGCCCTGGGTCTCTTTTCCTGCCTGCCCTTCTCGGCTCCCTCGGTTGCTGACTCTCAGCCATCTGACCATCTGCCTTGCTCCCCCTGCCCCAACACACACACACACACACACACACACATGCACACACACACGCGAACGCACACAGCTCTGGCTTGCTGATGCTTGCAGTGCCTCTGGGTGCCCATCTGGCCCAGCCCCTGGGAGGGATGGACTCCTGCCTTCTACTGCTTCTCTGACCTCTGCTCCCTGGATGCCCTATGCAGATCCTGCTCCCCTGGTGCTGGAATCCTCACTGCTGCTCTGACCTGGAGGGATAATACAGAGGTTTTCGTAGTGAGGAGGCACCCAGCTATTGTAATTAGCATAGCCACACCAAGCAAGTACTACTGGGTGGGTGAGTAGAAAAAAAATTTTTTTTAACCTTAACACTTATTATACTAAAACTCTCTACTTAAGTGTTTTTTCCTAGATGGAGAGTTTCTTGCAGGCAGGCAAGAACTGGTATTGTTTATCTTTATATCTGGACTGCCTAGGATACAGAAGTTGTTTGGTAAATATTGGTGGAACTCAGGTTGGAGAATAGGAGGGAAAGAAGGTAGAGGGTGATGCTCTGATGTCAGCTTCCTGGGCTGATCTTGAAGAAAGGAGGAAAAATGGGTATTGGTGGGTGTCAGTCCCACCCTTCGTTTCAGGGAGTGGCCCCGGGGGCAGAGCAGGAAGCTTCTCATCCTTGGCCTTGACCGCAAAGATCACTGAGTCTCTCTGAGTGTTTCACCCTCACCACATCCTCATTCCCACCCAGCCCGTCCCTCAAGTCTGCAGTTCCACCAGGGAGAGATTCTTCTATAATGACAGGCAGATTCCTGAGGGACTGGGAGGGCAGTAACGTGGAAGCAGGTGGGAGATCTGCAAGCCAAGTGCACACAGTACTCCATGCAAGGGAAGCACTCTGCTGTCAGGAAAAAAGACACAGTGGTCCTCTCGTTTCTCTCCTTTCTTTTCTTTTCTTAGATTATAAAAGCAAAGCATGTTCATAGGGGAAAATACAACAGTATGCAGCCTCTGCCTGCCCCATTCTACTCCCTGACGCTAACTGCTGTTAACCATTCTTGAGAAGCTTTCTGGAAATGTGCTGTTATACAAAAGCATGTACAAGGGGTCTTCAAAAAGTTCATGAAAAATGCACATTATGAAAAAACTATGCATGGATTTCAAATTTCTTTTTGCACCAAAACAAACTCATACTAACTTGTTATAACATGTCTGAACAGGATCTAGTTTGAGGCACTAAGGAGAAGACATCAGTTTGAAAAGAGCTGCTATCAGAGCAACATGAATTTTGCTAAAATTGCAGCAAGAACAAACATTGAATTTATGGTGAGGCTTGGGTGGAAGAATGGTGAAATCATTGATGCTTTACAAAAAGTTTAAGGGCTGGGCACCATGGCTCACACCTATAATCCTAGCACTTTGGGAGGCTGAGGTGGGAGGATCACTTGAGGCCAGGAGTTCCAGACCAACGTGGGCAACACAGCAAGAGCCTGTCTCAAAAAAAAAAAAAAAAGGTTATGGGGACAATGCCCCAAAGAAATCAGCAGTTTACAAATGGATAACACATTTTAAGAAGGGATAAGACGATGCTGAAGAGGAAGCCTGCAATGGAAAAAATTCATCTTGTTTGCGCCTGAATCGAAGAGGACTGATGCTTAACAGCACAAACAATAACCAACATTGTGGACATCTCCATTAGTTCAGCTTACACAATTCTAACTGAATAATTAAAGTTGAGCAAACTTTCCATTCGATGGATGCCAAAACCATTGTGCCCGATTGACAAGGGCAGAGCTTTTGATGGACATTTTAAAAAAGTGCGATCAGGGTCCTGAGGCATTTCTCCAAAGAAATGTAAACAGGAGACGGAACTTGGCTTTCCCAGTACAATCCTGAAGATGGCACAATCCAAGCAATGGCTACCACGAGGTGGAAGCGGTCTACTCAAACCAGAAGTGAACCGGTCAAGAGCGAAGGTCACGGCAGCAGTTTTTTGGGGTTGCTCAAGGCAGTGTGCTTGTTGACTTTCTGGAGTGCCAGAGAACGAAAGCATCTGCTTATTATGAGAGTGTTTTGAGGACGTTAGCCAAAGCTTTAGCAGAAAAACACCTGGGAAAGCTTCACCCGAGAGTCTTTCTCCTCCTCAACCATGCTCCTGTTCATTCCTCTCATCAGACAAGGGCAATTTTGTGAGAGTTCTGATGGGACATCATTAGGCATCCACTTTACAATCCTGATTTGGCTCCTTCTGACTTCTTTTTGTTTCTTAATCTTAAAAATTCTAAATCTACAAGAAGCACCCATTTTTTTTTCAGTTAATAATGTAAAAAAGACTGCATGGACATGGTTAAATTCCCAGGCCCCTCAGTTCTTCCAGGATGGACTAAGTGGCTGGTACCATTGGATACAAAAGTGTCTTGACCTTGATTGAGCTTATGTTGAGGAATAAAGTTTATATTTTTATCTTTTAATTCCATTTTCCATGAACTTTTTGAAGTCCTTTTGTATACATACACCTGGCATCTACAAAATCTCTGTGTGTGTGTATTCACAAGCTGATAGACAGATAGAATTTCAAGGTGTCATGTGATAGAGAGAATGGTGACCCACAGATGTAGAATAGAAGGCTGGGCTGGAGGCAGAACTGCAGAGGCTGTTGATGGGCCAGGTTAGCCGGGGTTGGGCAGGGGTGTTGTAAAATAATCAAATATTCGTGTTGCAAAAAAGTTTTGCAGTTTAGCAGGAAAGAAATCCAACATCTAGTTGGCCTCAGTTTCCTTAACTGAAAAATGGGATGATGTATATTCTTCACGGGTTTATGGGCAAGATTAGATGAGGGTAATATATTTACTTTTTTTTTCTCCAGGTAGGTCAGTTCATAGCAAGGGAGTAATCTATTTAAAGTACTTAGCATTGTGCCTCACAAGACAACCTAAGCCTTATCTCAGTGTGTGCAGTTATTACAGTTGTTCTTATTGTCATGCTGGTGCTATTGCTGCCGTTGCTAGAGTACTTAGCATGGTGCCTGGCACATGGATGATCCTCTGTCCCTCTGCAGCCGGCGTATAGAAGGAACCTCCTGATAGCTAGCTTTCCTCTTTTCATTTTGAAATTCACTTTTTTGTCATGATGCTGTTTCTTCCTTTTTCTTCCTTGACTGCTTCTGACTTCCTCCTTTATGTTGTGTACCCTTAAAGAAAACAGTCTGGTACCTGGTGGATATAAATCCTGGGAGGTGTGTAGCAAAGGCCAGAGTTCATATTTTCACTTCGTCTCCCTGACCTGGTGGTCCCAAGCTGTTGGACATGCTTTGGGCAAGGACATCTACTTATTTGTTACACTTTACACATACTACCTGAGGATATCAATTAGAGTTTAGCTTACTTAAGAAAAATCCCCAAGAATCATCAGGGCTGCTCCTGTTCATTGTCTGCATTTTAATAGCAGTGACTCTCAGCACCACGTGAGACAACCTGGCCCAGTGACTCTGTCTTTCTGAAATACTCTGTGTGTTTCTACTTGTATTTAGGACACTGGCTTAAAACTCTGAGCTTTAATATTTTGCATCCCAAATGCTCTTAGTTGTCAGTAAAACCAAGCCTGCCTACTCGCTCTTCTATTCCTGATTTATAAATAGGCTCAGCTGCCTAACAATTACACATACTCTATTTTGCACATGCACATTCCTCAAGGAGACACTTAGAGGGTAGATGGCTTTTACTCCTATGAAGTTATCTGGAAACCATCTTCTTAACCTTTTGTTATTTTTCAAGTGGGTATATTTTGAAATATTGGTGATGAGACATTTGGTCTGTAAAGACTAAGACACAGTCTCCAACATGCACAGGAAATCCAGTATCAAATTTCTAACAGATCTTCATAGGGACAGGCCCAGGACCGGCTTGAGCGTGTGAGAGGAAGGTGTGCACTGTGTATTTCCACGCTGCACATGGCTACACAGGCTGCAGCTGTGAGAAACACTGGTGACAAAAAGCAAGAGGCCAGAGAAAAGAAAGATCAGCAAGGTCTGGAAGGTGCCAGAGATGTAGTGTTAGGTATGAGGACTTAGTAAGGTTGAAGGAAGGAGAGGACATCGTATATACCACGGCCCATGAGAGATCTGCCGGGCAACCCAAGGTGGAACATATGGGGGGAAATGTCTTACTTTAATCGGGTCAGAATTTCCATTCTGGGCAGAACTGGGACTATAATAATATTGAGTATTATATAGCACTTTCAGCTATGGCATTTCATTTACTTCTCCATATAATGCAATAAGCTGGGTGGATTAAATAACATCACTCTTACAGATGGAGAAGATGGAGCAGCGAGGAGGAAGAGACTTGTCCCTCTGACCTCACTCTGCTCTCTCGCCCAGCGTTGCTGTAGCTGACATCAAAGTACCGGTCTAGACCTGCGCTACCTGGGTGTGACCCCGGCCCCATGTCTTCAGCTCTCAGCCTCCGTTTTTTCATCATAAATTTATTTAATGGATTAGTTTGGATGCTCTCTCAAGAGTGGCCCAGAGGCTCCTCGACAGTAGAGTGTAGCGGATTTGGAGGGCCAAGGACTGGAAACCGCGTAGGGTGTGAATATCTGAGGACTGTCTCAGATAGCAGTAAAGGCTGACAGGATGAGAGAAAAGGAAGCGCCTGGGGGGTGGATATCGGGCTAGGAGGCGAAAAGCCGTGACTCAGTAGTTTGCAGGCAGTGAGTGTGGAAGAATTCGGGCCGCGACTGTAAGTGTCCCAGTGCAATTAAGAAAGAAGAAGAAGCAGAAGCAGCAGACGACCCCTCCCAGTGCAATTAAAAAAAGAAGAACCCAGGTCTGGTCTCTTTCCCGTTGCCGGGGGCAGAGGCTCAGGCGGAGGAATCCGGTCTGACCAGTGGGGGGCTCCACCGCGCGCGGTTTCCGAATCCCCAGGAGCCCCGCCGTCGCCCAGCGGCTCCTGGAGAGGGTGGGTGGCGGTGGGCTTTGGAGAACTGCCTTGGACTTGCCCGCGTCCACGTCCGTCCTCCGCGACCCCTAGTCCGCCTGCAGCCCTCGCCTCGGCCCCGCCCTCCCACCT
>VBSM01003176.1:4892530-4907328 GCA_008086735.1 Cheirogaleus medius | reverse complement strand
TCAGCAAAGGGCCGTCACCTCCTCCCAGATGCCAGCCCTACCCCCGGACTCACGTGTGCATGCCATGTGGGGGCCCTCCCCGGGGGCTCTGGAATGGCCACTCTCGCAGGTGCAGGTGGTGGTCCCCTCGGACTCGGCGGTGCTGTGCTGGGGGCACTTGAGACAATGAGGTGAGTCCATGTTGATCCGGTAGGAGCCGCTGGGGCAGGCTGGAGAGAACGCAGCAGAGCCGTGGCTTTCTCATGTTTTACGGGCAGAACCACCACCTCCATCCCAGTCCCTGTACTGAAAACAGCCCTGCATGCTCGGGGGCACTCGGGCTAAAAGCCGCTGAGAGAGGGTATTTGCCTCGTTTCCTGCCGCGGCACCCCAGAGACCCTCCCAAATAGGCCCTTGGGTTCTCTGCTCCTCCGTCCTTACCAACACATCCCTTGCCGTCACTGCTTTCCTCGTAGCCAGGCTCACACTGGCACCGGCCCACTGGCACCAGCCACTCGCCGTCGGGGCTGCAGTGCATGCGGGGTGCACCCGAGGGCCCGGGGCTGGTCTGTGCATGGGGCAAGCAGGTTCCCGCCACTTCCACCAACCCAGCGGGTCCGGGGAGAGTGTCAGGGAAGTGGGCCAAGCCATGCAGGGCCTCAGGACAGCGCTGATAGAAGACCCGGACGGACACCAGGGCCACACAGGCACCGGGGTTGTGGAAAGCGAGGTAGAGGCCGCGGCGGGTCAGGCGGCCCAGGGAGCAGCGCTCCACATTCAGCTTCACGGAGCCAGAGGCGAGGTCTCGAATGGTGAAGCTCTGGTCTGCAGCCACCGTGGTGACCTGGGAAGAAGGTGGGGGAAAGAGGGGAGGATTGGCAACTGCTTCTTCCCCACACTACAGAAACAACTCTCTGTCTTTGCTTAATACTTTACAATCTGCACAACCACGAATGAAGAGTTCATTACGTGTGAGGTGCAGGGCTAAGCATTTTATGTGCACGATGCTATTTAGCCCACACACCTTATCGTCTCTCCTTGACAGATGCGGAGACTAAAGCTAAGAGAAGTTGCATGATGAGGCCAGAACTGGAAACCAGGCAGTGGGGCTCTATGGTCCATAAAATTTCCGCTACTCAGAGGCGTTCCCAACTCTAGTGCCAATGAGGCGATCGGTAACAGAGCGTGTCATAATTAATTTATTGCTAATAAACTTTACAACATTTTCTCTTTTGAAAGAAACGAGAGCACGTCCTAAAGTAAAATGCTCCTTACTCTTTTGCATTGCAGTTTGTTTTCCCGAGTAGGAAAGAAGGGACGGTATCAGACAGCCCTAGCCTGCAGGGAACTGTTTGACCACATGACTCCAGCTGTGCCCATGGGGCTGTGCCACACATGAACGTCACACGACTGACAGAAAAAGTCTCAATACCTCTGCACAGCGCTCCCTTCTTCCACCTGGGCATTCTGTTACCTTAATGGATGCTTCTAAAACACTCTAAACTAGATAAGGCTGGCCCTCTTATTGTCACTTTGAGAGGTTAAATGATACCCCTAAAGTCAGCGCAGCAGAAAAGGTACTCAAACCCAGCCTTTCTGGTGACTGGTGCCACGTTCTTTTTCTGGTCCTATACCTGCACTCTTTTCCTGTCTCTGCCAGCTTCTCTCTTTCTCCTTGGATGAGTGGGGTGAGCATCAGGACTGAGACAGCACAGACAGGCAGCAGTACCTTCTGGAACAAGGGCCGCCGGAGCTGAATGCCCACATCCTGGTCACTCTCCATGTACAGAAGGTTGAAGGTCTCCTTGCAGCCCAGAGGCCCGGCTCCCCCGGGGAAGCTTTTGCAGTCCCTCACAGTGAACTGCAGCTCCACGTGGACACGAGAAGCCTCCTCTCCCCGGTAGATCCAATTGGAGCGAAGCCAGTGGTCGGTGTCTCCGCCTTCTTGCACGGGGCAGTCCTGGTACATGTACAGGGGTGTCCCATTCAGCATCTGCTGCACCTCACTCCACTGTGAGAAGAGAAGCAGAATCAGGTGTCAGATCATTACCTGCTCCTCAAACCTTTGTTTTTTATGACTGATGGAGAGGAAGCTGGTGTCAGAGCCTCCCAGTTCATGCTACTTGTCCTGCCTCTCCCCATCCCTCAGCTCCAGGATAGTAGGTTAAATGTTTAGGGTTGGTAATTTGTTTGGATATAGGATGGGCAAGACAATACATGAGCACTAAATTTTTAGGTCTTTCATCAGCAGAGCTGTCAGATATTCCAAAAGCAAAGCTCAGTCACAAAACCCTTCTGCCTGTTTGTTCAGAGAAAAGACTTATTTTTAAAAAGCCCCTAAGCTTTTGGAAGGCAATAACAAGCATAGAACTTTCTGTAGAGGGCAATCTCACCTTCTCCAATATGCCTTTTGGGTATAGTCATTATCAAAACCAGCAATTGACAAAGAGTTGGCTGGACTTCTAGATATCACCTAGCCCGCCCCCCTAACTTCTTTTACATTAAAAGAATTTTTAAACTTTGTAACAATAATGGCTGGCACTAATATAGTGCTGATTGGGGGCTGGTCACTGTTCTGAGCACTTGCCATGAGGAAACTGAGGCACAGGGAGGTTGAGTGACCTGTGGGGACGTGAGCCAGGGACTAGGCTCCAGAATTCACGCTCGTAATCATTATGCCTCCGTGTGTTTATTGTAAAAAGTCAAAGAGTAAAGACTCACATCAAATAAAAAGTTTAATCGCCTCCATCTTTCCACCCTCATTCCCCCAGGCAGCCACTCTTAACAATTTGCAGTAAAACTTTCCGTGTCTCCAGAGAAATGTTTGAATGTTTCTGTGTTTTCAGATGAGATCATACAAATGTTAGTCTCTAACCTACTTTCTGTTTTCATAAATAATAAGTCTTTGAAAGATGTCCACATGAATACATGGAGATCTATCTAACTCTTTTTAGCAATCCATAAATAATACTCCATTATATGGATGTACCATTATTTATTTAATCATTCACCCATCGTTGCACATTTAGGTAGCTTCTAGGGTTTGTTTTTTTTTAAGAAAACATACAGATTATTGTAAGATTTCTGTAGAACTGTGGTATCTAAGGTAGACATACTAAAAATTTTATAAGAAACTGCCAAATTGTCTTCCAAAAAGGCTTTATCAATTTACACTTTCACCACCAATGCCAGAGGGCTTATTTTCTCAAAACTTTGTCAACACTAGATATTATCTTTTACTTTTGCCAATCCTACAGTCAAAACAGGGCTTCTTATCATTTTAATTTATATTTCTTTGAGGAAGACCTTGTGCATTTCTCATTTGTTCCTTGGCTATTTGTTATTTTTATGTAATTATCTGTTCATAACCTTTGCCTGATAGTCTATTATCTTTTGATTACTTATTTGAATGAGACTTTTTCCCCCACATTATAGACATTAATAATTTGCTTGAAATGTATATTTAAAATATTTTCTCCCTGTCTGCCATGCCACTTAACTTTGCTGATGGTGCCTTTGGAGTGGACATACATTGTACATTTTTACATAATAACATTTATAGTCTTTCCCTTTATGATTTCTGGGATGTGTATTTTGCTTGGGAAGCTTTCACATCCCAAGATTATAAAGATCTATATTTTCCCCTAAATTTTGTAGGTTTGGATTTTAATCTCTCTAGAATTTATATTTTATGTGTGTATAATGTGAAGTGGAGATATATCTTTATCTTTTTTAAAAAATATATGAATATCCATTTGTCAATTTATTGACTAGTCAATACTTTCCACACTGATTTGCAATTCCAATGCTAAAACATACTCAAATCTCACAAATGTGGGCTTGTTTTTGGATTCTCTGTTCTGTTCCATTGACCTGAGTATCTTGTGCAATGCCACGTGATTTATAGCTGATGTTCTAATATCTGTTGGTCAGACAAGTCTCCCCTTTCATTCTTCTTCTTCTTCAAAAAATATTCTCAATCATTCTTAAGTATTTTCTTTGACAGATAAATTTAAGAAAACAGGTCTCAAATTCTATTAAATATTCCACTGATATTTTGGTTGCAACCACATCATTAATAGAAAAGAAACTGAGGCTCTTAGAAGGTTTACTTTCCCCAGGTTTTTACTCCACTATAATGCAGGCTCTCATTCCTAGCAAAAGGGAGGAAAAAGCACCCTTAATTAAGAATTTGGGGTAGAGTGGGGAAGAAATGTATGTTGCTTCGAAGCATATTTCTGCATCATGCTAGGGAGTTCAAAGATTGGGCAAGAAGTGTCCAAAAGGCCGAGAAGCTGCAATGAAAAAGGCACCTCGGGTCTGCTCTGAGAGGGAGCTGTGCTGGGGAAGCCCGAGGGGGAGGTCTGGGGTGGGGCAGGTGGACAGGCTGGTGGGTGGTTAATGTGCGGATCATTAGCCAGACTGCCTCTGCTGCAGCTGGAGCCAGGAGAAGCAGATGTTCCCAGCTGTAACTTGCCTCTCCCAGTTCCAGCAGTGACAGATGGGGGACAACCAGCTGCCCAGGATCAGCAATAAGGATCCCTTCCCTTATCACTCAGGCGCTGCTGGCTGCTACATGAGTGCGTTCTGGGGAGCCTGAACCCGAATGTGTGTATGCGCGTGTACATTACATGTGCGTTCTGAAAAGATGGGGAGGAGAGGTGACAAGATAGGTGGTGGGAGTGTGTGACTGCTGGCTGTCTTCTTGTCCTCCTAGCGTGCAAGGCTATTTCGCCTGAGCTGAGAAAGGGGCTTTGCTTGCACTCCAGCCCAATTAGGAAAGAGTTATGTAGCTGGAGTTGGCAGGGGCGCCATGAAGGCCCCTGGGAGCCAGCAGATGGACCCGCAGCCATCATTGTGGGGTGATTAGCTGGTTTATGAGATAAGGCACCTATTAGGGTTGGCCTAATCCAGGATTTTCAAACAGCCCCTCCTGGAGGATACATTATGGTTTAGTCTATTAACTTTAATTACAGGCCACTCCGTGGGAGAGCAGGGAATGGAGGAGCCAGGACCCTAGGACCCAGAGGGAAAGAAAGCAGAGGCTGGACTGAAGTCCCAAGTACTGGATTGAAAAAGAAAACACCAAGAGAAGGGGGTCCAGGACCAGGGTCCTAGAGGCACCAGCAACTGAGGCTGCCTCCCGTGGTTCTGTGGTGGGCTCTGCTGTGTGCAGAAAGGATGCTGTGATATTGTCAAATATGTTTGGTCTTAGTCCTCATTTCCCGGCAAACAACTCCCAAAACGCTGGGAATCTCTCAGTGATGTCTCTTTTTTTTATGCTAATGATCTGACCAAGGGCTGGTTGCCAGGGGAACCAACCTAGAGATTGGAGGGCTGAGACTTTCAGCCCCACTCCCAACATCCCTGGAAGGGAGAAGGGCTGAAGGTTAAGTTGATCACCAATGGCCAGTGATTTAATCAATCACGGCACGGTGATGAAACCTCCATAAAAATCCAAAGGACAGGGTTCAGAGAGCTTCCAGATAGCTGCACATGAGGAGGGTCCTGGAGGGTGCACACCCCTCCTGCACACCTTGCCCCATGCATCTCCACCATCCAGCTGCTCATCTGTATCCTCTGTAATATCCTTTATAATAAACCAGTAAATGTAAGTTCTGTGAGCTGTCCTTGAGGAGGGGGTCACAGAGAGCCCAGTTTAAATCTGATCGAACAGAAGTATAGGTGACAACCTATTACTTGCAGTTGGGATCTGAAGTGGGGGGCAGTCTTGTGGGGCTGAGCTCCCAACCTGAGGCTATCTCAGGTAAATAGTGTCAGAGGTGTCCACTGAAGAATCCGCCAGAGAATTGATTGCTGGTGAGGAGAAATCCCTGTACACATTTTGGTGACCAGAGGTCACAGAAGTGATTTGTGTTGTGAGAATATAGCAGGAAAGAAACTGAATTTGTTTTTTCCTGTATCACCAGAGGTGCTCTCTGGACTTCAAGTCTGAATATGTTCTCTGAAAGTCACCCCGCAACCTACCTCGGTCCACTAGGTCTTAGCAACGTGCGAGAAGGGAAGGGACTTGGAGCAAGCTCTTACTTACACCCTCAAACAAACAGCTGGAGTGTACTGTGTGCACGTAGCCTGCCTAGGGAGGTATGGACCACGTGCCAGGGGCTCAGAGACCCCTACGGGAGTAGCTTTTAACTTTGGGGGAGTCAAAGACCCTTTGAAAAATTTGATGAAAGCTTTGGCTTGCCTCTCCAGAAAAAAATGCCCGCATACATACAGAATTTAAAATACATTATTATGGGGTTCCCTGACCCCCTGAAAACTACCCATGCAACTCCATTTGGATGAATGGATCTCGGATTGAGGATGCTTTTCTCATATTTCTGTCCCTCCCCAAGCAAAGCAGTGGCCTCAGCTTCATCCAGCCCCAGCATGGTGCATCCTCTCCCTGGGGGATATGTGCTCATCATCCCCTCACCGGTATTCACAATATTCACAAGTATGCAACTAGGGGTGAAGTCTGAAGTCTGATGGGTGGCACCCTCCCTCCCCCCCATAACCCATTCAGGAGTCTCTGACTCAGCCTCCCCTCCCCCTCCCAGAGGAGATACTTCCAGTTTTTCCTGCTCTTTTCTCTGTTCCTCCACCCACCTCTCCGCCCCATTTCCCACTGGCCTTCAGCCTTGAGGCTTCCTAACTCCTTCCCTCCCCTGACACTTACCCCATCGTCTGGGGGATCCAGCAACCAGCCCAGCTCTCCCTGTGCTGTGCTTGTGTCCATCAAAGTAACTGAAGATGGGAGAAAAGGAGCCTGTCACCTCCGGAGGACGTGCCCACGCAATACACATTCCTAATTCTGGGGGCCCAGCCCCAGGCCACAACATCCTGTTCCTAACAGCTGTGACTTCCTGGGGCTTAGGGGAGGAAAAGGGCCCAGGAAGGAGGAGGGAAGAGCGCCAGGACTTACACTGTCCACTTTCTGAGTGGCAGGGAGGGAGGCAGAGTGAGGCAAGGGTTGGAGTGCTGGCTCTTTGGCCAAAGTCAAGGCAGGAAGCAGGAGGAAGAGCAGCTCCACCTGATTTGCAGTTACGGGGGGCTCCATGCTGGTGCACCTGGGGCACCCACCCGCGGCAGGACTGGAGGGCAGGAGCTCAGCCCTGCAGTCACGAGTGGGTAGGGGTGGCTAGGGGACCTCGGAAGTGGGTTCCTGGGTGGGGAGTGTCAATCCCATGGTCAGAGGGCTGCCCGGGCCAGTGACTGGGGCTGTGGAAGGAGATACACGGCACAACGCCGAGCCTGGGTAGTGGGGGAGCCGGGCTGGAGGGGGTGTGCAAGCTGTAGGCCAGTTCTAACCCCTCCCCCAGCAGCAGGTCCCTGGCCCTGGCCTAGGTTGGCAGGAAACGACGTCCCACCTTCGACTTCTGAGGGCTCAGATCTCTGGGGTGGGCACCTGAGGCTGGGGCTGCGTGGGAATGAAGGGTCCCACCAAGGCTTGGGTGCGGGTGCAGACGCTGCCTCCAGATAGTGGTCAGGAGCTCCCTCCCCACCCCCAGGCGCAAACTGCCGGCCAGCAGGGCTAAAGGTGACTGACCCGGGAGAGCAGCGGTTTGGGGTTAAAGATCAAAGATGGGCCTGGCCAGTCTACAGCCGGCGGCCAGGCAAAAGAAGGGAGCGGGCAGGGGCGCGGGGAGGAGGGCCTGCTCAGGAATGCCGGCTCCCGCAGGAGGTGCCGGCCGGCGGGGGCGGGGGAGCCGCGCGGGCGGGGGTCCGTACCTTCCTTGGCGCGCGCCCCCGGGGGCAGCGGGGCGCAGAGCAGCAGCAGCCCGAGCCCCAGGGGCCAGCGCCGCTCCATGGCGCGGGGCCCGGACTTGGGACCGCGGCCCGGACCGCTGGGCCAGGTCGCGAGGGACTGGGTGGGCCGGGCGGGGGCGGGGGGCGGGGCCAGAGTTGGGGGCGGACTCCCGGGCTCACCTGGTTCACCTTCTTAAAGGAACAGTAGAGCAGGAAGGAAACTTGTTATACAGGTAATAAACTTCAAAAACCGGAGGCGTCTTGACCCGACTGAGACTGTGGGCGCCGCCTAGTGGGGTGGGACTAGGAATTTACCAACCCTGTCCCAATTCCAATCCTAAACCCGACTCGGTCTTGATCCAGCCTCTAACCTAATGAATTGTACTTCTGACTTGAACTACACCCTTACCTTCCTCCCTCTCCCTTTCTGCAGGCCCTAGAACTGTAATAGACACCGGGAAAGGCAGGGGTAAGAGACAGCATCTTCACCCTCTAGTAGGGGAGGCTTAGATGATGACCACAGTGCGAGGCGGGGTCCAACCCTAAGTGAAGCACCTAGGGGGTTAGAAGAGGAAGCAAGCCCAGCCAGCGGGGCGCGTTGGGTGAGTCGTCAGGGAGAAGGCAGTGTGACCTAGGTTTTCAGTGGCAGAGATTGGGAAAGGCATGAGCAAGAGCCCGAAGGCTGGGAGCCTCAAGGTGTGCTCAGGGAGTGGTGAATGGACCAGTTTGACTACTGGGGTGCAGGATTTGTCTTGGGAGCCGAGGCAGAAAGGCGGGTGCGGGCCAGAGCAGGTAAGTCTCGGTAAACATGCGAAGGAGTTTGAACCTCGCCATGCCCTTCCAGAGCAGACATGAAGAATTGGGGAAGGTTCCTGGTATGGGTGGCAGAGAAAGATATTATAACCCTATCTAGTGGAATCGAGCCACGTGCCTCCCACCCTCTTGGAGACTGCCTGACGTTCTAGTTAATAAACGTTGATTTAGTTTCTACTATGTATACATTAAGCTCTGAGAGCACCAAAGAAGAGTCAAACAGTCCCTGCCCTATACAAGCTATTCATCTGAGGAGTCTTGGGGGCCAGGACGTGAAGAAGCACACAGATGACTAAACTCGGAGGCAGGAGTGGCCCCCAGCAAAGGTGCACACAGGGACGGCTGTGGCTCCGAGGGGAGTGAGGCTTTTACTGAAGAATAGGCCTTAGCTTTCGCTCCTGGCCCCTTTCCTACACCCCTCCCTGATTCCTTCCCATCTGGGTGAACATTCATATTAGTTTTTCTATCATTTAAATTGTTGCATGTTTCTGTCACTGTGAGTAATAGAGGTGGTGAGTTATAGGTGCTTCCCTTATTTTAAAAAATTAATGCTTCTCAGGTTTTTCCTCTTTCTTATACAGATAAGTATAAGACAAATATGGCCCATAATTTATCGGCACAGATTATCTTTATTGGCATAACCATGTGCACTGGTTAGAAAATTCACGTTGAGAAACAAAACGGGAAAGTACAACCCTCCCTTCAACTTTCCAATTTCTGTCTCCCAAGGGAACCACCATCAACTGATTCTTGTGATTCCTCCCAGGATTGTCTTGCCCTGTGTACACACCATCACACACGGTTCCCTCCCTCTCTCCCTCTGTTCCCCCACACACATGCTTTTAAAATACGTGTACAGAAGGGGCCATGCTATACACATTGCTCTGCACCCGGGCCCTCTTTTCTAATGTTCAGGACTTTGGGAAGGAGGAGGAGGCTCCTGCTGGCTCACTGGGGTCAGAGCTGTGTGATTTCAGCAGGGAGGAATGGGCGAAGGGTACAAAGCCAACAGAAGGGGGGAAATGGAGCAAGCTCTGGACAATTGCTGCTAGGAAATAAGCCAGACTGTGGTGAGGTAATGCGTGTGCTTGGTTTGTTAAAGTTTGTTAAAGTTACAAGACCCTTGGGACTTGAGGGGGTGGGGTGGGGGGACTGCTTTATGCAGTGAGAGGTGGAGTCTAGAGCCCTGGAAAGAAGTCTTGCTTTTGTTTTAGGATTGATTCTCTCTTCTGGTCTGCAAATCTCATACATGGGGAGCGAAAGTCCACCTCTGTCTCCATTCATGATGATCCCCTTCTGGAATGTTCTCGTTTTGTTGTGAGGGGAGCACACCTTTGATTTTAGGCTCTGTTCTTCACTAGCAGCACAACTTTGTCAAGTTATTTATACTCTCTGTACTTCTCTTCCCTCAGCCTGGACGATTCCTGAATCTCTGAGGCCATTTCCAGGAAAGTCTCGGACAATGGAAAGATAGCAGGATTCTGAGTCCGAAGACTTCAGCCAGTTCCCTTAGCCATTCTGTGCCTCTGTTTCCTTAGCTATAAAATGTGCTTAATCATGCCCACCTCATAGAGTGGGTGTGATGATCACAAGAGGAGAAAGTGCTTCATAAACTGTAAAGTACTGAGCACACGTTAATTTGGTAGGAGAATGGTGGAGGCTAAGACTTGCTGAAATTCCCCTGCAGGCCTCCCAGCTTGTTCCCAGAGTGGAACAACCTCTATGACTAAGACATCATTTTTTTCCCCTTCAAAATCAACTTTACTGGGGGATAACTTGCATAAAATAAATTGTATCCATCCCAAGTGTACAGTTCAATGGGTTCTGACAAATGCATATGCCCTCATAACAAGATACAGAATATTTTCATCACCTATAAACATTTCCGGGTGCCCCTTTGAATCACCTCCAGCCCCAGGCTTTCTGTGAGCATGGATAACTTTTGCCCTTTCTGGAATTTCATGTAGTCTCTGGAGTCTGGTATTTTCCCTTTAACATGATCCTCCTAAGATTCATCCATGTTGTTGTGTGTATCAGCAGTTTTGCCTTTTTGTTGCTGAGCAATATTCCCTATATGGATGCCTTAAGCCATCATTTAACAGTACAAAATCAAAACCAAAAATTCTTACTCTGAAAACTGCTCTGGTCTCCTAGGAGCTATAGGCCCCTTAGCTGATGGGGTCTCCCAGAGGGACACCTCTCTTCCCTTAAGACATCTGGCCCTGTTCTCTTTCTGTGGTCAGAAGGAAAGCATGCAGAGTCCCTATAGCCTGGGACTTCCCAGGCTCTGGCTCATTCCTGCAGCCTTGACCTTAACACTATCCTGTTCATACTGTATTCTCCCCCACCCCACCAACCCCACCTGGCTCCTTTTCTGGGAAAAGGTGAAATTTACACCCAGCTTAGGTCATGGTCTTGTATGTCCATAATGCTCTGCTTAAAATGCAACTTATATCACCAGGAGGGTAACCCAGTAAGCTGCTAGAAACCCTTATGAAAGCATTAGTACAAATTAATTTATCAGAATAGTATCAGGTCCCTAGCAAGGACCTGCATCGATGGGACCAAAACAGCTTTGTTTGGCTGTGTCGGGCCAGCCCACACTTGCAGGCAGCAAGATTGAGGGGTCCGTGTAGGCAGTGGGAAGGGAAGAAACTGCACTCTCCAGGACAGTATCCTGGTGGATTCTGCTCATCTTTGATCATAAGCCTCATTTGCTCCTTCCTTTTCCTTCTCATCTGTACTCATACCACCAGGCAACAGGGGCGGGGTTAATGATAGCTCCCATTTATTATAGCACCTACGCATGCTGTGGGGCACTTTACATACATTGTTTCACTTACTTCTCACACCAACCCTCTGAGGAAGGTATTATTAGTCCCATTTTATAGGTGGAAAAATCTGAGACACAGGGAGTTTAAATTGTTCAAAGTCACTCAGTTGCAGAACCAAGATTTTAATCCAGTTCTGTCTGACTTCTGTTCCTGTGGCCCTAAACCTTATTCAGGGTTTTAAGAAACAAAGATGTTAGGGAAAGCCTCACATCTGTTTTACTATCTGCCTGCCCCTGAGGGGTAACAAATATCCTGACTTAAGGTTTGCCTGTTTTTGGACTTTACAAAACACGATCATCTGATACGTATTCTTTGGTATCTTAGTTCTCCCATTGACCCATGGTTGTGTGTAGATTTGTGCTCATTGCTGTATGTATTCTATTGAATAAAGAATACCTTTTTTTTTTTTTGAGACAGAGTCTCACTGTGTTGCCCAGGCTAGAGTGCCATGGCATCAGCCTAGCTCACAGCAACCTCAAACTCCTGGGCTCAGGTGATCCTTCTGCCTCATCCTCCCAAGTATCTGGGACCACAGGCATGCGCCACCATGCCCAGGTAATTTTTTCTATATATATTTTTAGTTGGCCAATTAATTTCTTTCTATTTTTAGTAGAGACGGGGTCTCGCTCTTGCTCATGTAGAACACCTTATTTTTAGAGACTTATTGACCTGTGGTTAAACATTCTATGCATGAATTGCTATATTGAGTGACTCTTGTGATTTAAGTGCCTCTGAGAAGCTTAATCCTACCCGAAGGTACTTCCGTTTTTAAAGGAGACTTTTTGCCAACCCAAATGGCCCTTTAATTGATGAAATATATGCAGAGGTGGTCTGTGAGCAATGCCCCAGGCCCCAAAGTTAACCCCCTGCCCTCACCCCACATGTCCTCCCTTCCTCCAGTCACTTTGCCAAGAGGAAGACACTCGATATTATTTAGGTAGCTGAGTCTTCCTGCCATAAATAGGACTGTCTTCATATAGAGGCAGTTTGAAATTTTCTCTGGGGTATCGGAAACAAAGTCATCCATTAGAAGGTTTTAATATTGTCACTTCATAGCTGTGTCCTCTCGGGCAAATCACCTAGCTTTTTGAGCCTCAGTTTCCTCTTCTGCACAATGGAAGAAATGGGGCAAATGACATTGGTCATAGGTGCTTACCTCACAGCGTATGAGGCAAGTACAGATTTGAGAAATGTGCAAGCAAGACCTCCTGGTACCGCCATGCAACTCCAGGATACATCGTTTTTATTTTTGTGTCCTTTTGAACCGGTTTATTTGCAAAAGTTTTGAGAGATTCAGGGTAAAGTCTGCTGGAGGATGGAGGAGACTGAGTAGCATCAGTCCCTGGATTAAAAAGGATGTTTGGATGAAGCTCAGATGTCAAGGAGAGGAGAGAGAAGATGAAAAAAGGAGCTAAGAGAGATCACACTTGATCCATCTACATTATCATGCATTATGAAAGTAAATCCCACTCTAACACTTTCAGGACATATTGCAATTCTCTGCTCTTTTGTTTACTTATTTTTTAAATCCAGCATCTATCTCTGCAATATGAAAATCCTGCAAAGCATTCTGTTTGTTTTAGAGGCAGGAAGGTCGTGGGAGAGCTGTGAGCCTGCGTTGCATTCTAGTGTGGGCCACAGGTAAGAAGAAACTGGCACTGAAGAATGGATGGCAGCAGCCCCAGGGAGGGAGGTGGGCTTGTTCCTGGAGCTGAGGGAAGAGAAAAAGGGAGTCCCATGGGAATTCACTCGGGGTTACGCATTACATAACCATCCTTAACCCCATTCTGACCAGATCTCACACCAAAGTAAACATAAAACCAACTCACAATTATCCTATTATTTCATCTGATTTCTGCAATGGCGAAATGAAAACGTGGAGGGGTTAGTCACGTGAAGGGGCTGTGTCTCAAAATCCCTTACGATAATATTCGTGTGTGTCTCATGAGAAATCATTGTGTTTCTCCCTTCACTTGTTTGCTTGACTGCCTGAGAAGATAGTGTTACTAACCTGAGAAATTAATATGCTGCATTAGTGCCTGGGCAGGTAGAAGGGAGGGAGGGAAAGGAAGAGAACAAATGTGTCTCAGTGAACTGGGGCATGTCAGAAATTTAATAAGAACAGGTTGAGACAAGTGTTAAACACCAGAATCCCCTGGGAGCACAGTGATAGCTCGGTCCTTGTCAAAAAGTTTACTGGTTAGATCTCAGGAGGGGAAGAGAAAGTGGTAAATCAGCCATGTTTTGAAGTCAATTTTAGTTTAGCTCACATGAGATAGGAGAGGGATGAAGTAAACCATCAGCCTTGTCTTCTGGATTAGGCTAGCATAGTTTATTTTAAAAATGTACAATTTTGTTGCTAGATTGGGTGAGAAGTTCTGGGGTACTAACTTCTGCAGAGGGCTGGGGAAAAGACTGGCATAACCCATGTCTACTGCGGAAGTTACTAGTCTTGTGCTCTGGAGGTGATATTATATTGGTGTCTTATAATAGAAGTACTTCATAAGTATGGGACCTCTTAATCAGGCAGAGATTAGATTTCTTTTAAATTTTGCTTTGAAGAAGTTCTTTATAAAGGGATTCTAATAGGACAATTTATAATTTCTTCTAATAAGTTCTGGCTAGAAGTTACTGTTATCAATTTGTACATCCAGAAGCACAGATGTTCCAACATACAGATAACAACCATCCCTGTTAGAAATCAATGCACACACACATTTCCAAACCTATTCCTGAGTTTGGAAGGGACCCAGGCCACAGGTCATAAAATTTGAGAGCCACCTAGTGAGCAAAGTTGGTAACTGCACCTGTATCTTCAAATTCCAGGTGTGCTAGCCATAGGTAACTTCTGTTTATAAAATCTTAGAATATCATGGGGATATTTATCAACATGATATGAAAGTGACAGTGATTTTCATAGATTTCTGCTATTATGAAGATGGCAGGATGTTAGTCTAGAAAGTAGTTTTATTAACTTGACTTAGTCATCCCAGTAATGATAGCCTTCTGATCAGGTAAGGGTGGAAGGCAGGGAGGGGCAAGAGATGATGTTGCCTTTACTTTCAGAATTTCTGCTTTGGACACACACCCGAAGAGCAGAAATCAAGTTATCTTGGAGGTGCTGGCTGGAGGAAAGGGTGACCACTGTTTGTAATGTGGCTGTTAGGTTATGAGCTAGAGAGAGATGCTTGTGGTCTGATTAAGCCTTCTTATGCTGAAGCTGCCATGCCATCTAGGCAGAGCACGGATTAAGGGAAAGTGACTGAAGCATTTCTTTCTTTTCCCTTGTTTCCTTTCTTCACCTTCTCCCTTCCTTTTTTCCCCTTCCTCCTCTCTTCCTCTCCCCTCCCTCCATCACTGCCTCCCTCGTTTCTTTTTCTTCTTTCTTTCCTTTTTCTTTTTCTTTCTTTATTTCTTCTT
>VBSM01003176.1:4869321-4892430 GCA_008086735.1 Cheirogaleus medius | reverse complement strand
ACTCCTGAGCTCAAACAATCCGCCCGCCTTGGCCTCCCAGAGTGCTAGGATTATGGGCATGAGCCACTGCACCCGGCCTCTTCTTTTTATCTTAATAATTCTTGGGAAGTACTATATATTGGACTAAAATTAAAACCTATACCCATTGAGCTGGGCATTTAATTTACTTAGCAAGTTTTTATTTGTTTGTTTGTTTTGAGAGGCACTGGGGTTAGTGGAAAGGGTGTTCAGGAGCCTTTGAATTCTGTTGAATCCTGACTCGTGGCCTCCTATGTGTAAGGCCTTGGACATTTTTCTTAACCTCTCTGAGACTCGGCTTCCTGACATGCAAGTGAGTTCCTGTGCCCTCCAGGAGTCCCTCTGTGGGAGGGGGATGCACCCATATGGGAGGCGACTCTGGTCAACCCGAAGCTTTAGAGGCCGAAGCAAAGGGCCATGGGAATACAGGGGGCTAATTGTGACAGGAGCAATATGGGAAAAAGTGGCCTTTGTGTCGGGCCTGGTAGAATGACTTCAATAGGCAGTTTCTATGTATTCATTAAAAAAAAACGAAGGAGTCCCTGTTATGAGTCAGGCACTGTCCTAGTGCCGGGGGTCGACTGGTAGACAACAAAAATAGAAAAACCCCCAAACCCTGCCCCCATTGAACGTGCCTTCTAGGGGCAGGAGTCAGACAATATATAAGTAACAAAGTATATTTTACAGATGGTAAGAAATACTGGGAGAAAAATTAAGACAGGCTAAGGAATAGGAATTATACGGGATCTCTTTTGTATAGATAGGGTAGGACATGAGCAGAGAATTCAAGGAGGCAGGAAGTGAGCCACGCAGATCATTGGAGGAAGAGCAACCCAAGCTGAGGAAGCAGCCCCAAGGCCGGGGCAGAGGTGCACCAGGTGTTCGCGCAACAGCAGGGAGGCCAGTGTTTTAGGTGGGGATGGTCACAGAGAGGTATTGGGTGGGGAGCATCACACACAGGCCTGTTTTAAAGACTTTGGCTTTGGCTTTGAGCGAGGCAGGGGCAATTAGGGGGACTCCAATCAAAGGAGATGGGCTCTCTGACTTATCTTTGAGGGGACCAACCTGGCTTGTGTGCAGGGGATAGATGGGGCGGGGTGGGGTGGGGGCAGGGCCAAGGGTAGAAGCAAGGACAAGTTAGGAGACTGTTGTCCTGGTCCAGTGAGAGCTGAGAGGACTTGGAGCAGGTGCCAGGGGGCTGTGCAGGGGCTGGTGAGAGTCAGCTGTGCCTCAAAGGCTGTTTCAGGCCCCGCAGGCAACAGCTTGATAACATGCACAATGAGAAACCTGCGGTCTGTCCAAGAAAGGGTGCGCTGGGCGGGGTGACGGGCGGCGTTGGGGTGAGAAGGGAGAGCTAGGGTATGAGCTCAGGCTGGAGCCGGCCTTGGTGACCAGATTACAGAGTCTGACCTTTCCTCTCTAGCTGACCTTGAGCCAGCCAAAGTTTTGAACCTGGGAGCCGCAGGCTCAGATGAGTGTTTTGAGCTCTGGTGGCCGAATGGAGGAGGAGGTGACAGAGGCGGAGGCTGAAATCAGAGACACAGTGGTCCAGGGAAGAAACAGCAAGGGCTCACACCTGGGCAGTGCGTGGAAGGGGCGAGGAGGATGAGCGACATTTCGCTTGTGCCGCAGCAGGGCGTGTTGGCTGCTTAGACATGGACGTGAGGGAAGTTAACCTACTCATCTACGCACATTGGCAGAGTTATATTTTTGGTCTTTAAAACCCCTACCTATCTCAGTGTGAATGTGGGGGTGCTGGAATGAATTTCTGCCCCCTAGGAAAATGTTTTTTGCCACAATGGTGCTGAATGAGGCTTTCGTTTGGCTGACGGGGTGCGCAGGCTGGAGGACTTTGAGAATGGGGCTGGCCGTGGAGGGTGAGAGGCAGGAACCAGAAAGGCCTGGAAGAGGGTCGTTGCGAGAAGGCCAGGGACAGATGGAGGCACGTCAGATGCCGTCAGGAGCACAGCATTGGCTAACAACAGCCAAGATAGCTAAGGGGACATCTATGAAGATTTGCAGAGAGGTGCAGGATGGAATGTCGCCTCCTTCTCTATCCCCCCAGCTACACGCCGTCTGTAAAAACTAAGTCATCGTGTGGTGCTTTTGGATTTAGGGTCTTGGTTTTCTTGGAAGGACAGGATACCACGACTAGGGCAGTCTTTTTATTCTCTTCTGCTGTTCGTCACCTGGTAGGAGAACAAAATGAACGAAAAGTTTAGCTAAGCTCTGATATTTTTCTATCCTTTCCTCTGTTTAATGCATTCTATTCCTGCTGTCTACTCTTCCAGTTTTCCTGTTTTGCTCTCTGTTTGTGCTCTGCGATGTGAATATTGGTCTGTGTCTCCCAACAGTCCGGCAGGATGGAAAACAAAGGTCACTTTCTGACGGCGCCTTTGCTCTCCGGTTCTCCCCGTCAGTGCTCACGTCACCCGCCGCCCTCCCCGCGCGTCCGGTCTTCTGCGAAAAGGTTGTGTCTGTCCAGAAGGGGCTCTGAAATTTGTTCAGTTCCCTATTCACCTTTTATTTCCTTGTGAGGATTTATTCCGTCTTCCCTTATCTTGCTTCCAGGTTGAAATACAGCCCTCATTGCCTTTTGCAGCACTCAGAACTGGAAAAAAAAAAAAGTAGGATAACAGAAAGATGGCATTTATCTTGTCATCGTCATAAGTATTGTTACCTTTGTCCCGAAGTCCTTATGAAGTGCCTAATTGTAACTGGCTGGTGGGAGGAGGAATGGACAAACGTAACTACTGTGCAGAAACTCTCTCGGCACTGAAGAAGCTGAGAGTCAGATACCAAGAACAAGGGACAGTCCTGGGCAGTGGAAGTGACCGACCAAATGTCCTCATTTTACAACTGCCTTTGCCTTTCATCCCCGTCTCTCACTAGCTGTGAGAGCTTAGGTGAGTCTTTTCATCTCTCTTGGCTTTGGGCGCGGATAAGAAGATCTTACCTGAAGTCTGGGCAAGACTACATGGTCTCCTAAGGGCCCTTCAGTGTTAAGATCTGAAATTCTAGGAACACTATTTACTTGAAGCTCCCAGAAACAAAGTCGCAACTGACCCGACATAATGTCAGAAGATTCTCGCTCTCCCGTGGAAGAGTTCGGAGATAAGAAGGCAATACTATAATGAGATGGGGTGTAAGTCAGAACACAGGCCTTTAAACTGTACAACTCTGTGTGGGAAAGTTGGAATGGGGGCTTCACCTGCACACCTCTTCAGGTGGCCCCAGGACAGATAGATCTTCTGTTCTTATACGAACTAGGACTGTGCTGAGCATGTCACATCTATGGCCATTCCATCTTATGAGAACTCCTGTGGTTTGCTTGTTTCACTGATAAGTAAACTGAAATCCATGGAATGCAAGTAACTAGCTCAGGGTTATACAGTCATCCTTGGTAAAGGTGCCCTTCAAACCTAGCTGGTCTGACACCAGAACTCACACCCTGTTGCTGGAATTTGGTAGTGAGGGCTCCGTTCTGGGGACTCTGGGGTTTAGACTGTGAAAAAAGTAAAGGAGCAGTAAAGAATGTCACCTCCTCGGCTCCCTGGAAGGCAGGGAACTCGCACCCATGTTTGGAGAGGGTGCCGGTGTGTGAGCTGTCATGGGACACCAGTCTTGTCATCGACCAGGTTTTCTCAGGGTGTTCGCTTTCTGAGATACCTAAGGTGTGTGTCCTACCGAGAAAAAGGTCTGTGTGATCACCTAAGGGCTCGACTATCTATGGTTAGTGGAAAGAGCACATTCCTCGGGGGTAGGACCGCTCCTCTAAGCCTGGGAGCCGGTGGTGAGGTAGTCACAGGCAGTGGCCTGGACAGGCAGCAACAGCCGGGAGCACAACAGCTGTGGGAGCAGAGCCCTGAGCAGCTGTGTGGGGGCTGGAAGCCCAGGGGAGGGCTGGGCCTGGAGACCCACAGAACGAGCTGGCAGGGAGCACAGGGCCTAGTGCCATGGTGATGTGTCATTTGTCCCCCAGGCTGTGAGGACCTGGGGAAATGACTGTGTACAAATTGCTCTTTCATGTATAAAACATCTTCCTCCAAACTGGGCTATGTAAATGTACTGGTCTATTGCTGTTGCTGCCTTGCCAAAAGGTGAGTTCTAATTTTCCTGCTGTAGTTAATATTGACAATGAGCTCCACGATCTTCTGAGAGGGGATGCTTTTGGGTGACCACCACCCCCGAGATGGCTCTGCTGTGGTCACATGGGATGAGATGCCCACATCTCCCTCAGAGTGCACCGAGCCCTCCACCCTACAGTGATGGCAGGAGACCCAGGATTTCATACTAACCCTCCCCTGATGCTTTCTGCCCCCCCTCATCCTGTTACATGTCTGGGGTCTCTTAATGCTTAGGGCCTTGGTCTGGAAAGGAGGGTGGGAGCCTAGTTTGGCTCAGTTCTACGTTGATGGCTGCAGAGCAATTGGCCTCACTATGCTGTGTTTAAGGCTCCAAAGGTGGGTGAAGCTTTAGGCTTTTCTTACAGCTAGCAATGATAATGCGATGCTGTTTCCCAAATGGCAAATGTCTGGATTGGGATGCATACTTCCTACAGGTGTTATACTCAGTGGGGGGCTCCATCTGGACTAGGGTGGGCTCCAAGTCAAAGTGCAGTGTGCAGAAGGATGCAGGAATCCACTGTGACTGACTCGTGCTGTGGGGGGTCAGGTGCCACAGGCTGGGCTCAGAGAGGCTCAGGAATGCTGGGCCCGGTGAAGTCCTTCCAGCATCCAGGACATGATGTCCCAAGGATGCGGTCACTGTGCTGAGAGGCTGCTCCTGTGGAAAGCTGCTCTATAGTGCAGGCCAGAACACCGGGTGACAACCATGAGAGCCTGGGCATAGTTTCTTTCCCAGCAATTCTTTTCAGAATTTTTATTTTAATAGTTTTAAATCATGTAATGAATACCTGCTCACATTTTATTTGTACACATTCAAACATTACAAATAAAGCAGAAATCCACATTGACTACCATTCTTGATTCCATCCCTTTGGTATCAGTTTATTTCTTAGACTTCTAGACTTTTCCTCCCATGTGTTTTCTCTCTATGTGTGTATATAATCATACATAGTATGGTTTTATGTGTATATATTTTATATAATTGATATCATTCTGTATATATTTTTCTGAAACAACTTTCTTCACTCAACTATCTTACAGCTTTTTCTATATCAGTATATATAGATTTAGCTAATTCTTTCAACTGTAGCAGGGTATTCTATAGTATAATATATCGTATTTTATTAATTAAAGAGACTGTGTCCATACCAATGCTGCTTTTTAAAAACCTATTGGGGAATGACCCTCATCCTACACTGAAATGAAATTCATAAATAATATTAATTTACCTAAAATGATTAAAAATCAACATAATGTCCTAACTTAATGTAAAAGTACAAAGAAAAGCAATTCATAATAAAATAATATGCATTTTGATATATAATGGTTCACATATGATAGATAAATGGCACACGTAGCAGGTAACACAGTGAAGTAGACAGATGCTCGCCCCTGTATGGAGATAAGTGAATGTGCCACATCCAAATGTAACAGATTTAGGTGTGTTTTCTTGCTGATTTAAATAATGTGGGCACACTGCCTAGTGGGAACTGTCCCTGTGGTCCAATGCTTCTCCAGGGACACACTAACTGTGAGCTGCCATCATACCTGGACATGGGTGGAGTGAATGCCCACAGCCCTGACACCCACAACCACTACCGAGATAGCCCCACCCAGCTGCCACTGCTATCACCATGGGGAGACCCAGGCAGAGCAATCTCCCACAACACCCTTGCCCAGCCTCCCACCCAAGCTTCCAAAAGTGGCCTGGGGAACAACCCACTACTCCACATGAAGATCATCCAGCACTAGCTTGGACTATGACAATCACAGGGGAAAGGGAAAACACAGAGGACTGTCACTGTAGGCTCTCAGTGCATCTGCTCCTCTTCTGCTGGGTTAGTCTTCTAGAGTAAGTCACAAAAGCACCATCTGGAACTTCTCCTTCTTCTCTCTAAGTAGGAGAGTTCCCAACAAGGGAGACCAGGTGTACCACAAACCTATCTGCCCTGAGCTGAGAGAAGTTTCAGATGAGAAGAAACCAGCAAAATAACCCTGGCAACATGAAAAAACAAGCTAGTTGGATACCCCCAAAGGATCGCAATAAATCTATAGCAACGGACCCTAACCAAAAGGAAATTGTCAACATGGCAGGAATGGAATTGAAAATATGGATGGCAAATAAGATGAATGGTATTGAAGAGAAAGTTGAAAACCAACACAGAGAAGCCCCCCAATCCCCCCAAATCCAGGACACTAACAACAAAAAAAGTTACTAAATAGCTAGACAACATAAGAAAGGATATAACAGAGATTAAAGAAATGAAAGATTCATTTAGGGAATTTCAAAATATACTAGAAAGCTTCAATAGCAGGCTAAAACAAAGGCAGAAGAAAGAATTTCAGAGCTTGAAGACAAGGCTTTTGAACTAACACAGTTGGTCAAAGATGTAGAAAAAATAATGAAGAATGAACAATTACTCAGAGAAATATGAGACTATGTGAAGCAAGCCAATATATGAAATATAGGTATCCCTGAGGGAGAAAATGAAAAAGCAAAAAGCATGGAAAACCTATTTGAGGGATTTATTGAGGAAAACTTCCCTGGTATCACCAGAGATTCAGATATCCAGATGCAATATGGTCATTGAACAACAGGAAGATTCATAACAAATAGGCCAACTCCAAGGCACATAGTCATCAACCTGGCTGAAGTCAAAATGAAGGCAAAAATTCTATAAGCTGCAAGTTGTAAGCAACAACTAACCTGCAAAGAAAAACCCACCAGGCTAACAGCAAACTTCTCAGAAGAGGCTATATAAGCCAGAAAGCATTGGGGCCCCATTTTTAGTCTTCTTAAACAGAACAACTGTCAGCCAAGAATTTTGTATCCTGCAAAACTAAGTTTCATAGATGATGGAGAAATAAAGACTTTCCAGACAAAGAGGGAATTTGTCGCTACTAGACTTTCCCTACAGGAAATACTCAAAAGTGCATGGAACAGCACAACAGATGCCCAGCAGTGTAAAAACACCCCAAAGTTAAAGCTCATGGCTCCCATAAAACAAGAGTACATGAGGGAAAACAAAACAACAATGTATCATCCAACATGATAAACAGAACAGTATCCCACATATCAATACTAACACTGAAGTGAATGGTCTTAGTGCCCCATTTAAAAGACAGACTTACTGAATAGAAGAAAAAACCCAAATATATGCTGAAACAGACCCAATTCACAAGGACTTGCAGACTCAAGGTAAAGGGATGGAAAGAAATATTCCGTGCAAATGGAAACTAACATTAAGCAGCTGTAGCCATTCTCATGTCAGATAAAATAGATTTTAAATAAACAATGATAAAAAAAAAAGACAAAGGCTGGGCATGGTGGCTCACGCCTGTAATCTTTGCACTCTGGGAGGCCAAGGCCAGAAGATTGTTCAAGGTCAGGAGTTCAAGACCAGCCTGAGCAAGAGTGAGACCCCATCTCTACTAAAAATAGAAAGAAATTAGCTGGACAACTAAAACTATATATATAAAAATTAGCCAGGCATAGTGGCGCATGCCTGTAGTCCCAGCTACTCAGGAGGCTGAGGCAGAAGGATTGCTTGGGCCTGAGAGTTTGAGGGTGCTATGAGCTAGCCTGATGCCACAGCACTCTAGCCCAGGCAACAGAGCAAGACTCTGTTTGCCCCCCAAAAAAAGGACAAAGATGGTCATTATATAATGGTAAAGGGAGCAATTCAACAAGAATACATAACAATACTAAATATTTGTATCTAACATAGGAGCTCCCAGATTCATAAAGCAAATTTTACTAGATCTAAGCAAAGAAATAAATGGTAGCATCATAATTGCTAGGGACTTCAACACCCCACTGACAGAACTGGGCAGATCACTGAAGCAGAAAATCAATAAAGAAACACTGGACTTAAATGAGACTCTAGAACAAATGTAGCTAACAGATATTTATAGAACATTTGACTCCAAGACTACTGAATATACATTATTCTCATCAGCACATGGGACAATTTCCAAGATTGATCATATGTCAGGCCATAAAACAAGTCTCAGAAAATTTAAAAAAAATCAAAATCATACCATGTATCTTCTCAGACCACAGTGGAATCAATTCCAAGAGCAACACTCAAATCTACACAAAGTCAGAGAAACCAGGCAAGAGAAAGAAATAAAGGGTATCTAAATCAGGAAAGAGGAGGTCAAACTATCTGTTTGCTGACACTATGATTATGCATCTAGAAAATCCTAAAGATTCCACCAAAAGACTTCTGGAACTGATAAATAAATTCAGCAAAGTCTCAGGTTATAAAATCAATGTGGACAAATCAGTAGCATTTCTATATACTAATAATAGTCAGGCTGAGAGTCAAATCAAGGACTCAATACCATTTACAATAGCTACAAAGAAAATACCTAAGAATATAATTAACCAAGGACAATCTCTACAAGGAGAACTACAAAACACTGATGAACAAATTATAGATGACACAAACATCCCATATTCATGGATTGGTAGAAGCAACATCATTAAAATGTTCATGCTGCCCAAAGTGATTCACAAATTCAATGCAATTCCCATCAAAATGCCACCATCATATTTCACAGATCTAGAAAAAATAATGTAGGCTTCATTTTGAACCAAAAAAGAGCCCTAATAGCCAAAGAAATCTTGAGCAAAAAGAACAAATCTGGAGGCATCACACTACCTCACTTCAGGACTATAGTAACCAAACAGCATGGTACTGGTATAAAATTAGAGACTTAGACCAATGGGACAGAAGAGAGAACCAAGAAATAAAACCATCTACCTACAACCAATTGGTCTTTAACAAAGCAGACAACATACACTGTGGAAAGGAAGACCTCTTCAATAAATGGTGCTGGGAAAACTGGATAGTCACATGCAGAAAACTGAAACAGGATCTATATCTCTTACCATACACAAAAATTAATTCAAGATGCATGAATGATTTAAATGTAAGGCATGAAACCATAAAAATTCTAGAAGAAAACATAGGAAAAACTCTTCTAGACAATGGCCTAAGCAAATAATTTGTGACTAAGACCCCAAAGGCAAACAGAATACATAATAACAAGAATACATAAATGGGATTAAATTAAATTAAAAAGCTCTGCACAGCATAAGAAATAATCAACAGAGTAAATAGACAACCTACAGAAAGGGAGGAAAATACTCACAAACTATATATCTGATAAAGGGCTAACATCTAGAATCTACAAAGAACTCAAACAAGAAAAAACAAAGAACCCCATTAAAAAGTAGGCAAAAGACATGAACAGAAGTTTTTTAAAAGAAGATAGACCAATGGCCAACAAACATATGAAAAAATGTTCAACATCACTAATCATCAGAGAAATGCAAATTAAAACCTCAGTGAGATACCAACTTACTCCTGTTAGAATGGCCATTATTAAGAAGTAAAAAAAACAATAGCTGCTGGTGTGGATGCCAAGAGAAAGGAACCCTTCTATACTGTTGGTGGGACTGCAAATTAGTACAACCTCTATGGGAAACAGTTTGGAGATTCTGAAAAGAAATAAATGTTAGACTTACCATTCAATCCAGCAATTCCACTACTGAGTATCTACCTAAAGGAAAAGAAGTCCTTTTATCATAAACACACTTGCACTTGAATGTTTACAATTCACAATTGTAGAGATGTGGAACCAACTTAAGTGACCATCAATTCATGAGTGGATAAAGAAAATGTGGTATATATATACCATGGAGTACTATTCAGTTATAGAAAGGAATTAAATAGTGTCTTTTGCAGCAACTTGGATGGAATTGGAGACCACTATCCCAAGAGAAATATCTCAGGCATGGAAAAACAAACACTGTATATACTCACTAATAATTGGGAGCGAAATAATGGGCACGCATGGGCACAAAGAGATGCAAAGGACATTGAAAACCAAGAAGAGGGGAGGGTAGAAGGGGGATGAGTGGTAAAAACTTAACTACTGGGTACAATGAACACTATTCTGGTGACAGGCACACTAAAAACCCGACTTAAGCATTATACAAGTTATCCATGTAACAAAAATATTTGTACCCTCTTAATGTTTTCAAATAAAAAAACCCTCCAAACTCCAAAACAAACAAACAAAATAACATGGGTGATGTTGCCATCAATTTTATGATATTTCTGAGATGATGAACAACTCATGATAAAGACTTGGACTAGGCCAGGCTCAGTGGCTCAAGCCTGTAATCCTAGCACTCTGGGAGGCCAAGGCGGGAGGATTGCTTGAGGTCAGGAGTTGAAGACCAGCCCAAGCAAGAGCGAGACCCCGTCTCTACTAAAAATAGAAAAAATTAGCCAGTCAACTAAAAATAGAAATAAAAAAATTAGCTGGGCATGATGGCTTTCGCCTGGCCTGTAGTCCCAGCTACTCGGGAGGCTGAGGCAGGAGGATCACTTGAGCCCAGGAGTTTGAGGTTGCTAACTCAAGGCTGACGTCACGGCACTCACTCTAGCCCCAGCAACAAAGCAAGACTCTGTCTCAAAAAACAAACAAACAAACAAACAAACAAAAAAAACGACTTGGAGTAAACAAAGTTTCTCAATGTCTCTCAATTTATTTGATAGTTCCAGTCTTGGAAACGTCATCATATATTAACATTGTGCAAAAATTACTTTATGTTTATATATAGTATAGTTAAATTTTGGGCTCAGATGTTTTTCACCCACATGAATGTCTGGCAGGACACCCAAAGTCCTTGCTGGATGGGGGAAATTCTTCATTGTGTGAGATACATCCTGGTCCCAACCAATAAATGCCAATAGTGACCCCAAAGATGGTGGCAATCAAAAAGGCCCACATAAATTTTCTAAATACTTCTCAGGGGGTGGGGGTGGATTGTCCTCATTCAGAACCAATGAATTAATGACAATGTTTATGGTTTTTTCACCTCCTCTAGATTTTGTGCTATTAGAAATGAAGCAGCAAGGAGTATCCTTATATCTGCTTTGTTGTGTACATGTTAGAACAATTCCTCGGCTAAAGATAAATCCTCACGTTGTTTTAACTTAGGGGCCCTCACACTTAGGTGGGGGCATGAAGTATGACTCCTCCAGAGGATGGCTCTGTTTCACCTTCTGTTTCTCTTCTCTAGAAGACTTCCAGACCAGGGTCAGAGCAGGTTCTTGTTCACTGGAAAAACCCAGAGTCAGGGCCTCCCCTCTGTCTCTGGGAATCTGGTCCTCCCTTGGGGAAGGCCACGCTTACCCACTCTTGTCAGGGGAGTGGCTCACTCATGATTTCAAAGAGCTCACCCTACTTTTCCAAGGAGGCCCTCAGCAAGTTCGACTCATCTGTAACTCAACCCATGGTTTTCACCGGGAGGTTTAATCACTGGCAGGACAACCCTTTGGTGGGGATGCCACTACTTAGACAAGTATCAGGTTCAGAATAGGAGCAAAATAAGCAGAAGCTGTTATTACTAGGTATCTTGATTGGGGAGGTATCTTAATTGTGCCTATTTAAAATTGTCAGTAGCTTAAAGGCATTTTTTGGAGTGGTGGTAAAGTTGGACTTTGTCCCAGAGAGACTGATGAAAAGAAAAGAGGTAAGTACTTAGACTGGGAAAGAGGGAGAAGAGTCAGAGTCCTGAAATCTCAGGTTGGCAGGGAACCTGGAAGATATTTAGCTCAAGATCTTTGATACTCCACCAGTGAGGACCCCTTTAGGAAGACATAGATGAAGCAGGATGCCACTGGATGCTCTGAAAGAAAGAAGCATGATTCCAAAACACTAAAAAGACGCTGTTATACGATTTGAGGTCTGTGAGTAAGAATTATAAAGGACATTTAAAAAAAATGACTTTGGAGTAGGAATGTTGTGGGCAAATTTCCCTTCAGAAGAGGAAAACAATAGACACATACCTTATGGGGCTTGCATTTTCTTTCTTTCGCTTTGCATCTGTTATCTTTCCTGTGTTGTGCCTGTTTTATTTAATAACAAATATATAGGGCTTAACAATGTACACACATATCTTTATATGTATTGCCTCACCAAATAGGCCCGACCTTGCCAAGTATTTATTATTACTATTGTACACAGCAAGGTTGAAAAAGAGGGAGAGACTTATCCTAGGATACATGTTGAGAAAGTGACAAAAATAAAACTCAAGCCCAACTCTTCTAAATTATATGCATTTTACAAGAAACCAATGCTAAATTAACCTAAACTTGTTGAAAGCTGTGATGAGCATTTTATTTTTGTAACTGTCTTCGGAATGTCACGCTATTTTCTGATTCTTTCTAATGTTTGCTTGCTTGGGCGTATTTACCGGTTGCCACCTGGTGGTAAATAAGAAATATTATGGGGAAGAGGAAAAACAGGGAGGTGAGAAAACACTTGTTAGTCACTCAAAATAGCAATTTTGGTTCAAAAATTTGAGATTTAATCACCGAGAAATGGCAAGGAGACAAAGCTGGTGTCTTTTGGCTCCACCAGGCCATGGGAAATTCTGTGGGGCGGCAGCAGGGTACCATGATGTCCCATTCAGAGCAAAGGTGGAGTTGCAGCGGTGTCACTAAATCTTTCTGGGAAAAAAACCAAAACAAAACAGAGGCATAGACAGTGAATCTAATAATAAAGAACAAAATCTGGAGCACATATGGCATGCTTAAATAAGATTAAATAAAAATATGATGGATGCAAACGTGTTTAGCACAAGGCCAGCTACAGGGTTTTCAATTAATGTTAGTTTAATTTGAGATTGTATTTCTTTTCTAGAGCTACTTAATACCTTGTGACTTTAAGAAAACATGTTTTCTGCTCTTACTTTTGCTACCATTGTCTGAGGGAGGAAAAGCGAACTCATCCACCAACCTACCTACCTGCCTGCCGAGCAGCTGCCCATTTCCTATTGGTTCCACACTCCGCTTCTCTAGGGTTCCTGCGACCACTCTGAAATCCCTCCCTAGGTTCACTCAGTTGGAAACTCTACCATGTTAGCCACACTGAAGTTCCTCTATGTCCTTCATTTCTGCAGACAAATAAAAGGGTAGGGATCTTCTATGGAGATTGTCAGGAGCTGGGGATGCAAAAAACTTGCTCCCATTGAGTTTAAGTGGAAATGTGTGCGTTTTCCCATCATTTGGGGAAGATAGCAGAAGGCTCTTCATTTGTCTCTTTAATTTATCCCCCACCCCATGCCCAGTGCTGTCCTACCGCTGAGTGCCATGTGCGTCACTGCACTCTGGTCTTGACCTAAGAAGGAGCATTTCGTAATCTGCCACCATCAATATTCCCCTCACCCCTGGTGGCTCCAGGAAGGGCTGGAATGATGAGTGGGGGATGGGAGATGTCTGAGGATGGGAGGGGGAGTGGAGAGAAAAAAATCAGGAGAAAAACCTCATCATTTGGAAAATGGAAATCTTGGATTATAATTTTTTTTAGCAAGATGATTAAGCCATTTTAGAAACATGACTCATATTGACTTCTGCCCTTTCTTCCTCCAAAGGATTACGAAAAACACATACTTGGAAGATTTTAATAAAATTATGAGTAATATTAGATCACTATAATTCCTGTTTATCGGGGACAGCAGCCCAAAATTTAATTGCAAGAGGAAAATGAATCCTTGCTTCTAGGAGGCACTGCCATTTATGAAAACCAAAGAAGCAGAATTTGGCTATTTTTGCTTGTATTTTGCTTTTCTTCTTGGCTTTTATCATTTTTTTCTTAAGATTTTACCAAAGTGATATATGCATCTAGTTGATATTTAAACTACATATGATAGTTTAAATGATATTTAAACAGATATTTCTACCAGGTTTGTCTTGAAAAGTAGAGGTTCTTGCTCCCATCCTTTTCCAATTCCTGTTTCCCAAGGGAGCTACTTTCACCTCTAATAGTTGGGGAGTGTGTGTGTGTGTGTGTTTGTGTGTATGTGTTTGTCTCTAACTTACATGCTTGTTTTGCTATAATACTTTTGACTTCTCAAGTACACTTTCCACTATTGAACACAAACCCTAAGTTCTTTCTCAATCCTCATCCCCCTGGCAAACCCTCTCTATCACCTACTTTTCAATGTAGTTTAATTGTAATGTTGGTTAAATCGATATTCAGTGGTTGGAATATTATGACAATGTAGATACTATTCATGATAAAACCATGTATTAAACTGCAATTATTCCAGACCCCTCTCCCAAATAATAATAATAACACTACCTGCCTAAGATCCAGACCAAAAAAAAAAAAAAAAAAAAAAAAAAAAGAAACCAAAAAAACTGCAATTATTTTTCTTTCCTGTAGAAATTTTTGTTTCCTGTCGACTTAACAATGACTTGGCTTGTTGTGTTTGATTTTTGGCCTTCATCAGGTATTCTAAAATTTTGTTCGCCTGAAAAAGTCTCTCCTGGAGCCTCTTGTCCTGCTCCAGTCTGTGCTTGTCCTCGTGCTTGATGTGCCTTCCTCCATCCCGAGATCTTCCTCTACAGTCACTGTGGTGGCCTCCTCTGCTTCTCCCTCCTCTTAGAGCTCACATTGCCTGTACCTGTGTCTTCCTTCATTCTGGCATACTCTCTAGCTTTGGAGGGCCATATTCTCCAGTAGTTCCCAGAAAAAGAGGACATAGAAAATTAACTTTGTTATTTTGAAGCTTTTCTTGCCTGAAAAGTCTTTAATTTGCCCTTGCATATGAGTATCCAGATAGAGAATTCTAGGTTAGAGATAATTTTCTTTCAGTACATTGAAGGCATTGCTCCATTGCCTTCTAGCTTCCAAAATTACCCTTAAAAAGTCTAAAATCATTCTAATTCCTAATGTTTTGAATTTGGTGTCTTCCTCTCTTCTCTTTTTCCTCTCTAAAAGCTTGTAGGATCTTCTCTTTATGCTCATTATTCTAAAATTTTATGATATGGGCCAGATACTCATTAAGCCTTTTTAATATGAAAACTCATGTTCTTTAGTTCTGGGAACTTCTCTTCAATTATTTTGTTGATGATTTTCTGCACTCCATTTATTCCATCTCTCATTCTAGAACTCTTATTGGATGTTGAATCTCCTGAATTGGCATCCTCTTTTGTTTTTCACCTGAAGTGTTTTTTGTTGTTGTTGTTTTGTTTTGTTTTTTGCCTCCATTTTCTGAGATATTTCATAGATTTTATCTTCCGGCTTTTCTATTGAGTTTTTAATTTTAGGCATCATTTTTTTAGTTCCCAAGAGCTCTCCTTTTAAAGATTTTTGAGTGTACCTTTTTAACAGCATCCTATTATTTTATATGGTTTTATTACTTTCTTTTAACTCTGAGAATATTGATATTATTTTGGGAAAGGTTTCTTCTCCTTGCATTGTTTTTTCCTCCAAGTAGCTGTTTTATATTGCTCTTATCATCCATGTTCGATTGTATTTTCAGATGTCCCAAGAGCCTTATTGTCTGCTCGTATTGAGTAAGTGGTGGAAAGGCTGATTGGAAACTCTGAAATTATGAATGGGACTTGTTAATCATGGGCCTCACTGTAGGGTGATTGGCAGGGCCAATTATTTGAAGAACCTTGGATATCACTGTTTTTAGATCTTTCTTTTAGAATGCTCAGATTCTTGGAAAAGACCATATTCATCTCCTGCCTGGAAGACGAAGGCCTGGGTATCAATGTTCTAAAAGCCATGCGAGAGAAAAGCATTTGTTCTTCTAATTGCCCTGGTTTCAGTACAGTATCCTTGCCTCAACTGTGTTTGATATACATCCGGCTCAGAGATCCTGTTTTATCCTTTCCAGAGAATACACTTCTGTTGTTTCCTAGGGTGGGAGGAGTGGTAGTTGCCCAGTTATAGAAAAGGGGGAGGTGATCTGGGAATCTGAATCTTAAACTGACTTTTAATCAAACTGACTTTTCTCCAGAGACATCTGGTACACCTAGTATTTAGATCGCTATTTCATAATTGAAGGACTCTTCAAAATGACTAAAATCATTACCCTGCTTGTGGCCTCTGTTGGAGGCAGACTATGAATGGGACATGGGACGTCTATAAGACATATCTAGAAAATTGCTGAAAGCTGGATGAACAGGTGTTTGAGGGAAAGGTTCTCTCTCAGCCTTCCTTTAGAAGAGCATTAAAACAGGAGAAAACATTCACTTTGTAGAGCTGTCAGCTGTAGAAAAGAAAAAGTTGCAGGGAAGACTGGTTCTGGCAAAGGGCACACTTTGGTGACTGTTCAAGGAACATGAAGGCTGCCCATGAAGACACAATGCCTACCTGGTTACATGTGGCCACAACAGGGTGTGTGTACCATGGCCTCAACTTGCTTCTTGATGACATCATGAAGCTGGGCTCTCACCAGAGGATTTCAAGAAAAGCCAAAATGTTGTGAAATATGCAGAAGCCACTCATCGCTGCTGTCTTCAAGAAGGAGCCAGAGGAAAAGATGCAAAGAATTGAATCAAGACACTGAAGCTGTGTTGTAAAACAGTTGATCAGATTGGATTATCTACTCTTTGATAATCTTTGGAGAGTTTACTAAAAACAAAGCAGCTCTGAGAGTCAGCTGAATTTCTCTCTCTCTCTCTCTCTTTTTTTTTTTTTTGAGGTCTCCACTGTACATGTTTGCCGTTGTTTTTCTCTTTAATCTTTCACACATAGACCTCTCTGTAGAATCTTGAATGAGACCATACAGAGTGAGCATCAAGGTCATTTTCTGTGATATATCTTGGTGGAGGACCCTGACTCCAGGATCTTAGATGCCTGCAGATGGGGTTCCCTTCCCTGTGGTTCCACACACACACCTCTGCTTTCTTCTACCCTCCTCCCCTCTCTCCCTTTTCTCCTTTTTTACATTCATAGGCATTCTTTCCTTTCATAGCTCACCTCTGTTGGACCTTTCCCCAGAGCCCCCTGAAGCCTGGGATGACTGATCTGAACCAATGTCACTTTGCGTGGGTTATTGTTGGAGGCAAAGGGTAGCATGTGGAATCACTTTATAAATGGCAAGGTGTTCTAGCAGGTCATAAGGATTGTTACAGGACAGGGCTCACCCTACGTAAAGCAGTCCCTCCCTGTGGGCCAGCTGTGTCCTGAGCTCCTCTTGTTATACCATCAGCACTTGCTTCCACTACCTCCTGTGGCGATGTCCTTTCTGGGTCAGTTTTCCTTCTCTGTCTTTTTCTTTTTCTTCTCATGACTTATCCACTCTGTCATTCCTCAGATCCTTCTTAAGAAATGATGAATTTTGGTTTGTTAAACACACTGGTGTTAAGGTGTTAACGGCTAACAGATTTGATATTAACACATCTCAGAAATTCACATTTTAACGGGAGACTCCATGAACTCCAATATGGAGGTTGGCAGTGTGATTTTACACAGCGTGAGAGGTCAGTGGGTAGGGAGTTTTTTCTTGATGATTTCAAGCCTGGTGCATGTGTGGATGATTTCCTATTCTACCCTTTCAGGAGGTGGGCCCTAATACAGTATATAGAGGCTATTGAATAAAATATTAACCCGGGGCATGAAGGGTCGGGGAAGGTTTGTGGTTCAGGGAGAGAAATATGGGTACCAGCAGCTTTTGAGAAAAAGTTAGGAAAGAAATAGTACACTTAAGAAATAACATGTAAAATATAAGTATTTTCAATCGCCCTGGAGCCTCTACTCTGTTAACATTTCCCTGCAGATGTTCTGATAAAAAATAGGCAAATACAGGTTATGCAAATAGAGACAGGGTGTCACTGAGCTGGGAGCAATTTGCAAGCCAAGGGAGATCTCAGAAATCATCTTTTCAAATCTTGGGGAATTGGGGTGTTTGCTGGTTGCTGGGCTTTTGCACGAATCCAGGGAAAGGGGGGTCTAGGTCTCTGGTCTCAACTGGGTGTTTTTTCTCCAGCCTTTGGAAGTAGGAGCCGAGTCTTAGTAGAACCTTCCTTGAGAAGATGCCCTCCTCATTGACAATGGTCTTCCTGTTCATCTTTTGCCTGGAGTCATTGGCTGCAATGCTGCAGAATGGCTTCATGGTCACTGTGCTGGGCAAGGAGTGGGTGCGGCGCCAGGCACTGTCCACAGGCGACATGATTGTGGCCTGCATAGCCACCACCCGGTTCTGCGTGCACGGGGTAGCCATGCTGAACGGCCTCCTGAGCTCCTTTGATTTTTGTTACTTGTTGCTTAACATCTTCTGGGACTTCCTCAATGTCCTCAGTTTCTGGCTTACTGGCTGGCTTGCTGTCTTCTACTGTGTGAAGATCTCAACCTTCTCCCACCCCACCTTCTTCTGGCTGAAGTGGAGGATTTCTCGGGCAGTGCACAGGCTGATGCTGGGCTCCCTGATCATCTGCGGCCTCACAGCCATCTCCTCGGTGGCTGGAAATCTAATGTCGATTCAGATGATTGCCTCTCTAAATTCCTGTGAGAACAGAACTCTAGCTTACAAATTAGAAGCCTTCCAGAAGCACTATTTTCTCCTCCATGAAGGGTTTACACTGTCGATTCCGTTCCTCCTGTTCCTGGTGTCCACCGTCTTGCTCATGGTCTCCCTGTGCCGGCACGTGGCGCGCATGAAGGACCGCAGGCCCGGCTCCCGTGACCCCAGCTCCCAGGCTCACACCACGGCTCTGAAGTCACTTGTCTTCTTCCTCATCTTCTATACTTCATATTTCCTGTCCCTGTACATTTCTACTATGAATATCAAACCCCTCTCGGATCACTGGCACGTGGCCTGGGAAGTGATCATCTACGCCGGCATCTGTCTGCACTCCACCATCCTGGTGCTCAGCAGCCCCAAGCTGAGAAGGGCCCTGGAGACGAGGCTTCCGGCCCCGGCGCGGCGGGCTCACAAGGCTTTGGAGGACCCCGGACGAAGGGCGGTTCCACTCTCCGGTTACCAATATTGATAACCCGTCTGGGGATGAATAATCTCACGAGTGGCAAGAACACAAAAGGTTTCAGGGAGTGTCTTTCTCTTTTCATTTTCTGCGTTCTCTCCACTAATTCTTTTTCCATCCCTCTGTGTTCCTACTGTCCTCTCTGCTGCTGGTGCCTAGTCTGAGTCCCACATCACCCCGGCCTTAGCTGCCCGACTCGTTTCTTCACTGGCCCCTCTGGCTCTCTATGCAACAAGTCTAGCCATGTTCTCCAAACTTCCTTCTGGTCTGTATTCCCTTCACGGAGACCCGTAACTGCCATCAGCTGTCTCTGTGGGCAAGCTGAAGTTTGTGTGTTGACAGTGGCATGGCTTGCCCAGCACCTTCCACCTGTGACATCACCTCTCCTCCCGTTCCTCGCTCTGCTCTCAGCTCAGTCTCCACCGCAGCCCAGCAGAGCTTCTTCTCGTCTTCCCACACGTCCTTCCCTTCTGCCTTGCTTTTTTGCTCCACCCGTAGCTTCCTCCTTCCTTTCTCTGCCTATCTTTGTCATTCTTTTGTGTCCTACTTAAGACTGATCCCACTCATGGAGCTTTTCCAGCTTGATTCCATGGAAGGGTGAGGACATACTTGAGTTTCGTGCCACCACAGGTCTCACGACTTCACGTGTTTGCAGTAAAAGGAACTGTCTGGTGTGGAAATACTTTTAGGGTTTGGCCAACAGAAGGTAGATGGAAAACGAAGGAAAATCTCTACAAGTCTCAATTTTGATCATCGTCTTCTTCCTGTTCACACACCCAGGAGGTGGATCCTGGCTGCTGCTTCTGCCTAGGATGGCAATATCCAAATTGTTTTCATCCCAGTGCTTGTGCAAGATGACCCACTAGGTGTGGGAAGAAAAATGTGGCAACTTCAATTTCCATTTATTTTTATCTCCTCCTTTTATTACTGTTTTTTTGGTGTATTTTATGATGTACATAATGTATTAGTGAAGTATACATGCATATAATTAAAAATAAATTTGCGTATGGTAGTGTCTTAGTTATCTCAGGTTGCTATAACAGAACACCATAGACTGGGTGACTTAAACAACAGACATTTATTTCTCACAGTTCTGGAGCCTGAAATTGAGGGTACCAGTATGGTTGGGTTCTGGGGAGAATCCTCTTCCAGGCTGTAGACAGACACCTTCTTGCTGAGCCCTCACATGGTGAAGAGAGATCTTCTGTCTTGTGTTCCTTCTTATAAGGGCACTAATCCCATTTATGAGGGCTCCACCTTCATGAACTAACGACCTCCCCCAAACCTCATCTCTAAATACCATCACACTAGGGATTAGGATTTTAAAATTTTGGGAGGATGCAAACATTCAGTCCATGGCAGGTAGGATGCATGGTCATAATTTTTTTTTCTGACAAAGTTTACTATAAAAATGTATGGTGACCATTAAACTAGAAGAGATTGGGAAAAACACCAGATATGGTTAAGAGAAATTCATGTATTTGAACTAGTCAAAACAGGAATAATGAATAACAGGAAAGAACAGAGGTTACAAATAATTCTCAAATAAACAATTGCATTTATGATAAATGGGCCAACCATCGCGGGAAGCTGAAGCCCCTAAACATTATGTTACAATGGTAGCTGGAGGCCAAACTGGGGCAAGAGAAGAGAGGGGGACAGAGATGAGGAGTTTTCTCTTGGAAGATGATGATTGAGGCTTTCAAAGAGAGTCTCAAATTGCTGGTGAGGAACACAGGGGATTTCCCTAGAGAATAGAGAAAGGGTGAGGCAGGATAGAGGAACCCCTTGGAAGCTGGCACTATGGTCAGACTTTAAATTAATTTATAGACCCTTTAAAGTCTAGCTGTGAATTATCACACCTAGAGAACACATATTAGCCTCATCATCAACCACAAAGAGTGAGGGGTTTTTTTGCAGCCACATGAGTGAGCTAATGACTTCCTACAGGGATGGCAATAATAAACTATGAGGACTGGGCCTTGTGATTCAAGCCACAAAAGGGTTGGGTGGAGGCAGTGAAGGCAGGAATACCAAGGGTGTCTGTCTCCTATATCCCTTCTACTCAACCATGGACATCTGGAAGACTGCTTTTCCCTCGGGCTGAGCTCCAGAACTTTACTGAAGGTCTTTGGGTGGGTAAGGGATGGTGATGCAACTCATGTTTCACCACATTTTCACAGCCTTTCAAGTTATCTTAGATCTAGTGGGCTTAGCTCAGGAGTTCTTAATTGGTTGATGTTCTCAAGCTACTTTCCTAAACTCTAGCTCATAAGAACCCCAAAATACTTGGTGGCTCCATCTTGACCAAAGATACAATCCTATATTTTACCCTGACTTTCAAAGCTTTCTATGATCTCTCTTCAACCTAAATTTTCAGCCAAATATGCCACCATTCCATGTGAATTCTATGCTGTAGCCAGACTTATCTAATCATTCTGGACATAATCACATTTCCTCCTCCTTTACTGATGTCTTGTCTTCTTCCTTCCAACATACAAGACAGCATCTTTGTTTTGCTATGATGATGGGGCTCCTACTGCTGCTGCTACTGCTGAACTATTCTGAAAATTCTTGGAATGGGAATAAGATGATATATAACCTTTAGAACCACAGCCTGGGAGTCACTCCTGTTTTTACCCTCTGAGAGGGTTACCATAGTTGAGGGATCTCCATATAGAGAATCTACTTGTAATTCCTCTCCTACCACCTTCATGATTACATTTATAAAGACTAGCTATGAAAATTAAAAAAATTCTCAGACTTGGCTTCTGCCCAAGAAGATAAATCTGAATATGAGAAAGCAAAAAGCAACAAACAAAAAGAACAAACAACAAAAGAATCACCATAAAACACATTGCATATTCAAACACAAATGATTATTTACTCTTTTGAAATAACTTAATCTGCACGTAGTATATGCCCAGTAAATGTTAGTGGTTTATGATAAGTGTTTGAAAGCACTTTGAGGGTGCATATCTAGTTCATTGCTGTAGCCCTAGTGCCTTTCATTGGGTTATTATGACATATGAGATATGCTTAATAAATTATTGTTAAATGAATTGAAGGTAAAATGCACATCTTTCTCATCTTATGAGCCATTGAAAGTGTAGGAGGTGGATGGAAAAGATATGAATTTCCCATATTGGGGGAGTTGTGGCTGGCCAAACTCCAGAGCTATGACTCCAAAGTTTGCCCCATTTCTCCAAGTTCCTGTAGGAAACAGCCAAATGTCAGCCAGAGAAACAGGGGCAAGGAAGAGAGACGATGGGAACTCTATCCCCTGGAAATTTGCATCTTCACAGAAAGGCAGAGTGAATGAGTTACCTTAGTTCACCTCCTTTCCTTTATGCAGGAGCATGGTGTTCACTATAAATGGCCTTTGTGTTGGAAAAACAATTCCACCCGGAGGTGGACTGGGAATCAGGAAAACACAATGAGTTTTGTGAATCCTATTCTCTCTTTGTGGGGGTCCTATGCATGGAACTGGCAGGTTATGATGCCAGCCAGGAGATGGGTGTACTATTAAAAACTCCATCTCTCAAGCTACCTGATCCTGAGCCTTCAGCATTGCTATATTTGACCCAGAACAATTTCTGCTCACCTATCTCCCTGTGACATATTAACCTACCTACGTGTCCTTGGGTGTTGATTGCCTGTTTTTTTTTTTTTTTTTTGTTTGTTTGTTTGTTTTTTTGATCCTTTGAAGCTTATTCCTAAGGAGAATGTAGTCTTTGCTTACCCCTCCCTTCTCTGGTTAATGTCGATGGGCCAACATTTAATGTCCTGAACTTCCATTGCATCCCTGGTGCTCTCCTGAATTCTCCTTGGACTGCGTGTCACTCCACAGGATGGATGGAATGGAAGATAGTCATTCTAACAAGTCATTGTCATCATCATAATTACTTCTTATGCATACACAGAGATTTATAGTTTCCAAAGTGCTTTCATATATTTTTGGTCATATTTATTTGTCATCCATATTTTTTATAGATGAAGAAAGAGGGGTTCAGAGCAGTTAAGTGACTACCTGAGGATTCATAGTGATTGTGACAAGACTTAAAATCTAGTCTTCTAACTCTAGCTAGGGGTGAAGAAGATGGGGGTGTAGGATATATTGTTAACCATGGCAAGAGCTTTGGTCCTGGAATCAGTTT
>VBSM01003176.1:4827579-4840821 GCA_008086735.1 Cheirogaleus medius | reverse complement strand
AAAAAAATTTAGTGACATCTGTGATTTCAGCTCATAATTAGAAGGCAATCCTCACTTTCATATCATAGAAAATTCTCTTTTATTTTCTTCTAGTATGTTTGTGCTTTGATTTTTACATTTAAATATTTTACTCTTCTGGAATTTAAATTTTTTTTGGATGATTAACTTGTTATCCTAATGCTATTTATTGCATAATTTTTTCCTCTACTGATTTAAGATGCTACTTTTTATCATATATTAAATTGCTATACATGTTGGCTTATTTCTAGACTTTCTGTTCTATTTCACTGCCTTGGTGCAAGCATGTGTCATGACTACAGGATGCTATTTGTATTAGGTTTGTAATATGTTTGAATATCTGGTAAACTAGCCCTCCTTTATTAATCTTTTTCAGAAATTTCTTGGCTATTATTTTTAAAATAACTTTATGTGTTCCAAAACAAAAATTTCTTTCTTTTTTTATTAATTGGGTGTTTGTTAAATGTATAATTTAACACAAGGAGAATATATCATCATATATCACCATAATGTTGAAACTTCCTATGTAAAAATATGGTTTGCCTTTCCATTTGTTCTGATTTCTCCTTTCCATTTGTTCTGAATTCTGATTTCTCCTTTTATGACTCTCAGTTGTGTTTTAATTTTTCAAAATATAGATCTTCTACATTTCTTTAATGTGTATTCTTATAGGTGTAATTAATCCTTTATGCCTTAGTTTCCTGGTATATTAAATGGGATAATAGTTGTGAGGTTTGAAACACATAATGTATGTACATGACACATAAGTAGTACCCATTATAGCTTTTTAATAGTTGTTATAATAACTCAGAATTAACATTATTTTTAGTATTTTCTGTATCTGCATCAGTATAAAGATGGCAGAAAAACCAGAATATGGCAAAGACTTTTCTTGCCACCAGCAAAGACTAGTTATTTTTTTTCTCTGATATTTTTTTCATTTTTTCAACTTTTTCCAATTTTATTCAATTGTCAAACAGGGCAAATATAGTAAGTGTGACTGAGATAAACAAAAACCAACCGTGATGGGCAAGAAATCACTGGGCAGGGACTCTGACACTGAAATTGGCCGGGAGGTCACTAGAGGTTCACTCAGGGGTGTGGTTCTAGGAGAATAATTCACTTAAATAGCATTTTATTTTAATATCAGCCAATGGAGGTGAGAAAAAAGAGCTGAGAGGTTTTTTTTTTAAGGAAAGTAGGAAATTATAGAAATATTAAGAGTTTACTGAATATCACCTAACTATTATCTTTAAACTTTATTCTGCTATATCATGTTGTATAAGGTTGGTATTATACATTGACCTGTTATATTTAGGAAAGCAATGAAAAGACTGAAAATTCATTGGAAATCAGATTAGATCAATGGGAAGTCAGATTTACTGATGGACCCTTGACCACAGGCTAGATGCTCAGGTATCTTCTTCCGGTAGAGTTGCCTAATGGCAAGTCCAGTTCCTCAATGTCATTAAAACTTATCTAAACATCTATCTTATCAACCAGGAGCAAATATCACAGTTCACTACTGAAGCTTTTATATAAGACATTTTATAAAATGTAAAGTCATACTGATATAAACCAATCTGTAAATTGGAGCCAGTTAACCACAGATTGTTTGAGAATTAATTTGGGCAACGAATACTTTTTGAGCGCTTACGTGAGGGCAATGCCCGGTGCTGGGAGTGCAGTAGTGGGCACAGCAGGGACGGCCTCTCCCCTCATGGGGTGTGAGGTCTTGAGGGGAGTCCGGGACGACACGTCTCGTCATACAAGTAAGCCTGTCATTACAAACTGGGAAAAGTGCTCTGAAGGGAAAGCACTGGGGCCTGTCAGTGAGTATGACCGGAGCAGTGGCTTCATGTGGCCGAGAGATGGGGTGAGGACGAATCAGAAGGGAAGGATTTCCTCGGGAAGTGAGGAAACTGTGGAGGCGGTGACGATTGGAAGCATCACTCCAGGTGCTCACATGCCCTGAATCCCGTCAACAGCTCCTGCTCTCTGTCGTGGTCTGGTCCTGAGATTGTGTGGAGCCAAGTATGCATATGAGGAGATTTTGTTTTGGGGAGAAACAGAGAGAAGCAGGGCAGTCCTGCTCTCAGGGAATCCCGACACGTGAGTTCCCAGGCATGTTCAGAATGGCCACAGAGCAAGGTTCTGTCATGCTCGTTTGCTCCTCCTTTGTTCCTAAGTGATTCTAGAAACACTCTCCTAATTCTCTTCCTACTGTCTTCCTCCTCTCCCTCTGTTCTTCAGACCTCTGTATGACCGTGGACCCTGAATTTTGCTGTCGCGGACATGATGCATTGATATAATTCTCCATGGGAAATAAAAAAAGGTTTGAAGCCTTTCCTAGGCCTTTGGTAAGATTTAGACTCTGTTTTGTGAGTCAATACCAGCAAGTAAGCTCCAAGTCCCTCCCTAACCAGAATGGGGACCTGTCTAACCAGGGGTTTGCCTTTTGGGGTGAGGCAAGAGATCAGATGTGGGTTGTTATCACAGACGACACTTAGAGAAAACACCAAGTAAGCTCTGTTTATCTTGCAGAGTTTTCAGTGTTACTCAGATGGAATGGTATCTTCTCACACTAAAAACAAAACAAACGAACAAACAACAACAACAACAAAACAAATAACAGCCCAAAAATGAAACAGAAAAGTAAAAGACACTTTATCTGTAGTTATACCGTTAGTTCAATTCTCAACTTTAAGATCTGCTCATTCATTTTTACTTCTAACATTTGTCTATGTTCTAAACTCTACTTGGTCTACAAAGTTTGTTTTAATTATGAGAACTGTCATTATAAATAGCTGATTCACTTACTGCTTCCACTTAAGCATAAAATAGAGTTTGTTCAATAAGAAGAAAAAAAGATAGCGCTGTCTATTTTTGTCTCAATCAGTCTAACAGGCTTGGCGGAGAGGAAGAGGCCAGTTTCCGGAGCACTATGTTAGATGCGCTATTCCTCATATCAAAAACCCAGCTATCCTGCCGTTGCCTATAACGTAAATTCCTTGGCCTTGTTTTCAAAGCCCTGCTATGTCCACCCTCTCTCTGCAGCCTTAGTTCTTCCTCATGTCTCCTCCAAATGAAATCTTTGCTGTAACCAAACTGGTTTGCCCCAGACCTACTTTTCCTTCTTCTACCCCCTCGCCTGACTTATGCTGACTTAGCAAGAACGGACCCATCTGTCTCCACTCCCTCATCCAAATTCTACCGTTTTTTCATATCCAATTTAAATTTTTTCTTCCCCTTTAATTCCTTTGCAAACCACATGAGTTTCTCCCTTCTGTAGGGGAATTCCATGAATTCAATAGGTCTTCTAATCCCTACCTCATATTTGACAATCAGCCAAATATTGCAAAAATTGTGCTTTTTTTTGCATTGTTGGATGTAGTTTCTTTTTTCTGTTTTTTATATTTTTGATATTTATCTCTTATATTTCCAAATAATCTCAAGGTTGTGGGGAAGGACCTCATACTGGACTCGTGTCTCTTGCAGCGCCAGGCAGTGTGTTGTACTTGTGGAGCACACCACGGATTCGCTTACTGATTGGTATTCCTTTCCAAGACTCACGCGATGTCCCAGGCCCTGTGATGTGCTCAGTCCTGAGGAGGAGGGAAGTTGCAATGATAATACTGGTGATGATGGGAATCAGGGTTGAGCTCACAGAAAAGATGCTCATTAAAAATGGTATTTGATTGATTATATATGATGAAGTTGACATTTAGGACAATGACAAAACTGCTTATGGGAAATAAACCAATATTCACTCAATCAACAAATATTTAAAATTTATGATAGGGGTAAACTGCTTTTGAATCTTGTTGAGAGGAGGCCAGAGCTACAAAGAAGATTTCAGATCCATGTTTTCAAAAGCAGCAAAGAGTACATCTTTCCAACATACACATACCCATACACACGTGTGTACAGTTGCACAAACACTTTATCCACTAGTACAAGCTTCATTGTTCTTTGGGGAAGGACTCCCCTTTCCTCTTCTATGTTCTCGTGGTATTTCCCTCATGCTACAACTGAGTTCCTACCCAGCATTTAGCTCAGGGCACTAGTAGCACCACTACGCTGGAGCCCACCATGACAGCCTGGTGTGTGCGATATGCACACAGGCCACGGGGTTCAGCACGTGGTGCCCACAGGTGGGCAAGGGCATGATGACTACTGTCTCCACAGCAGAATTAGCCAGGCCCACAAGCCAAGGGACAGCTGCAGCACAACACAGAGCCCTGGGCTCACCACTACCATGTAACGCAGGAGGTAACAGATGGCCATTGTGACCAGGAGTGGGAACTCCGTTTCCCCAACGTCCAGGGAGAAGAAGAGCTGGATCCTACATCTGGCAAGAGAGGAAGTGCACCAGCATCTGGGGGACCCTGCTGGAGGTGTAGCAGATGTTCACAACCAGGAGGTTGCGGAGGAAGAATTACATGGGCAGGTGGAGACCTATTAGGATGAACTCACTCACCCAGATCATGTTGTCCCTCCACATAAAGCAGGTGTGTCAGGTTGCAACAGATGAGTTAGAGAAGCCTTCTCAGAATCGGAGTTCACAGCCTGGGACTAAACAAATGATCTTAAGTAGGACTGCGAGTACTTACATGCTTTCTCCGTTAGAGTGTGAGCTTCCTGATGTCAGGGATATTTTCTGATTTCTTTTATACAAAGATTCCTAACAAATGTTACACGATAAATAGTTTGTTTGGTGCGTGAATAAAAATGTTTAAAGTGGTTTTGAGGATTATTCTCTGATCACAAGATGTAGAACGTATGTCCTGAGAGTCCCCCTTGTCCTTATTACTCGGGCTGGAGCCAGTGGCTCTTCCAGCTTCTCCTATAATCCAGGCTGGATCAGTGACAGAAAAATGGCTCACTTGGTTCTCAGAATACTGATTAATCAGGCTTAGTCCTACGTCCATAGGATCAGGGACTCATTATGGAACATTGTATCAACTCTAATTCCGTCCCAACTTCCTGAGATTGTGCTGTCTCCTTGGTGAAATGCTGGCATTTGTTTGAATGTTAAAGTCAGTGATTAATAAAAGATGAATGCACTCGTCACTTACTTGCAATGACAACATTTGGAAACTGATGGTGCCCACAGATGAAGTCAGTAAGGGTGTGCCTCTAAACTCCTTTGAGCTTTGTTGTGGGTAAACTCTTCTGTCATGGCAAAGACATGTTTGCCCTTGGAACACCTCCTCATTTACTTTTTTGGTCTTTAGCCTCTATCAAAGAAAATATAGATGTCCTTTTTTTTTTCTTAATACAAACGTACCAAGGAATTTTGTGGTCTTTATTTTGCTGTTTATTGATAGCAAGTCCTTCTAGCTCTCATTTCAATCTTCACCTTGTGTCTCTTTGCAGCGTGGTGGGAGAAGGCAGTGCTGACGGCTGTTACGAGAACGAGAGACTACGAGGACACAGAGAAGAGTCTCGCTGCTGGAGCAGCCCATCTGGATGCCCACAGGGGAGGATCGAGAGGAAAGGAAAAAACTCCAGATAATAGGGGTTTCCTGTGAAAATCCAGAGCAGCTCTCAACAATGGTTGTGCATAAGATCACTTGGGAAACTCTGCTGACTGTAGAAGCCCACATCACAGTCCAGAGCAATTCAATGAGAATCTTAGGTGGCTAAAACCCAGACAACAACATGTTAGTAACTTTTAACGTTTCTCAGGCAATTACAATGTGAATTGTTTGGGAATCGCTGTTTTAGTGGGAACATTTAGCTTTATTTTAGAAGTGTTAAGATACGGTTTTTTTTAAAGAGAGGAATATGTTTTAAGATAAACCTAGAAGAGTCTTGGAGGAGGGAAGATCTTTCGGGCTAAACTCCTTATTCTGTATTTGAAAAAGTTTGAGGCAAGAGAGTTTAAACAGTTTGCATCAAATCACATTGTGAATCAGTGAAAAAATTATCCTGGATATCTTGGCTTTTGTGTGCTGGGTTTCCCTTTAGCCTTAATTTTCTTAAGTTTAGTCCAGAAGTGTTTTAGAATGTCTTAGACCCAAGGTAAGAACCTTAGAAGCACTAGTGAATGTCGAGTGAGATGGTATGTGAAAAAGCCCTTCATAAATGTCACAACATGATCAAATGAAAATATTTGTATTAAGAATATGAGAGCAACGTTTGGGGGATGGTCATGCTTGAGGCTCTGCCTCGAGGGGGGAAGCGGGGGCATGGACAATATGCGTAACCGTAATATTTGTACCCCCATAATATGCTGAAATTAAAAAAAAAGAATATGAGAGATGGGCCATAGAATCAAATGAAATATAAATGATAGCACTTTAGCCCAAGTCTTTCTAGCAGGGTTGGAACAGGGCAAAGAAGTTGGACTCCATCCTCTGGCTCTCCAAGCTAGCTAGAAGCCTACCCTGTTCCTTCTTTCAGTTCTTCTGTGGCCAGAGGAGTCACTATAGACATTGCTAAAATAGAAAGTGGCTTTGGCACTTACCCAGCTTCTGGGTTTGAGTCCCGCACCTGGGAGCCCACAGCTTTCTACCGAGCCTACTTCTCCTGTCAGCACAGGAAAGAACCAAGCTTTGGTGCCCAGATAAGACTCCTGAGTGCCGCTGAAATTCTCCCCACTGAAGGGAATAAAATGCAAAATGAGAGTCACAGGAAAGAATAAAAGTTGGACAGAACTTTGAGGATCATCATTTCAACCTCATCGTTTTCCCCAACAAACAAGGAAACAGGCTCAGGGAGCAGAACTGGTTGGTTCGAGGTCACACGCTGGCTAGCCACAGGATGGCACTGGATCTGGAATCTGAGACAGTTGAAGGCTTTGAACGGCCACCAGGCTCTGCCCAGAACCAGGCTGAAGAGTGCTTTGCAGTGGCCGGTGGACTAGAGGTCCGGTTCACTAAGTCAGCTTACCTCTTTCGGTTCTACGTGTAAAGGGGAAACGTCCTCCCCTGGTTTTAGTGAGAGTATGGAGCCCGCACGCCTGGACTCTGAGCCTTCTCTGCAACCAGGAGGTAGAATCGGGACAAAAACCTCCACCAAGCCAGGCACTTTCATTTCTCTTCTCTGATCTCTAACAAACAAATTGCTTAAAAGGTCGTGAAGGTATTTTCTCTTTTTATAGTACTGCTTTTGGTTTCTAAACAGAGATTGATATCTAGAATTGGTGACTGACTGAACATCATATTGAAGAGGGGCTCCTTCATTCTCTCATCTAGGTGGTCGGGGAAGCCCAAGCTATAACTCCTGAGGGAAAGGGGGAGTCCTAAGAAAATCCTTTCCTTTATTGGCCCCTCCTTATCTGTTCCTGCGGTTTCTTCTCTACTGTCTCTTGTGCTGAGATCTCATTCTGAAAGAAATGCCAGCGCATCCCACAGACTATATATTTTAAACTTATTTTTATGAAAGTAGTATATTCTTATTTTAAAAATCTAAACAGTACACAAGAGCTTAAGGAAAATAAAGTGTCTGTTATTCCTCATTCTTCTCTGCATTGTATCTTTTCTCAGAGATAATGAATATTATTAATACTAATATGTTGGTAATATATAGTGCAACCACTATATAAGATATAAAATATAAAAATAGACTTTATGGGATTCTATAAATTTTTTTTCCTTTATGGTTTGTGATTTTATATCCTACTAAAGAAATCTTTGCCATCCCAAGATTACAAAGATTTTCTTGTTTTTTATTTAGAAGCTTTATAATTTTAGCTATTATATTTAGGTCTCATCCATTTCATGTTAATGTTGTATATGTAGTGAGGTGAGGGTCTAGGTTCATTTTCCCCCTTATGAGTATCTTTAGCACTGTTTGTTGAAAAGATGTACCATAAATTTTGATATATAATATTGTGTTTTCATTTTCATTCAGTTCAAACTATTTTCCAATTGCTCTTTTGATTTCTGCTTTGGCCAATGGGTTAATAAGAAAACTGATTTTTTTTTATTTCAAAATATTAAGGGAATACAAATGCTTCAAGTTACATGGATCACTTTTGTGATGTTTAAGTCCCAGCTATAGGTGTGCCTATCACCCAAATATTTGGGTTCATTGTATCCACTAAGTAGGTTTTTGCCCCTCTCCTCCTTGCCCCTCCCCGCTGGTTGATTTCCACTGAGTTTTACTTCCCTCTGTGCACATGTATGCTCGTTGGTTAGTTCCAAATTAATAGTGAGTACATGTGGTGTTTGTTTTTTCATTCTTGAGATACTTGGCTTAGGAGAATGGTTTCCAGTTCCATCCAGATTGTTGCGAAAAGTATTAATTCATATTTTTTTATGGCTGAGAAGTACTCTATGGTATACACATACCACATTTTATTAATCCACTCATGAATTGATGGGCACTTGAATTGATTCTACATCTTTGCAATTGGGAATTGTGCTGCAATAAACATTTGAGTGCAGGTGCATTTTTGATGAAAAGTCTGTCTTTTTTTTCCTTTGGGTAAATATCCAATAGTGGGATTGCTGGAATGAATGGTAGGACTACTTTTAGTTCTTTGAGGAATCTTCATACTGTTTTCCATAGGGGTTGTACTAATTTGCAATCACACAGTGTATAAGCATTCCTTTATTTCTGCCTCCATGCCAGCATCTATTGTTTTTGGACTTTTAAATAAAGGCCATTGTGACTGGGGTAAGGTGATATCTCATTGTGGTTAATTTGCATTTCCCTGATGATTAGTGACATTGAGCATTTTTTCATATGTTTACTGGCCATTTGTCATTATTCCTTTGAGAAGCTTCTGTTCATGTCTTTTGTCCACTTTTTAATAGGGTTGTTTGTTTGTTTCTTGCTGATTTGCTTGAGTTCTTTTTAGATTCTGGATGTTAGCCCTTTATCGGATGTGTAGGTTGTGAATATTTTCTCCCATTCTGTAGGTTGCCTGTCTGCTCTGTTGATTGTTTCTTTAGCTGTGCAGAAGCTTTTTAGTTTAATCAAATCCCATTTATTAATTTTTATTATTGCCATGATTGCTACTGGGTTCTTAATCATAAATTCTTTGCCTGGGCAAATATCTAGAAGAGTTTTTTCCTACATTTTCCTCTAGAATTCTTATGGTTTCATGCCTTAGATTTAATTCTTTGACCCATCTTGAATTAATTTTTGTGAGTAGTGAGAGGTAGGTATCCTGCTTCATCCTTTTGCATGTGGCTATACAATTTTCCCAGCACCATTTATTGAATAGGGCTTCTTTTCCCCAGAGTGCATTGTTGTCTACTTTTTGAAGATCAGTTGGTGGTAGGTAGATGGTTTATATCTGGGTTTTCTAACAACTGATGTTTAATATCCAAATATTTATGAGATTTTGCATATATCTTCCTAGCAGTGATTTCCAATTTAATTGTATTATGATCAGAGAACATACTCTGCGTGATTTTGGTCTTTTAAAATTTCTCAAGACTTGTTTTATGGCACAGCAAATTATCCGTCTTGAGGAATGCTCCATGTGCACATGAAAAAAAATGTATGTTCTACTGATGTCAGATGAAGTGTAGTATAATTTCAGTTAGGTCCAGTTGGCTGACAGCATTGTTCAAGTCTTCCATATCCTCTGCATTCTTAATGATGTCCTGTCTACTTATTCATTTACTGAGAGGCAAATGTTGAATTATCTCACTCCAGTTGTATATTTTTCTCTATCTCCTTTCACTTTTGTCCATTTTTGTTTCAGATATTTTGAAGTGCTGGGCTTGGATGCTTATACATTTAGGAGGATCAACTCACTGTTCTTTTATTTCACAGTGTCTAAACTGCTAGTGAAATTTTAATTTTACATATTTATTTTTCATCTCTAGGAAGTCCCATTTAGTTTCTTCCATTTCTAGATCTACGTTTGTTAACTGATTTGTTCCAAATTATGAGTCATATTTTTCTGCTTTTTCAAGGTCCATTTTCATGTTGCTATAAAGGAATACCTGAGACTGGGTAATTTATAATGAAAAGAGGTTTATTTGGCTCGTGGCTCTGCAGTCTGTACAGGATGTACGGTACCAGCATCTGCTCCTGGTGAGGGTTTCAGGCTGCTTCCACTCATAGCAGATGGCGAGGAGAGCCAGCCAGAGATCACATGGTAAGAGAAAAGCAAAGAGAGAGGGGAGGAGGTGCCAGGCCCTTTTCAACAACCAGTTCTAGCTGAAAGTGAGAGTGAGAAATCCCTCCTTCCCATGAGAATGGCACCAAGCCATTCATGAGGGATCTGCCCCCAAGACCAAAACACCATCCACCAGGCCCCACCTCCCACACTGGGAATCAAAGCTCAACATGAGACTTGGCAGGGCCAACCAAACCATATCCAAACCATTGCACAAGATCTAGTAATTTTTAATTGAATGTTAGATATTAAGAATTTTAAGTTATTTAGCACTTGTTTTTGTTGTATTCTATTAAAGCCTTTTAGACTTTTTCCGGCAGTCAGTTAAGTTATTTATAAATTAGTTTGATCCTTTTGAAATTTTTTAAAGCTCACTTAAAGTAGGTCTAGGGTAGTCATTATTCTGGGGCTAATTTTGTTCAACTTCTAAGGCATAGCTTTTCTGCCATTCAGATGGAATGCTCTGTATATTCAATAACGTTTCTCACTGTCGCCGAAGAGTACTAAAATCAATCCTGGCCCCATGTGAGTTTGGGAGTTGTTTGTTTTATAGCTCTCCAGTAATTTTTCTTTCTTTGTAGGTTGTTCTTTTCCAGTCTTGTGGGGGTTCACAGTACTCATATATGGATTGGTGTTTAGCCAGAGACTCACAGACTGATTTCTGGCTGTAGTAGCTTTCTCCTCCTTCCAAGCTCTGCATCTTCCACTGAGCAAGACTTCCAGACTCTGTTTGGACTCCCTCTGCCTGAGCCACAATCTGGATATTCCCTTCTGGCAGGAAGTCTGGGTGATTTTAAGAAATTGGAGCCCTCATTCATTGCTGGTGGTAACGTATAACGGTTCAGCTGTGCTAGAGGACAGTTTGGCAGTTCCTCCAAAAGGTGAACATAGAATTATCCTATGACCCTGTAGTGCCACTTCTAGGTACTGACCCAAAAGAACTAAAAACAAGCATTCAAACAAAAATTTGTACATGAATGTCCATAGTAGCATTATTCACAATAGAGAAAAGGTGGAAGCAGTCCAAACATCCATTATCTGATGACCGTATAAGCAAATGTGATACATTCACAAAATGGAATATTATTCAACCACGAAAAGGAGCAAAGCACTGCTGCCTACTACAGCATGGATAGACCTCAAAAACATCACGCTGAGTGAGAGAGACCAGACACAAAAGGCAACACATTGTATGTTTCCTTTTATATGAAATGTCCAAAATTGGCAAATCCATAGAGACACAAAGCAGATTAGTAATTTTCAGGAGGTTGGGAAAGGAGTGACTGCTTCATGGGTGTGGGGTGTCCTTTTGGGAATGATGAAAATATTTTGGGGCTAGACAGACATGAGATTGTACAACATTGTCAATGTACTTAATGCCAATGAATTGTACACTTTAAAATGGTAAAAATTATGAATCATATGTGCATTTAACTTCGATTTTAAAAAGTCTTATTAAAATTTTAAAACATGCTCCATTCTCTTCTCTTCAACCCTTTAGCATTTTTGCAACAGACTGAATAAAAGTTTGAATTTAATCAATTTATATGTTTTGTTTATTTGTGTTGTGACAAACCAGAGATCCGTAATATTTAGATAAGGAGATGCTTTATTCTGATTTTTAAAGCTTGTTTCAAACATTTTTCGAAATAAAATCATCACTGCTTTGCTTTATGGTCTAGGATGTTGAGAACTCAATAATTTCTCTGTGTATTATAAGAGCAGAACACAATTTTGCCACAGAGAAATCGGATTCTTCCCTTGCTGAATCCTTTGGCTGCATCTGGTCGTGTGCAGCGAGGCCTTCTAGCCAAGAGGAGCTCTGAATACACGCCTCGGTCTTCACACGAGGGTATCCCTGGACCCGATGTAGAAAGACATTGGTTTGAGGTCCTGAACATCTGACTTTCCAGCCAGTCCTTTGCCACCACTGCAGATTCGAAAGGGAAGGAAGCAAAGGGACGTCCCTGTGACTCGCACGGCCCACTCATGCTCATCAGGGCTGAGGGGACCATTCTATGATTTGGGCCCCAAATCCCTGTGTGAATTCTTCACCCTAGTGAGCTGGGCTGCAGGATGTGTGAGTCACAGGGTGACCTTTGTACCTCTGACCTGAGGCTTGTTCCATCCCATGGACACAGTGATTTTTTTTCCCCTTTTCTCACTGACTACAGAAAAGTATAGACACATATTTGCAGATTATAGCAAGGAAATAGATTTTCTTGGCATAAATTTTGTACAATGCCCTGACTTCTGATTTAATCTTCCTTCCTGATTCAGATACACTGGTGTATCTTCTCCCCTGCTTTCTTTCATTTAAGAAAAGGAATGTATTTCATTTAACTTTCTGTAGGGTGTGTGTATTTTTAAGTTGTTGTAATTCACATTTTTTTGGGAATAAGGCAGAGACCAAAAATAGAGAACAGATACAATCCCATTTCTCTATTACATCAAAGCAGTATAGTGCAGACTGTGGACCTCCCACCTTTTGCCTCGCTTACACACATGTACACGCACACATGAACACACACATACATACACACACATGCACATATAAATGCACACACACATACATGTGTACACATATGCACACACCCGTTGAGCAGGAGGGCACACTCTAATGCCCACTGTCTCCAGTGTGAAGCCCTCTCATTACAAAACCCATGCTCTAATGTTTTAATTCAGAGGTCCTCATCAGAACTCGGCTCAGAGCAGCCTTCACATCCTTGTTGCGCAGACTGTAGATGAGAGGGTTCATCATGGGAGTCACCACAGCATAGAAGATCACCACCACTTTGTCCTGCTCGCCTGAGTCTGCGGTGCGGGGCAGTATGTGTGTAAAGAGGGCCATCCCGTAGGACGTGGAGACCACAGTGAGGTGGGAGGCACAGGTCCCGAAGGCTTTGCGGCGTCCCTGGGTGGAGCGGATGCGCAGGATGGCGGCCACAATGTGGGTGTAGGACAGCGAGACCAGGCAGCAGGGCACCAGCAGCACCACCACGCTGGAGGCCACTATGGCCATCTGGTTGAGAGTGACGTCCACGCAGGCCAACCTGACCAGTGCCAGCGTCTCACAGACCATGTGGTTCAGCACGTTGTGCCCACAGGTGGGCAGGCGCATGGTGAGTGCTGTCTGC
>VBSM01003176.1:4767918-4810543 GCA_008086735.1 Cheirogaleus medius | reverse complement strand
TTAGAAAATAGTAGGAAAAAGAACTGAAAGGATGACCACAAAATATTAATACCAGTGGGTTTTCTCTGAGGAATAGGATTATGTATATTTTCATTTTCTTCCTTTTTGCTTATCAATGTTTTTAAAAATGTCTACAAAAAGCATATTTTTAGTATATATCCAAATAAAATTTTTAAAATTCTTCCTGATATAAATATCACATTGAGACAGTGACAGTAGCACATCAACTCGCTGTCTTATGTCCAGCACTACTGAATAGCCTTTGGGTGAGTGTTAAAGGGTGGAAGAAAAGCATAATTAAAATTGTGTCTCAGCAAAGTAGATATGACTACAAGTTTTGGGTTATTTACACGATGCAAAGTAAACCCGTAAATATTCTATGGTGGTAAACACTCTGGGGTTTCACTCTGGCGTTAGTACAGTTTTGCTGATTTGGGCAAGTCATTTAGTCTCCTTGGGTCTCAGTTTCCTCATTTGTAAAAGAAAGTGATTGGATTAGATCTAAAGGATCCTGCAGTTCTGGAATCTATGTTTTTCAGAGTGCACATGACAGTGTTTTCCTTTCATTCTAGAATCTAGATTCTGAGGTCTGAGACAAAGGTCATTCCATCGTGGGTTCCAAACTGGGGACATAAGCAGATAGGAGTAATTCTTCCCTGAGACTGATTCATGCCAGGAGTTTTATTGAAGGAACCCCTATGTTATGCACCATCTGGACCTGTGGCCCTTGGGTGTAACGGGCTTCCTGCGCTGTCTGTGGGGGCGCAGGCCTGCTGCGCGCCCGGTCTTCCCTTCACCCCTGGAATTCCCCCCTGGTACCCATTTTCCTACCCCGGACTTCCCCACCCTGATATCTCCTGCACCGGCTTTCCTGTTACTGTCAATAGTTCAGTTCACTCCCAAGGAACTCCTCTATCTGGTTCTCAGCCACTAACCTTTTCCATTCAGTTCTTTCCATCCCATTTTTGCCAGAATTAACACTTCTCCTTCTTTCTCCAGTGAAATGTAAGAGGCATCTTCTGACAAACATGCTGCGTGAGCCAATAACTGCCACACTTCACAGGAGCTTCAATAGCCTGGGACACAACTCATCACGCGTTAGCTGTCTTGAGTGGGTCCGAGTACTGTTCTGTCCCTGTCTGTACTCCTATGAAAAATTTTAAATGGCATTTCTATACTTTGGTCTTCTCTCTGTGCATAACCAACTCTGCGACTTTGGGGAAACCCCTTAAGTGGTGGTAGTGGGGATAAGAAAAGAAAGACTTGGCAACTGAAGTTTAATGGACACTAAATGCTTTATAAGGTCATCTTCTTGAAACCTCATGTAATTCCCTTATTGTATATTAACATTAGTTGGGTACTGCGCAGCTCCTTTCTGGAACAGAAACCTTTCCTTAATAGTTTACAAATATAAATATGGAGTCCAGAACAATCTTTACTTCAAGATCAACTTGCCTATGTGATAAAATTTAAATATTTTTCACTGATGTTCCATGAAAATTGTAGCTAAGTTGTTTTCTAGAATGATCTTATCTTCCTGAGTCACCATCCTGATGTGTAGTGTGGAAAGGAGGGAAAAAAGCAAATAATATAATATGCCAATCAAAGTATCTCAGTATAATATAAATGGTCTATACTGACTTACAATAATCTTTACAGGTAAATATTTTATTAATTTGAGGTTCAACCTTATATCAGAGTAGTGTTTATTATTATTTTTTTTTCCTTTCTCCACATGGCTTCTGGGTATATGATAAAAACCGATGGTATTAACTCACGGGATGTGGAATGTGAGCGCAGAACCACTCTTCTTGCATGCTTGTCCTGGTGCTGGCCTCTGCAGCTAGGCCACGCACTCTCGTCTCAAATTCCCACGACAGGTTTCTGCTGAGATGCGGCTAATGTGGATCCCTCCTGTAGCATTCGGTGTTGGAGTCTGTGGCTGGGAACCTGTGGACTGCTTGTTGTCAAGGCTCAGTGGCAATCCCTCTATTGAAATGCTCCCACTTCCGGTTTTCTGATGCTATGATTCCCCCAAACACACACACACACATACCCCCCTCAAGAACTGACAGATTTCCTCTGGGAGCCCTGGGTTGGAAGTGCATACTGTAGCCCTCAGTGGCAGGACCACCCTTTCTCGCCAAGCTGATCCCTGATCCCCGCTGGCAGGTCCTTTGGTTGAACTTCCAGCTGTCTTCTGTGGCTCCCACTCGAGGTGGGCAGGAACGGGAGGCAGGCGCCCCATGCTGGAGGGAGCCGGGGGCATTTCTCAGACTGGCTTCCCTGGCACCCTGCTCCACTGCTACTCCTTGGTTGTCCTCCAACCTCCTTGGAGCCTCTGAGTCACCCTGAACACAGTCTCCTAGCACGGCTCCAAATGGAGGTCAGAAAAGCGTTTCCACCTCTGGCCCTTTCCTCATCCCCAGGGCCTTAGTCCCTTAGAGGGCTGATCAGGACACATGTGTTTGATTGTCTGCTTCTCCTACGTTTCTTTTCCTATATTTTGCTCCAAACTTGTGCCAGAAAGGGAAGTTTCCCCCAATTTAAGGAACGCAAGATTTCCCTTATCTCATATCCTGGGTTCCCTGTATCCTAGTTTATCAGTGTCCAAATCTCAGTGTCCAAATGTACAGGTTATTAGTTTTGATATAGGTGCTTCAGGACCTCAGAAATTTGGGATTAATAAAGACAAAAATATATTGATCTAATTTACCCAAAGTATTACCCTCATACCTACTATTCCCCATACAGTGTCCATCTTGGACGGGGAATGGGGCATCTCTTCTCTTCTTCATCAGCTAATCCCACCTGCCCCGGGGCACAGACTGGGCTTTTATTTTCATCTCCATGTGGCTGTCCCTCTCCCTGCCCTTTACGGAAATTCTTCCATGGAATGCTTCTCCCCATCGGCCCCTAGCCTTCTTGCGTCTCTGTGCTCCGTCTGTGCCCCAGCCCTGAATTGGCTCTCGGCTTCTCATTGGCCTTTGGCTTGGGTTGCCAGTGATTCATTCCCATTCCTTTCTTTCATGGGTGCAACCGCCAGGGGCTGTGGATCTCTGTGGGCGGAAGAGGGGAAGGAGGAATGTAGCCAGGACACGTCAGACTGCAACACCAGCCGCTTGGAGATGTTCAGAGTGAGTGTGACCGCTAAACATAGGCATGTGAAATATTTTGCTAAAAGCCTGTTTGATTCTTTTTGAAAGGCCCTTCCCCATTTCCCTTGCTCTGTATGGGCTTGACCCCAAAGAGGGCACTGGGTCTGTGCCATGTCCTAGGGAGTGAGGGCAGGAACATGTCATTCTGTCAAATTCAGGACAACTCTGTGAGGTGGGCACAGACTCCACCAGAGGTAGACGATTGGTGAAGAGCCAGCGAGATGAAAATCCAGATATGTCTGATGTCAGATCTCAACTCTTGGGCTTTGCATTCTTTCCTTTCTGAAAGGAAGTGGCTGTAATGGGAGAATGTGGAAATCTCTTCCTGCTTTGATGTTCTGCAATTCTGCACGTCCAGGTTAGCAGAAGGAAAAGCAGTATCTTCTGCTGTCAAGATCTTCTCCATGACCCAGTGAAGCAAAACAATGTCTCTTAACATTCAGAAGGAGCAGAGAAAAGCATTATGCCTGGGTGTTTTCTGCTCCTCTTAGATACAGTTTGCTTCCTGGCCTTTAGATGAGGAAGCTGACTTGCTTTTATCTCTAGAGCCTTCCAGCTCACCTCCAGGCCTAAACTTTGGCCTTAGTTTTGCCCTAATATTTTGGATCCTGTGATAGACTGAATAATGGCGCCCATAAATGTCCACATCCTACCCCTAATCTCCCAAATCTGTGAGTGTTAACTTATTTAGCAAAAGGGCCTCTGCACATGTGATTAAGTTAAGGATTTTGTGATGGGGAGATTATCCTGGGCTACCCAAGTGGGCCCGATATAATCACAGGGTCCCCGTAGGAGGGAGGCAGAAAGGTTAGAATGAGAAAAAGGAGACGTCATGGCGATGGCAAGATGTTGGCATGATGTGAGGAAGGGGTCCCAAGCCAAGGAAGGCAGGTGGCCACTAAAAGTTGAAAAAGGCAAGGAAATGAGTTCTCTTCTGAAGCCATCAGAAAGAACAAGCCCTGCCAAAGCCCTGACGTTGGCCCGGTGAAATTGATTTTGGACTTTTGACCTCCAGAACTGTAAGAGAAGAAATGTGTCTTGTTTTAAGTCACCAAAGTTGCAGTGATTTGTTACAGCAGCAATGGGAAACTAATACAGACTCTAATCTCCTCCCTCCTTCCGGCTCCCAGCTCCCCCCCTGATGCTTTGGCTTTGTTCTCCATATCTTGCCTAGTCTTCCTGAGTCTGACCTCCTTCTTGCACTCCATCTGCTCCCAGGTTGCATCACTGCCCATCAGCAAGGACATTTCTGCCCCTCATCTGGCTCTTTCCCCTGCTCCACTCTGGAATGCGTCAGAAGAGTCTAGTGGGGGCCAGGTAGGGATGGAGGTGAGAAAGTTGGGAAGGTTAGAGAAGAGAGAAGAAGCCAACTTATCCACTTTAAGCTTTTGGGCTTAGGAGGCAGAAGAAGCTTCATCTTAGAATGAGGTTCAGAGTATTGATTTTACATTGCACTGGATATTTTTAAGGCTGATATTAGAATGTTTTGGGGACTGAAAGTGACTGAAAACCTTTTTATTTTCTAGGAAGAAGCAGGAAATTTATGCTATGTAGTATGGATTTTGTCCAAGGGTAGGGAAGGACCAATCCCGCAGTGCTGGCTGATGGTATGGGGTAAGGAAGAACACAGCTATTTTCTGATTACACCCTGTGAGTTCAGCTTGTTCAATGGGCCAGTTCCCCTTAGTTTCCAGAACACAATCGATTTGAGATCTGGTGGTCTGGAGCCTGGGAATTCCACCCTGGCTGTGACATTTTCCCAAGACTTTAAAATCTTCTCAGGATCAGATGCCCTCTGTGTAGCAGAGGTGGTTTCATCTGTTTGGCAGACCACAACCGTCTGGAGGCAGCACAGGTGTCTGTTCCAATCCCTGATGCCCGAGTCTGAATCTTGGCTCCTCACCTTTTGCATTGACCACAATGGGCAAGTAAAAGTCTCCATTGTCTCAGTTTCTTCCAGTGTAAAATAAGGTGAATGATAATATTCGCCTCCTGGGCTCTTGTGAAGATTAAACGAGATAATCCCTGCAGAGCACCTAGCAGTGGCCAGTCCATGGCAAGCCCTCAATGAACGTTTGGCATATTCGTGTTGAACTTTGAACACTTTAGGGAAAAGGTGCTAGTCGAGCCAATGCTATGAACAGAAATCAATTTTTATTTCCTCGCACATTTGCTTCTATCCTGTTGAGGCTTGTAAACTCAACATTTTCTTATTTTTCTCTTTTGCAAAATACAAGCTGTTCTAACAGTTCTCTGCATGGAACACAAAGTGTTTTATGCCGCCCTCGGGAGGCTGTGAGAGAGAGTTTGGAGGCACCTTTTCAGAAGCTCCATTGGTTGGAGTTTCTCCTCAAGCTCTGCATTAAATGCCAAACGCTTCAGGGCTCCCGTCCTGGAAGCCAACTATGGCCCGCAGAGGGCTGGTGAAGGGGAGCTGAAAGGAAAGATTGGATTCCAGTTCAGGAAGCTCCCTTCTGGCAGGCTGGAGTGGACCGGGGGACACGGAAACCAAAGGGAGACCAAAAAAGGAAAGTAGGTGGAGGGACTAGGAATGATTAAGAGCAAATTGGGGTCCCGAAGCTGTTCACAGAGGCACGGGAGCCCCTTTCTGTCCTGCCTCTGTTCCTGTTGACAGTGAACAGACAGCCAGTGCCCTGAAGACGCAGTGGGGAGGTAAGGGGTACTGCCCTGAGAAACTGCCTTACAGACCCCCTTCCTCTCTCCATCCATCTCTAAGTCTAGTGACATCCAAAAACATCTAGTGAATCCAGAAACATCTAGTGAATCCAAAAACAACCCCCCAACTTTCATAAAAATGATGACAACGATCCAGCTCTGATCTTGCTTGGAGGGTGTTCAATTTCTCCTTTATCCATGAAAAGAAAAAAAGTTTCCATTTGTATAGTGCTTAATTAATTTCAAAGACTGTCTAGACACTGGAGGAAGGAGAGAATTGAGTCTGAGTTAGGCTACGCAAGGCTGACCCAATGTCAAGTATTTCCTAAGTGGAGTCATGGGTCTGACTCCAAGTCATATTATATTGGATTGGCTCTTTTATTTTTAAGAGTTTTAGTGGGAGAAGTACTATAATTGTTACTAATATTGTCATCATCAACTGTATATTTTAAAATCCTACTCTACCAGTTTGAGGTAGCATTAAGATCAGTGGAATGATTTTGAAGCCTTCTGCTTATGGAAGAGAAATATATTTTGAGAAAAAATGATCTCTATTTCAAACATCCTTGATAAACAATTTTAAGTTATTTAGGTTGTCCAAATATTTATTCTAAAGTTATTTTTAAGAAAAACTACAAGACTTTCTAAAATATTACTAAAGCTAGCATATTATTTAAAAAATCAAGTTTATAATGCCATCAGGTTATATTTTTTATGACTTACATGTGCATTTATTATTGAGACCTTTGCATTAAAAGTAGGTGCTTCTTATAATATTTTATAAGGCATTAGAATATTTATTTCACCACTTTAAATTATTTTAAAGGTTTATAGTACTTTTCTTTTGATACATTTTTGGCCACCTAGAAAATTAATTTAATGGAAATTTTTAGTCAGAAAACTGGCCCTCTATTTATGATATTGTTCTTATAGGAAAATACTGTGCATTATATAATGTTGTATTCTTTGATAACATAGTTTTCCAGGAATATTATAGGTAAAATGGTTTTTAAAAATTTTTGGAGTGAATTTCTTCTGCTGAAACTTTTAATTTCAGCTATTCCTGTAGCAAAACATTTCACCAAATACAATTTTCAGGTTTAGTAGTGCCATTGGACAAAGCTGAAATAGGCCCATATTTTGCAAACATAACCACACCAAGACTGAAGCTCCTTAGACTTTCTTCTCTTGCCTGTGGCCAGGATGTAATTGCATCGTTCACATGGACAATAAATCCCAGTGCAATGATAAATGATTTCAGTGTGGAGGTTGATGGGGGGCTCCTCCCACACCCCACAGCAAGCCTTCCTAAAAATCATCTGAAACATCTTTGCTCTTTTCCTGAAATCCCATTCAGGTGTGTCATTGTGAGGTATGAAGCCTGTGGTATAAAGCTAACAATTGTCATTGCCTAGAATAGCTTCAGGACTTCAGCACTGATCCTGCCCACCAGAACATAGCTCCCATTCATGGTGCCTTCTTGGTAATAGCTAAGAGCGCCAGGCACTGTTCTAAGCACATTTCCTAAATTAGCTTTAATTATCACAGCCCTGTGAGGCAGGTGCTAATGTCAACTCCAGATTATCCAATGAAGACTCAGAGGTCAAAAGAGGTTAGAGTAACCTGTCCAAGGTCACAGTCAGGAAGTGGAGGAAACAGAATTCAGACCCAGGTTGCCTGGCTCTGTGCCCCTGAGATATGGCATCGCCACCTTTGTCTAAGAGGCCCAGCCTTGCCTCTGCAGGTGCCATGTTCCAGCAACCTTTAGATGAAGGACTGTACTTTTCTTTTTGTGGCTGTGTGTTTTAATTGTAATGACACAGAATGGATGAAACTCACTTTGTTGATTGTTTCTTAGAAGGTAGCAACTATTTTAGGGAGCAGCTGAAGGCTGGGGACAACATGGACTTCTGTAATGAGACACTAAGACCAATAAATCAGCTGCCAGGGGAGGAGGCAGATGCTGCAGGGGATATGAACCCCGGGAGCAGGTGAGTAAGCCAAGTGGTGGTGGCTTCAGGGAGATAGTATGGCCCTCTCCCCTCATTGTAATATGAAGAAGGTGCATTTGCCCACCGTCAGGAAGATCATAGAAATCTTGATCTCCACCATGTGGGATTAAAATTTCAGAAGCCCTGGGCAAAGACTTAAGTCATTTATAGGCTTAATATAAAGGCTTAGCTGTCATCTACAACTCAGATTTCTTGGAGAAATGTTGCCCCCCAAAGGGCTACACAAATATTACTTCTTAAGTGAGCCTTGGCTTAGATGAGGGAAACTGTCTCGTATCCAGAGAAATTTTATTAAAGATTTAATATGTATCTTCCATATTTACTTCACCTTTCCTTTTTCCTTCCGGACGAGGGTGCTCTAGCTCCCTCCCTTCTTCTAACCTTCCACATGGAGAAGTATTCACTGACTGGGAACTGCAAACTCCACGTGATCTAGCCCCTCCCCTCAGCTAGAAGTTCTACGTTCAGAAAAAGGCCCTGTGCAATCAAGGTAACTGGCACTTTCCTATCTTAAAGTTGTTCATAACCTGGGTTCAGAGCATGGGCGATAGTAGCACTAAGTAATGTGTGAGCTCTCCGAGGAGGTGGGTGAAGATGGATCTGGAACCCAAGCAGGAGGATTAAGTTTAAGCAGGAGGAGGGCAGCCTCTGTAACTGATTTTGGAGAGGGCAGTGGTTCTCAACCTTGACTGCACCTTAAAATCGCCGGAAGGGAGCTTTTGATAATCCCACTGCCTGACCTACATCAAGACCAAGTAAGTCAGAATCTCTGGTGACTGAGCCCAGACATCGCTATTCTAAAATGCCTTTGGGTGATTCCAGCTCACCGCCAAGGAAGGGACCCGCTGAGATGGTGGTATTGTGGAGTGATGAGATTTGTCTTCAGCAGTACTAAGCATGCACAGGTATTTGGGAAGTTAGAGAAACAGGATTGAGGTTTGTAAATGGGGTGTATAGAACCCACAGACAATGGAGCTGAGAGTGTTGGTTCAAGTAATTAAAAAGTTAATCCAAGAGATCTTGGATTTGAAGGACAGCAAAGGAGCTTCCCTTTGGTGGCTGACAGATGGAGAGAACATGGGGGGCTAAGGGGGTCGGAGCTGTTGGTGCAGGTGATGAGGAAGGGTCTCAGAACAAGACAATGACAGCTGGGAAGTAAGAAGCTGTGGTGGAGAGAGATTTGGTGAGACGTTAATTTCATCTCCACAGTGGGGTTTGTTACAGAAAGACAACTGGACTCAGGGATGGTCCCGTTAAAGGGCCAAAGAAATATTTTATTCCACACACACTGTCCTAGGTATCAATTTTAGAGTCCATGTGTGTATTAATAACATTTTTTATTTTCTATATTTTATGATGCTTCAACATCTTGGGGGCCTTGCAGGCCTGGGCGAGACTGCCATTCCAATGCTAGCCAGTTCCTGGAGATGGTGAATGCCTCCCCTGTGAGGATGCCGTTGTTATGCAAACCAGTGAACTCAGAGCCCAGGTCTCCAGCCACTTCCTCTATCTAACTCTCACATGCCAAGCCAACATGTCCCCTGCCCTAATCACCCAAGGGAGAGGTGGACAACTAGAGACATCCTTATACTCCAGAGCCCACTAACATTATTCAACCTATCCAATCCTAGACTTGCTCAAGCTTTCTACCCCACCTCGTCCATTCCTTCCCATAGAATCCACAGTCAAGGCTCTGGGCCATGTTTTCCCTCTCTCCCTCTGCCTCCCAACGAGCCCATGTGCCTCCCACATGACCCTGCCGGGCATGGCAGCCCCCCTCCTTTGGGAACTGTGAGTAATACATTCTTCTTTCAAAGGCAGCTGTTTCTGTGTCTGTCACTTTGCCCTACCTGATTAAAACAAAGCCTGGTACAAATCGTGAAACCGTGTTAAATATGTTGGCATTTAAAATGAAAATCCGGGAGTTGATTACATGGGATTTGAGTGGATTCTGCACAGTTTTTTGGTACTGGCGGGGGCCTGGCCATCACTGTGTGATTTCTGGATAGACAGTGTTTCTGGGTGTGTGCTTTGTTGTTTGGCCAGCAGGCCTCTGCCCATGCGTTGCAGAGGTTTGCACAGGTGAATTTGGTGCTTTCTGGGCTGGATCAGGCCTCTCTAAAGCCATTTCTAGCTCCAATATCATAGTATTCTAGAAATAGTAGTATCATTTGGCACTCTTGATAACTCCATCCTTGAAACTTTTTTTTGGTTTCCATTGTCATGGAAACCAATATCGTGGATTTTCTTCCACTTTTCTGATTGCTCTTTTTTTTTTTTTTTAAATACCCTCTGCTGTGCATTCCTCTTCCTCTGCCTATCTTGTATCTTTCTTTTGGAAAACATTTATTGAATAAGTAACACGCACATGTATGTAAGGAGGGTATTCAGTGAAAATTATGGATCTGTCCCCCTCTATTCCCCAATCAGACATTTACTTTGTCACCAACACGTGTGTGTATGAGTGTGCACGTATAAAACACATAGGACATACACGGGCACACACATTGTGTATATGAATGCTAGCATACCATAAATATTAGTTCATTGACTCATTCATTCAACAATTTATTGAGCATCTACTCCATGCCAGACTCTCTTAGGGACTGTGAACACCATGGGGAATAAAGCAGGCGACCTTTCATAGGGTTTACATTATGTTGGGAGGAATGGGCAATTAAATAGTGAAAAAAGCAAGTAAGTAAGATAATTTCAATAATGAGAGATGATTAGAGATTAAGCATGATAACTTGAGAGAGGGTAAAGAGACAAAATCACCCAGTATGATCAGCGAAGGCCTCTCTGAGGGGTCAGTGCTGGATTCGAGACAGCACCTGAACAACAAGTGGCCCCTGGGAGGATCTGTGGAGTGGACACAACAAGGGGAAAGGCCAGAAGTGCCAGAAGAAGAGAGTAGAGTCAAGGATGATGCCTCAGTGCCTACGATCACGCACCTTGCTTTTTTCACTTAACAACTTGTATGAGACCCGGTTTCCCAACCGCCACAGATAAACCTGCTTCATATTATTGGCAGCTACATAGGGTTCCACAGCAGGGATACTCAACATGTATCTGATCAGTCACATATTAATGGATATTTAAGGAATTTCTAGGGTTTTTTTTTTTGGCTAATTCAAGTAATACTGGAATGAATATTTTTGAACATTCATATTTTCCCACAAGGCAAATAAATTTGTAGGGTCAAACCCTGGAAGCAAAATTATTGAAACAAGTGATACATGCCATTCATTTTAATTAATACTGCCCACTTGCCCTCTATAGAAGTTGTACAAATGTGTCCTTCCATCAACAAGGACACTCTATTCAATAAACGGTGCTGGGAAAATTGGACAGCCTCATGCAGAAGAATGAAACTGGATCCCCATCTCTCACCATATACAAAAATTAACTCAAGATGGATTAAAGATTTAAATGTAAGACCTGAAACCATAAAAATATTAGAAGAAAATCTAGAAAAAGCTATCCTCAACATTGACCTAGGTAAAGAATTTATGATTAAGACCTCAAAGGTAAATACAACAAAAACAAACAAAAAAAACCCAAATAGAACTGAAAATAAAAAGCTTCTGTACAGCAAAAGATATAATCAACAGAGTAAATAGAGAACCTATGGAATGGGAGAAAGTATTCATAAGCTATATATCTGACAAAGGATTAATATCTAGAATCTATAAAGAACTCAAACAAATCAGCAAGAAAAAAAAATAACCCCATTAAAAAGTGGGCAAAAGACATGAACAGACATTCTTCAAAAGAAGAGAAACAGATGGCCAACAAACATTTGAAAAAATGCATAATATCACTAATCATTAGGGATATGCAAATTAAAACTACAGTGAGATATCACCTTACCCCTGTCAGAATGGCCACTGTTAAAATGTCAACAAACAACAGATGCTGGCACGGATGCAGCAAAAAGGGAGCAGTTATGCATTGTTGGTGGGAATGTAAATTAGTACAACCTCTATGGAAAACAGTATAGAGATTTCTCAAAGAACTACAAGTAGATCTACCATTTGATCCAGCAATCCCACTCCTGGGGAATTACCCAGAGGAAAAGAAGTCATTTTATAAAAAAGACACGTGCACCCGTATTTTTATTGCAGCACAATTCACAATTGTGAAGATATGGAACCAATCTAAGTGCCCACCAACTGAGTGGATAAAGAAAATGTGGAAATGTGGTGTATACATACCATGGAATACTCCTCAGCCATCAACAAGAATGAAATAATGTCTTTTGCAGCAACTTGGGTGGAATTGGAGGGCATGATTCTAAGTGAAGTAACCCAGTAACAAAAACCCAAATACTGCATGTTGTCACTTATAAGTGAGAGCTAAGCAATGGGCATGCATTGTCATTCAGCGTGATTTAATGGACATTGGATATTCAGAAAGGGAAGGGTGCAAGGGAGGTGCAAGATGAAAAATTACTTATTGGGTGCAGTGTACATTATTCAGGTGATGGGTATATTAAAAGTCTAAACTTCTTTACAATTCATCCATGTAACAAAAAACCGTAACCCCTAAATCTATTTAAATAAAAATAAATAAATAAATAAGTTAAAAAACATTCATTTCCTCAAGTCAAAAATAAATGAACAAAAACCTCTTGTTTGCATAGGTTTTAAATGTTCCATTATATTTATTTAATCAATATCCCAATATTGGACCTATATATTGCTTTGAATTTTTTGCTTACATAAAAACACTGCAATTAATATTCTTTACAAAAATCTTTCTGCATGATTTTTCTGCATCTTTCTGCATCATCATCTGCATGATCTTTCTGCATCATTTCTTCAGGATAGGTTTCAAGAAGTGGAATTAGTGGATCAAAGAGGATGCACATTAGTAAGAGTCATGATTTAGAGAGAGTGATGGGGCTCTTTAATGACTGTCCCATGACAGCTCTCTGAGAGTGCACTTTATGCCATAATTGACAATTGTTTGAGAAATTCTTTCTAAGTGTGATAGGAGATAAATGATATTTTATTGTCTGAATTTTTTACTACTATGAAGTTGAACTTAAAAAAAAATTTTATAAAGCCATCCCACAAATTGTTTTTTCATGCCTCCAGCCCATTTTTAAAAATTGTGACATTCATCATTTTCTTAGATTATTTTGGTAAAAACTACTACATTAGCCATTCTACTATAATATTTGTTGCAATTACATATTTCTATTTTGTCACCTTGCTTTTAAATTATACATATACACATATAGATATCACATATACTTTTTAATAAACACAAGAATTAAATTTTTCTGCAATCAAATCTATCAGTCTTTTTTTTGTGACTCTCCTTTTGCTTCTGTGCTTAGACCATTTCTCCTCATTCTGAGATAAGTTATGTTTCTATTTTTAACCTATATTCTTCTTTGAGTTTTTTTATGGTTTTATATTTTACATTTCAATCTTTAATGCATCTGACATTTACTTTGTGCATGTTTTAAGGTGAATACCTAAGTTTATTTATTCTAAATAGTGAGTTTTTCCTTCCCACACTGGTTCATGCTAATGTCTTTACCACGTCCCACCTCATCCACATATTCCCTTCTGTAACCTCATCTCATCTGTGGACTAGTGCCACAATCCCTTCCTAGTCTCATCACCCTTCCCTGTTTCGAACTGTTATTGCCAATTCACCTTCCCAGCATGTAACTGTGTCAGTAGCATGCTCCCATCCCCCAAACCCAGAGGAGAAAGCCAAAGTGCCCCATTCAAGGTTCCCTGCTTAGCTTCCCAGAGTTACCTTTGAGGGTTCCCATCCCAGTTACCCTGAGATCGCTATCAACCATTCTGAGAGCAAGTGTACACGCTTAGTACCTCTAGAAACCGTCTCTAACGTCCCAGGAAGGTGGCTCCTCATGGGGCAGAGGGTCTAGAAAAGCTTGTGGCCCAGCCCCTCCATCAGCTGACTTTCTGCATTCACTGACCTCTCCCGGCGTCAGTGAGCAAGCATTTTAATTGACTTCCAGATGATTTGAATCAAAGCAAAGCAGTCACTTTTTCCAAAAGTCATTTCAGACAACCTCCTAGTCCCATCCAGATAAACCTTCCTGATTAATGCCACCTGCATCTGATCATTACTTCAAATCCCCATTTGTCATCCCTTAGACATTCAGTTGGCACTAAATTATTGACACTTATTTCCTTTTGTTCCTTTTTAAGTGATCCATACGTATCTTTGCATTCCACCTCAAGGGATCGGAGAACAAGCGGGAACCCGGCAGATCCCTTAGTCTGGCGCTCATTTTGCAGTTATACCACCTGAGGCTGGAGAGGAAAGGAAGGAACGGCCAAGGCGGTGGAGTCCTCAGCGGCCCTCGCACCTCCAGCTCTCATTTCCTCCACTCCCTTTCATGTCGGCCTTCCCCCGAGTTCTGGCTGGGGCTTCTTCTCTTGTCCCCTTATACACTCTCCCTGGGTGGTGTCACCCGCCTCCATGGCCTCAGGCGCCATCGGTCCCTCCTCCTGAACCTCTCCCCCAGCCCTGGATATGTGCATTTGCCTCCTCAGCCAGCATCTTCACAGGTTTGTCCTAGCAGCCTTTCAATGTGACACATTCGAAACAAAACCCCTCCTCCTCCTCTCTCCCCACTTGCTCCTGTGTTCTCCTCCTCAGCAAGGGCACCGCCCCCCACAAAGAACCCAGGTCAGAAGTGGTCCTTAACTCTTCTTTCTTCCTCGCCCCCTCTCCAGTCAAAGTCCCGTCATGTCCACCCCCAGCTATCTCTGGACTCTCTCCGTGCGGCTTAATCCCCTGTGCGGCACTCTGGTTCAGACTCCATCTCCTCTCACTTAGACTGCGGCAGCAGTTTCCCAAGTCGGTCTTTGTGTCTCCCGCTCATTCACCAGCCTGCAGCCTGAGTGATCACGCGAGAGGGCAAGTCTGCACATCCCTCCGTGATTTCAGCCCTTTCAGCGGTTCCCAAGGCCCTTCCCAGTGTGCCCCAGTCCCTGGGAACCATTTCAGCCTGGGGCAGTCCTCACCTTTCTATTTACCTGGGTAAGCCCGGTTCATCCTCTCTTTCTCCACTCAAACATCTTTCTCCTCCAAGAGGGAAAAGTCTAGCATGGATAAACCGTCTTGAGCCACTGTGAGCCCTCCACCCATCTCTGGTCACTACTTACACCTGGCTTTGTCACCTAAAGGTCTACAGCCTTGTGGGGCCATGTGTTGTGCCTCCTTCATCACCGCCAGCCCAGCACCTTGCCCCAGCTCCTGCACGTGGCGAAAACTCCGAAGGTACTCACGGAACCACTAAATCCAGGTCTAGGGCTCTATCCCACACTTTCTAGGCCATTCCTCAGGGGACAGGTGGAGGATGGGGAAACTGCTAGGACGCTCTCCTTATGTGGACACTTCCAAGTTCTCTCTCCTGAATCCAGTCCTTGAGTCCCCCTGGTGGCTTTCCCGATGCAGACACCTCGTGACAGGGAAAACTTTAGGGAGCGGAGCTGCCCGCTTTGGCCTGGCCCCTGCCTGCTGTCAGGGCTCACACAGACGACCCTGGGCTTGGCCTGGCCGCCTGCGCCGCAGCACCCTGCGGATGGCGGCGGTTACCTCGCGGTTGCGCAGGCTGTAGATGAGCGGGTACAGCAGCGGTGTGACATTGGTGTAGACCAGCGCCAGCGTGCGGTCCAGCCGCGGGGAGTAGCTGGCTTTAGGCCTCACGTACATGAAGGTGGCGCAGCCATAGTGCAGGAAGGACACTGCCAGGTGCGAGGCGCAGGTGGACGCGGCCTTGCGCCGGCCCCCGGGGGAGTGCAGGCGGCGTAGGGTGGCGACGATGGCGCCGTAGGAGGACAGGATGAGCACCAAGGGCAGCAGCAGCAGCACCAGGCAGGCGCCCAGCAGGGGCAGCTCGTCCACATAGCTCCGCGTGCAGGCCAGGTGCAGCAGCGCCGTGATGTCGCAGAAGAAATGCACCAGCAGGCGGGAGCCGCAGAAAGGTAGGTGGAAGACCGCCACCGTGAGCCCCACGGACACCGCCAGTCCCCCGAGGCAGCAGGCCAGAGCCAGTCGCGCGCACAGCCCAGGGGTCACCACGGCCGCGTAGCGCAGCGGGTGGCAGATGGCCACGTAGCGGTCGTAAGCCATGGCGGCCAGCAGGAAGCATTCGGCCCCGCCCAGCGCCACGAACATCTGCATCTGCAGAGCGCAGCCCAGGAAGGAGATGGGGCTGCCGCTGGCGTGGCGGGGCACGGTCAGGTCGGCCAGGGAGCGGGGCACCACCACCAGCGTGTAGCAGAGCTCTATGGCAGACAGCTGGCACAGGAAGAGCAGCATGGGCGGCCGGCTGGGCACCGAGGCCACGGCCACCAGGATGAGCAGGTTTCCGCTCAGGGTGGCCAGGTGCACCGCCAGCAGCAACAGGAAGAGAGCCGGCCTCAGGTGCGGGAACTCAGAGAAGCCTTGAAGAAGAAAGCCACAGGGCATGGTGGCGTTGCTGGGGCTGTCCATGCACAGGACCACCGGAGGCGCCTGACCGAGAGAAGTGAGTGAAGGGCCGGCTTGTGGGCCCGGCCTCTCTGGCCTTGCGGGAGGAGAAAAGGACAAGTAGTAGTTAGAGGTGAACCAGGAAAGACGGCTGCAGAGAGGTGACAATGGTCCATGGGTCCATTCCCAACCTCCTCCCCAGGAGGGTATCTTACTGACTTGTTCAGGAAAATGGTGCAGCTTTTGCTGCCTCCTGCACTAGAATCCCTAGAATTGCTTTGTAAACATGCTCTTCCCAAAGAAGCCCCCATTTTATTCCCTTTCTTTGCAATGCGTCACCCCTGACCTACATGTGCCTCCACACTCTTATAATTTTGTGGGTCCATATGGCCATGACTATTATGTCTGCCGCAGCCTGAGTCCCCCAAGGCAGGGAATGTCTTTCGTCCCTGCTCTGTTTCTTCCTGCCTGCCCCACTCTGTCACGTCTGGGTTGCCTTTTGTGGCAAGTCATAGAATCACAAAACGGTGATGCAGGTGAGGGCCTCAGAGATCATCTTGGGCAACTTCATAATTTTAAGGAGGAAAATAAAGCTTAGGTGGTGGGAAGAGGGGGTTGTTGAAAGACTTAACTGCTTATAGGAAGTTAGGAACAGAATCTGCATTCCTGAGGCTGAATCCAGAACTTTCCATGACCCATATGGGATTCTGAGAAAAGGTCACCCGGGTGAAGACAATCCATATTTGTTTAGCTTTAAATAGAGACCCGGGTCTGTGCTAGGCGCCGGGGCAGACACGCAGGTAGGCAGCAGGGCGTGCTTTGTGGGAGGGCCTCACCGGGTGCCTCAGGAACGACATGTCCCTAACATTTTTATTAATACTTTGTCAACATGAGAGCAGGTGAGGTGCATCTGTTCTAACTCGCTTTCAGACTTAGCAGCGCATTCCAAATTTGCCTTCCGAACGCAGTTTCTTTCTAAGCATTCTCTGGTGACTCATTTGCAGGCAACGTCTGGAAAACACTGACAGTGCACAGGTCAGCAGGAATGGAGGCAGCGCGAGGCTGTCGGAGATTGGAGGCCGTGCAAACTGGAGGGGGAGCTTTGATTTTTCCAGTAGATATTAATGATCTCTCTTTTTATTGCCTTCTCTCTTTTTTTAATGAATTTTAATTGTGAGCTCAACTATTTCCTCTTGTAATCACTGTTTATAAGCACTGTTGGAGGTGGAGTTTGTCCCTAGTTGTGACACCACAGAGTGCAGTAGCAGTAAAGCTGGGTCACAGGCAGTGGGCGAGTCGGGTGAAAGAGCTGGAAGGGACGCAGGGAGCTGGGCTTTTGCTTTCTAATCCCTTCCGGGAGGAGAATTCTGGGGATGTTTGTTTCTCAGTGTCACCCCTTGCTCTTTCTCTCCTGTCTGAGGGGTGCACATTCAAATGTTTTTGGCCTCACGGAGGAAGAGTAGGGTGTTATTTTGGGTGGGTCTGAGGGAGGCAGAATCATTTCCCTTCCATTTTAGAGCCTCCACTTAGCAATTTTCCGGCCACTCTTCAGTCAATAGAGGAAATGTAACAAACCTGTGTCGAGGGCCTCTTCTTCGCCAGGCGTCGGAGCTTTAGGTGTGAGCGAGTGCCCAGGACAGCACTCTCCCCCCGCACCTTTGCTCAGCCTCTTTACTCCTTCCTACTCATGTCCTGCGTGGTGAGGGCAGGGAGCACAGGAAGGAGAGGCAGAAACATTCCGGTTCTTTCTCCCACGTACTTATGGTGCATCGCAACGTGGATGAAGAACAATGCTGGTGAGGCCACCGATAACCAGGAGCTCAATGTGCATCATATTTTACAGACACTCATGGAAGCTGAAAAAAAAGTTGATCTCACAGAAGTAAAAAGTAGAACAGAGGATACTAGATGCTGGGAAGGGGAAGGGGAAGGGAGGGGCAGGGAGAGATTTGTTAAAGGATACAAAATTACAGCTAGATGGGAATAAGTTTTAGTGTTTCATACCACTGTAGGATGACTATGATTAATGATAATATATAGTTGCAAATAGCTAGAAGAAGGGTGTTGAATGTTCTCAATGCCAAGAAACGATAAATGTTTGAGATGATGGATATGCTAATTACCCTGATCTGAGCACTATACATTATATGTATTGAAACATCACTATGTACCCTGGGAATATGTACAATTAGTATTTGTCAGTTAAAAAACTTAAATTAAAAAACCAAAAACAAGGTTATATAAAGCAAGTAAGATGGGTCAATTAAATGAACAAAAGACTAAGGAGTGTATCCACTCTCCTTAGGAGAGTTTTTTTAGAAGGAATTGTCACAAACTCTGGGAATATATGTTCAAGTGTCTTTTCTCTGGGAGGAGGAGGGAAAACAGACATTCTCAAAGTGTCAGTGATTCAAATCTGGCTCCACTTTAGCAGGAGAAGCTGCAGAGAGAGAAGAAAACACCACCAGGCCTGCCTGAGCCTCCCTCCTCCAGGCACAGAAGGGCAGATGTTCTCTTTCAGGTGATTAATAACATCGATCATGATACCTAGCACTTAAGAGAGTGCCAGGCAAACGCTCACAAGGACTTTACACATTTAACTCACTTATGCCCACTGACAACCCGATGAGATAAGTGGACTCTTTTTATACTCATCTTATGGCTGAAGAAATTGAGGCCTAAAGGAATTAAATGTCATACAGTTAGTTAGTGGTAAAGCCAGATTTGCACCCAAGCAATCTAGCCCCTGGCAGTCCAGGTCTTGTCCACTACATAGTCTTCCTTACTATCCCTCTCCCCAAACATCCTTCCCATGGGGCACATCCTACCTCTCTTCCTATCTCTCCCTCCTTCCCCAGACCAGAAGTTATCTACAGTCGGCTAGGCATTTCTGTCCTCAGATTTCCCTTCCCTGACATTTTTCTTGAGGACATGTGGATGTGGACAGTAATGCAGATAATGTAAGATAGCAAATCTAAAAATAATTTCTCCTTAGCTTTGACATTCATCGCTGCTATTGTTGTTGTCCTGGCAGATTCGCTTTTCTAATTGTGTAAGTCTCCCCGGAGCACCCAGGGAGGAATGGCTGGCTGGTGGCCCAGGACATCTGGATGTGGCTGGAAGCCTTGCTGGGCTGAAGATGCAGATCTGGGCTTTGATTTTTGCTGTGCAGAATAATTAAAATGATCTGTAATCATGATGTTTGAAATCAGTCATTTCAGTAGTCAATCGAAGCACTTCTAAAGAGTGGTGTAGAATGGGAACTGCAAGAGACAGACAGGTCAGGCCCCTTCGGGTCTTGAGGAGTCCATAGAGTGCTGAACCGAAATGCAGCTTAAAGGTCAAATGATCTAGACCCTCATGTTCCAGCACAGCAGTCCCCAACCTCTTTGGCACCAGGACCATTTTCATGGAAAACCATCCGCGGATGGTTTTGGGATAACTCAGTGCATTACATTTACTGTGCACTTTATTATTGTTACATTGTAATATATAATGAAATAACTGTACAGCTCACCATAGGTTGGGGACCCTTGCAAGTGAGCCCCAGCCTGGGATCACAACACCGTCTTTGGCAGCAGAACTGAACTAGAGCCTAGTTCTCATAACTCCTGCCTGAATAGTTCTATTTCTGCAAGAATCGTCTTTCAGAGTAGATGTGAACCTACTGATCTAGTATTATAGTTTACAAAAGCAGCAAAGGAGAGATCAGAGCAAAATTTTATCGTTGTCCTGTAAGAAATTAAATAGATTATGAATATGCCTGGATTTCTTAATTTTACTTAATAACTTGTCATGGGCTTCTGGTCTATGAATTTATATAAGTTATTCTGGAACCTATTTTTAATCCAGTGCTTCTTTTTAGGAATAACACACTATACATTCAGAAGATGATTTTTTTCTCAGCCTTAATCATTGGTGAAGTAAAAAGAGTCTCCATAGTTTACTTCTTCTCTTTCTTTCTTTCTTTCTTTCTGCTTTGTTGTTTTCTGGGTGCTTGACTTGGGGAGGGGTCAAGTTAATTAACTCATCCAGAGCCTCCAACTCCTCACTGTGAATGAGGGGAATGAAAGAGAGACTTGATGAGGATTCCATGAAATAACGTGTGCAAGTTTCTGGTAGATGTACAGAAATTTACCAGAAACATAGTAGGTGTTTGACACCCAGTAGGTGTACAGAAACACTGAAAGCATTCGTACAGTTAGCCTTTATTACTTGACAGGCTTAGGTCATATTTCCTCTGAGTATTCCTCTTTCCATCATGGAAATCTCCTCACCTCTTGACTGTGTTGTTTTGGGTGATGTACTATCGCCTTTTCTATCTTCCTGAGGTCCAAGAAGTGGAGTGGGAGTGTTCTGAGTGTGGGAAGCTCTTTGGGAGATGAGTAGATATAGATGTAGGTAAGTCTGTCTGTCTATCTGTACATCTATATCTATTTATCTTCTCCCTATCTCTATCTCTCTAACTATCTTTCCACTTTTTTCCTCTTAGATTTCCTACTGTCTTTCTGAGACTGTACAAGCTATGGAAGAAGGCATGTCTGGAATCAATGAACTTCAATTGATATGCTCAGTTTCCCTCATCCTTAGTGGCTTTGCATAGGAATGAAGATGATGATACCCAATTCATAGGGTTGCTGTGAGAATTAGGCATATTATAAAGAAGGCCCATCACACAGTGCCAGGCACAAAGAAATTAACAAAGAGTGGTTACTAATCACATCATGTTACCTCTACAATGTCACGTTAGTCTTTGGGCTTCGTCTGCATAGCATCGACACGTGTAATTACTATAATGACTCCTTTTCCTATGTCCTGTGGGCCTTTTCCTTGGTTTATGACAGATAACTTGAAAATGATTAATTTATGTATGTTTGCATTATGCATTTTAAATTTAAATTTGTTTTCTGAAATGAATTACCTTGAATTAAATCTCATTAATTTTTGCTGTCATGCAAACTTACAACATTTTTTTAGGGATTTTTTCCTCATCAATTTGGTAATTTTTTCATTCCAGCTGAATATCATCTTGGGATTTGTCAGTTTCACCATGTACTCCCTCATAACCCTTTGTGATCTCAGTCTCGATCCCTGCGTATATACTATTTGCCCACATGGTGTTTCTGTTTTATGAGCTGGTTCCTTTTACATGATAAAGCCACCTGCTGAATCTGTGATGATTAAATTTGGTGTGAGATGTTGTTAAAGTCTTTTGGAAGTCTAAATAGAAGAAATCAACTTGTTAGTTTTTTGTTGGTATCTTTCTCTCCTAAAAGCATTAAGTAAACTTAATAGGGAATGTTTTCCTTGCACAAATGTTCTTGCTTTCCTCCTTCAGGGTGTTTTCCGAAGAATTCAGCAATCCTGCGTGTTATACAATGAGATGCTCTGGATAATCGTGGTGTCTGCCCTGGAACCCTTCTTAAAATGATGGCTACTGGGCAGTCTTTTAATCCGCTAGCTCTTGGTCCATGTGCTATCTTGGGCTTTGAATTTTGACCAACATTTCCCCCTCTAGTTTCCTGACAATTCAGAATCACCGGTCCCGACAACAGGTGTGCTTGTTTTTAGACCTCCCTGAATAGTCGTCACGATTAGCTCTCTTTTCTCCAGAAGTTGATCGTGGGATTAGGGCTTTGAGGAAAGTATCATTTCAGGCTTCCTGCTCTCTTTTATTTTCATCCGGACAGAAGCTTTGAATCTAAGAGTCCTGCTGGTCTTAGAGCTGGCTGTCTGCCTTTGATGCTTTTTAAAAAAATCCCTACTTGAGTGAAGCAGCACCCATTTTAACTAATGTCTCTGACTCAGGCTTCTTGCAAAGGAGGGGGATAAGTTTCAAAAATGAGCACTTTAATGTTCAACATCAAAAGTGTCTGGCAAAGAGACTGTCCCAGTTCTGGTACTGTGAAGGTCAACTTCATTACACAGAAATGCATGATCATTGCAACTTACATTTTGAAAAGTATTCTAGGCCTGAAGATTAGTTACTTTATCTACTTGAAAAATATTAGCATCTTTCTCTATAATGAAGCTAGTTTGTTTCCAAAATTCATTTTTAAAATCAACTATCATTTTCCATGAAGTCAATTTTAGTAGGGTTGAAAATACTTTTAATTTCAAAACAGCAGGAAGGCTCCCTTGAAAATCCAGAAGACCTTCCTTCTAAAAGATGTTTTTCTGTTCCTTGCTGGCCACAGACTGGGATCTGGCACGAAGTACCGGGGCAAGGCAGCTGCTTGGCTGGGGAAACCAAAGCTACCTGAGTATTTTCAGGGTATTTTCATGATTCATCACAACAATAATAATAATAATGAAACACTGGTGAAAAAAAAATGTTGATCTCTTGGGTAAGCCATTTTCCAGGAGAGAGTGTGGCTGATAACTTGGGGATGCCATCTCAGAAAGCCACAGGCTGCTCAGAAAATCCATCACACTCAGAATCATGAGAAAGATTCTGGCGTCAGGAGCTCTTGCCAATGACACTTTTCCCCCACCACCCAATTGCCTACCTCCGTGTTGTGTTTCTAGGCTACAAACCTGTGGGTGCTAAGAAAGAGATTAAATAAAAACAGAATGCACAGGATTCAGCTAGCCCAAGGCTGGGCTCTGATGGGAGCCCACATCCTCTTCAGTGGGGGGCCCTGTGGTTATGTGGTCTGGGGCCTGGGGAGTTTCATTCTTTGGCCAAAGCAGGAGGAACAAATGGAGGCTTTTCTTCCGTGGCATTGTTAATGGTCGAGTTTTTGTCTCCATGGAGTTGAGTGATAACCACGGATAACCCTTCTTGAAAAACTCTCTATTCTGCCTCTAAGAGTTAAAGAAATAATATTTTTCTCAATTCTATTCTTCCGTATTATTCTACAGAAACAGCATATCACTGGCTGCTTCTCGCCATGAAACCCTCTGTTCACTTGAGAAGAAGACAAAACCCTCCCATTTGTAGATGGGAAAGCAGAGGCAAAAGGGTTACACTTGGGAAAAATCATCTGATGCAAAGAGAAGCAGGACCTCCGAGTCTTGGCATCTTTAGCTGCCTCACTCACCTCAATGTACCCACGACTGAAGGTGCCACAGGTTGGAGCACATTGAGCACCGTGTCCTCCCTGATTTGCTGACACGGGTCACTAGAGCTGAGGGAAGGCGGGTGGTGGCGTGGGAATAAATGCTTGTCTCACAAGGAGTTGCAAGGCGAGTGCGGTGTGTTTTGATTCCTTATTTCCATGTTCTACTCTCTGTGTTTCCTCCTCCTCTGCCCACCGCCCCCAACCCAGTGCCAGGCCTCTCCTTACCTGGGTGCAGAGAGAGGAGTGACTTGCAGGTGGGTAGGGAGGAGCCTCAGATCATGGAGACTGAAGGAGGGAGAGATCCCAGGAAAACGGAGGGTGGGAGGCTGGAGACGAGGGGCAGGCGTGGAGGAGAGGGGCGCTTGAACCGAGAGGCTGTGAGAAGGGTGAGACCACAGCGGGGATTCAGCTTCTGATTAGAGGTGTCTGGTCGGAACGAACACCTTAGCTTGCTTTATTTCCCTGGGGGGGTGGGCAGACAGGGAGGAGGGGAGTATACCAGTCCCTTCCAAAGGGAGGGCAAGAACAGAAGCATCCTGTGATTAATTGCTGCCACACAGGCCCTCCTCGAAGTTGGAGACCTGGGAGGGGCTTGGCACACAGGCAACTGCTCTGCGGCCGTCCAGAGGGAAACAGCTGTTCTTGCCTCAAGCTGCCCACCTGCCCACATGCTGTCTGTCCCATCGGTGCCACACTTTCCCTAGAGTGTTCCTTGCTTCCCTCGGCATAGCAATTCCCATCTCTGCATGCTAGACCAGGCGGCCGCTCCAGACCCTGTGGGGAAGTGGCAGGTGCTGACAGATCTAAGATGTCTTAATTTGTCCAATGGCTGGAGCCACTGGGAGATGGCTGTTTAGATGCTGAATGAATTCCCTAACTCTCACACATGTGCAGGAACCTCGGGAAACTGCTCTAGGAAGCCTACACCACAGCATAGTCCTGAAACTGGAGTAGGAACTAGACAATTCAGGCAGGTCGCCTTAAGTTTAGGAGCTGAAGACTCACCCTTGATTGTTCGGTTATTATCCTGCATGTGTATATGAGCACCGGAGTCACGGGACTCTAGAGCTCATCTGTTTTAAGCAGTTTATTCACTCATTAATTCACTGATTTAACAAATGTTTATTGAGTACCTACGATGGGTCAGGCTTTGATCTGGATATTGGGGAGTAGATCAGTGAGCAAAACAAAGTTTCTACCCTCACAGAGCTTACCTTCTAGGGAGAAGAGTAGACCACAGTCAAATTAAGTAAATTATATAGCATATTTGAAAGGAATAAGTCCAACAGGGAAAAACAAAGGGTAGAGGGAGTAGCAGGCTGCGAGGGAGTAGCAGGCAATTTTAAATAGGATATTTGAGGAAGGCTTTAGTGGGAAAGTGATATTTGGTGCAAAACTTGGAGACAAGGAAATGAACCATGTGGCTGTCTGTGAGAACATTCCAGGCAGAAGAATTAGCCAGTGGAAGCCTGGAGTGGGGAGCAGGTCTGGCATGTTCGTGGCCCAGCGAGGAGGCCAGTGTGGCTGGGGTGGAGTGAGTAAGGATGGAATTATGGTAGGTGAGGTCAGGGAGTAGTGGGCAGCCAGTAGGAGGTGCCTTGCAGGTGATTGTGAGAACTTGGCTTTTATTCTGTCCGCCACGGGATGCTCCTGGAGGTTTCCAGGAATGGGATAATAGGAAAGGCTCACTCTGGCTGTTGTGTGGGGGACTGACTGTAGGGAACCAGGTGGGAGCAGGGAAGTCAGCCTCTCAGTGATCTAGGTGAGGGGAAATGTGACTTGGATCAGGTTTGTAGTAGAAGTGGTGAGATGTGGTTCGATTCTAGATATATTTGAAATATAGAGCCAGCAGGATTTCCTGATGGATTAGATATGGGATGTAAAGAAAGAAGGGAGTCAGAAAGGCTTTTTCCCCCTGAGCAATAGAAGGATAGAGGTGTCATTACCTGAGATGAGGATAGCCTCAGGTGGAGCAAGTTTCAGGTGGCAAGATCAGAAGTTTGAAGCGGTACATATTAAGTTGAGATGTCTATTAAACATCCAGGCAGATCTATCTAACGGGCAGTTGGGCAGGTGGTCTTCAGTTCACCGGAAAGATCCACGTTAGAGGTACAAATTTAACTCAGCAATTACAGGTGGTATTTGAATGGAACTGGGAGAGATCACTGTGGGAATGTGTGTAGTTAGAGTAAAAAAATGGGGAGGGGGGTCCTGAAAGGTTATCCCTGGTGTACTCTAGTGTCAGGAGTTTAGAAAGATGAGAAGAAACCAGACAGGAAGACTGCAAGAAGGTCTATGGTCTCCATTTGTCAGCTGAGTCAACCCTACACTTGTGTTCTGTCTCCCAATTTGCATATATACATCATTGTAGGGTATTTACATGGAGAACAATTCTCTGATGTAGGTGAGTGACTTCCCCTAGTGATGATAAACAATCATGTCAGTCCTACACGATTCTTACGCTGAATGACGGGGAACTTTGAGTGCTAATCACATGAGGTACAGCGTTCCTACTTCTCCCAACTCCCTAAACCTTTTGGAGAAGGAAAGGGTTGGAAACAAAATTCTGAGTTCCAAAATTCTAGGTTCTTATCCCTCATTTGCCAGTTTTTTTTTTTTGGAGGGGGGCTATGTATACTTTAGAAAATAATTTACCTTATCTGAGCCTCAGTTCACATGACTAAAATACAAGAATAAGAATACAACCTGTGTCTAATGAGCAGATTGTTATGAGATTTTAAATAAGATCTTATTTATGAAAAATATTTTGTAAATTCTAAAGTGCTACATAAATATCACTAACAAATATTATTGTATTGTGGAGCCATGATTGACATGTTTTCCAATCCAGAGCTCCATCCCACCTCTCCCTGCCACTGAACTTTCAGAACTTAGAGTGCTCGCTCACTCACATTCTTTTTCTGCATGTAGTTTCCCCATAAGGTGAGAACCAGCTGAGAAAGAACTCCATCTGGACAGAACTCATGAGTGATGAGAAGTCGTGGATGTGATGACATCATTCGCAAATAGCAGTGTAGTCACTGTTCAGAATTTTGGAAACGGTGCCAAGAGGATCTTTGGACATAATTTTCAGGGTAGATAAGCCCTGAACTAAAGCAAAGTTGACCAGTGACAGGAGTTTGGGGTTTTCTACATAATGTTTTCTTTGGCTGGGGGCTGGTTTTATTTAAAGAGTTGTGTCAACAAATGGGATTCAGTACTTGAGCCTAGGGATATCTCAGATTGTTGGTGCCTCTGTCTGCTCTTGGATGGTTGCTGTGAGTTTTCTCAGGCTTCAAGTCATGTGGGATCCGTGTTTGAACAGAGGATGAAAATGCTTACATCAACTCCACATTCCTCAGCCATTTGTCACTAGATTGCAGATTGGCTGGTGGGTTGCCTACTTCTAGGGAGAAAAGAAGCTTTTCTCTTACACCAGCAGAGAAGAGGTTGGTAAAGTTATGAGTTTGACGACTATTTATGAATTTAAGGAGCAAAAGTTAATGTCTTTTGGGGCTTTGCATAATTTTTTAATAAATTTATAGAAATATAGATGATAGGAAAAAAGCAATAGAGTAAACCCAAATTATAAAAAATAAATTATAATGATACATAAGGAAATCAACAGGATAGAAAAGAAACAAAAAAGAGATTATTACCAAAACCTTAAGTTGGTTTTTTGAAAATTCTAAGAATATAGATAAATTTCTGAGATTCTTAACATGGAAAAATGTGAAAAGATATAAATGAATAAAAAATGAAAAGGTAGAAATTATAATAGGTCTAGTAGAGATTAAAAATAATAAAAGAATATCATTAAAAAGTATTCATGGATGCAATAGACACATATCTGAAAAAAAGCCTATTGGCTCAAAAAGAAGTAGAAAACTTAGATAGAATAATAATCATTAATGACATTGAATTGCTATTAAAAAGATTAACTAGATTATCTTCAGGAGAGATCTACTCTCCTCTCATGGAAAATGTTTTGCAGGTAGATTTTACCAAAGTGTCAAGAGACACAAAATTCTAAAAATGTTACATAAGTTTCATCAGAAAATGAAAGAAAAACTGCCCGACTCATTTTATGAGATTTGCATAATTTAGATTAAAATATTTCTCATAAGTATATTATAAAAATGTATAAATTAATTTTATAGATAAAAACACTTTAAATATTACCCAAATGAATTCAACATTTTTAAAAAACATATTTTTACAATTTTCTAAGGAATACAGGGATAGTTCAAGGCTGGAAAATCTATTAATTCACTATTACTTTGGTGGACTAAAGGAAGAATATAGTTGCTTATCACTAACTAATGCCATTCTAATGATTGACCCTTCTCTTATTATCTGATATTCTCATTTGAGGTCTACAGTATCACCACTTCATATCAGAAAGTCTTGTCAACATTGTCTATACATTTCTAATATTACTTTTAACATCTTCGATGATTTCTGGTAATAAAAGCTGAGCTATACGAAGATGAGGGCGATATTTTTAATCTCCTTGCAGTCATATAATCAGTTCCTCAAATGAAGTCACATTGAGGAACTGTGCTCCCAATTTTCCTGTCCATTCTTCCATTTTCAGTGACTTCAGCACTTATGTCTTACTGTACTGGCCATACTTCCCATCCCTGACCATTTCCATGCCCTTGCCTAGCTACTAGCAAGCAGACGCTTAAGTCCCATGACTATCACTAATCTTCCTCTAAGATACTATCTACTGAATCTTTTATCTAGTTGTGTATTTGTTTATGTAGTATGACTGCCTACTTATTACAATTTCAGCCACTCTACTAGCTTTGTTTCTGACCAGACACATACTAACCTTTTCCAATTGGCCAAACTTCCAGTGGGTCCCTACAGATGCACAATAAGAGTCTGCCCATTTGCTGATGGCATCTGCATAGCATCTCTGCCAACCACCTGTCTGTGTTTCTCAAGCTTACTTCTGCTCACTTTATTCTTAAACAGATATTCCTTATTTATTACGCTATTTCTGCTGCTTCTGCCTCTACCATTACCACTACAATAGCTTAGAGAAGTTTCTGGAACATAGTAGACAATAAATGTTCTTTGATGTTCTTACCACCAACACTACTAGGCTGCTAAGTCTCCTTGGACCAACACATGGTGAACAGTTACTTTGTGCCAAGTATTGTACACGTTATCTCATTCACTTAGATACATTTGTGCTGAGAACACTGAAGCCATTCAAGGAAAATCTTTAGCTTTTTTCAGAATTGATCTTAAAATGTGAGCCCTCCACTTACCTTTTAACCTCACGAAAGAGATGTGCTTATCCCCTCCAAGGCTACCACCTCCATCTGCATTTTTATCCTCATTCCTTTCTATCACTTCCAAGACTCTGTTTTCTTGGTTTCTGACCCCCTCGATTATTTAGTCTCTCTCTTCCACTGGCTGCTTCCTCAGCCTTCCAATAATACACCCAGGTCTGTCCAACTTGTCTTCAAACGCCCCATGTTTGAGCTCTTTTCTGTGTAAGATTCTATTGTATTTTTCTCCTTCCCGTCATTGTAATGTACATTCTTGGGTAAAATATCAGTCTTTCCTATGCCTTCTTCTTGTCTCAATTTTATGCATTTGGAACCCACCTCTATCATTTCTAAGCTGATCACTGTTAGTAATGATTTCCTAGTTACCAAAATCCAGTAACCAAAACCCTCTTCCAACTATATATTTTCTCAAGATTTTTCAAGTGCATTTTGCCCTTTTGACCACTGTATCCTTGAAACTCTCCCTTCTTGGCTTTTATGATAGGACAAGTCTCTTACACACACCCCTGCATCTCCCTCCTCTTTAGGGCAGATGGTGTGTACCATGTGAGAACATCAGCTGAGGGGTCTTAGAAGCAGACTCTGCACCACAGTCCGGGTCCCGGCAGCAGCGGAGTCAGAATTCACATTGTCAGAGAGAATAAAAAGGACACCAGAAGGCAGAGAAAAGCAGAAGATTCGTATTCCTAGCATCAATCAATAACAGATGTTTTGGGGAAATATTATTTGTCAAAGGGTTTACAAAAATGAATGGATAGCTGAGATAGTTGTAGTAGTTTTAGGTAAAGTATTATGAAGTTTTGGGCAGAGTTGGTGTTTCCAAAAACTGATGGAGCTGGAGCAAGGAGAGGCAGCAGACATGCAGGTGGGCAGTCAGGTGAGCTGACAGGGAGGTAGGTAGGTTGGTGGACAGAACTGATTGGGAGCAGGGAAAAGAAGGATAAAGACATGGGGACCTGGCTCCATTTACTGACCTTCTCCTGGTGAGAGTCAATCCTGGGTTGGCCTTGCTCAGAGGCCTGTGGGTAGTGATGGTATAAAACAGCAGGCTGGGGGCTATGGGTTAAGTAAGGACTGGGTTGACAGTGGTATGGTTCCTGGTACAGACACAGATCTGATGGGAAAGGCACTTGGACCATCCTCCTCCTCCCTCTTTAATAAGCATCAGCCATCTGCACATTTTTACATACAGCTTTTTATTATAGAAATTTTCAAACATACACAAAAATAGAGTGTATACCAAGCCCTCGTGTATCCAATTCAGTAAGTATCAGCATTTTACCAATCTTGCTTAAACTATCTTTGCCCCACTTCCCTTTGATTTTTTGATTTTGCTGCAATGTTTTAAAGCAAATCCAAAACATCCTATTATTTCACCCACAAATAATTTAGTACATGTGCTTATTTTGTATGAAAGCATCTGTATACACTAGTGCATTTTCTGCTTTTGTATAATTATTCATGCTGCCCTTCAACTATGATATTTGAGTACCAGGTGAGTTTTAAAAAGGAGCTGTAGCAAAAAGCCCAGAGGGCTCTGTGAGTGAATGTAATACGGACTTTGATACTAGTGCTTTTGGCTCCCTTTAAGTTTTGTGGCCCACTAAAGACGAGTCCGTATTTCTTAAATTAAAGCAGGGTATTTGTTTGTTAGGCAATCTTGGTCTTTAAAGCTGAAGTTTTTATTTTACAAAAGGATCTTGCCATTTTAAAGTCTTTGAGCTAATCTGATAGGCAAACTTACAATCATTATAATAATGTGTCTTAGCAATTATGAATTGCTCTGCGATAAACATACGAGTACAGGTGTCATTTTGATAGAATGACTTCTTTTCCTTTGGGTATATATGCAGTAGTGGAATTGCTGGATCGACTGGCAGATCTACTTTTAGTTCTTTGAGGAATCTCCGTACTATTTTCTGTAGATGTTGTACTCAGCACAATTTGCAGTCGCAAAGATATGGAATCAACTTAAGTGCCCATGAACTGATGGGTGGATAAAGGAAATGGTCCATGTCCATGCACATGTGTGCTCGCATACACACACACACACCATGGAATACTACTCAGCCATAAAAAGAATGAAATAATGTCTTTTGCAGCAACTTGGATGGAACTCTGAGGCCATTATCTTCAATGAAGTATCTCAGAAACAGAAAACCAAATATCTCATGTTTTCACTTATAAGTGAGAGCTAAGCTGTGGGTATGCATGGTCATAGTGACTTAATGGATGTTTGAGATTCAGAAGGGGGATGGTGGGAGGAGGGTGAGGGATGACAAATTACCTATTGGGTACAATGTACACTATTAGGCTGACAGGTACACTGAAAGCCCAGACTTCACCACTACACAATTTCTCCATGTAGTAAAAACCATTTGTGCCCTTTAAATCTATTGAAATAAATAAATAAAGTAATAAATGTATGTTCATGAGAGTCTAACTCTCAGAGATAAATAAGTACAGAAGAAAAATAGACTAACCTAGTAGGAGAGATATTAAGGGATATAAAACATTATTAACAATGTAGTACTATATATGGTGCCTCCAATCAGCAGTATGAAAACAGGTGTGCTCAATGACAGCAAACCAACTACATAAATTGGAAACTAAAATTTGTAATTTAATAAGAGATTTTCTTACAATGTGAAAATTTACTTACAATAATGATAGATGTGTCAACTAGCTTGATTTTGGTAATCATTTCACAATGTACACCACATTATCATTTGGTACACCTTAAATATATACAATTTTTTATTTGTAAGTCATACCTCAATAAAAACATTTTCTAAAAATAAAAATGAATCCCTTAAAATAAAAAAACTCATATCATACTTCGTTTGAGTTATCTTTATTGAGAAGGATAAATTACATAAAACCAGGACCATGTAGAAAATCTGGGACATATGGTCCACACTGCAGTGAGTTCAATCTGGAGCACTCTTTGGACTTTGGGAGGTGAGACAATGATGGTGTCAAACTCAAAGGTAGGACTTGATCCAACTTGCTCAGGGTAGTAACGGAAGGTGAGTTCGGAAAGAGACGTAGAGTTGAGGTGGTAAATGTCTAAATTGTTTTATGGAACCTTACTGCCAAGCAGATATTTCAGTGAAGAACGTGTTATGTGCTCCAGTACATTTTGAAAATATTAGCTTAAGAAAATTTCAAGTGTCTTGATCACATATTCAGGTTCTCAGCTAATGTACATATAAATGGAGAAGAGGTGACAGCAGACAGCATTTCTTCCTTTTTTAAAAATGAAGAATCTATTACTATTCAAGGAAGATTGATGTTTCTCAGCACAAGGTAGTGGTTCAAGGGTGAAGTGACAAGGGCATGAATTGGAGCAGAGGTGTGTGAATAGAAATCAAAGGGCGAATACAGGAGAGAACATAAAGAGTCTTCAGCTTCACTGAATAACTGACTGTGATGGGAAGGGTGAGAGGGTAGTTCAATGTTATTCCTTAGCGTTGGGAACAATTTGAGACCATTGACAGTAATGGAGCCACACACATACACATAGAGAGCTGGTGAGCTGGAAAGGATGCTGAGGTCAGAGCTGAGCCTTCATGTGGCTGCTCGGGTGATCCTGTACAACAGCTGCTGATGCAGGTGCAAAAGTTGAAGAAGGAGGTCAATTATCACAATCACCACTAGCACTTACTGTGTGCCAGGAACTATCTATTATAAGCTTTTCACTTACAATGACTAAATCACTGAATCCTCAAACAACCCTATTATTATGAGCATTTTTCAGATGAGGAAACTGAAGCCCAGAAGAGTGACACGATTTGCCCAAGTTCGCATGCCTGGTAAGTAGCAGAGCTGGCATTTGCAGGCAGGTGATTGGCTTGAGAGTCTAGTCTCTGTACCTCTGTGCTGCAGGTGCTAGTGTCAGAGGCCGCTAGGAAAATGCAGGTCACCTATTTTACCATCCCCACTGCCATGGTTTGGGGATTCTTACTTGGTAATCTCTGTACTCCCGATTATACCGTTGACCAGTGTATTCATTATTACTAGTATTAACCCCAGGGCAAAGGATGGCTCACTTTTCTTATTCTATTGGATTATCTGTTATGGAGGCAGTAAGACGTAGCAGTATAGGATGCACTTGGGTTCAGAGAAGGCAGGATTTGAGTACTGGTTCCACTCTTCGGTGGTTGCGTGCTCTTGGCCCTGCTACTTGAATTTTCTAAGCCCACTTTTGTCATCTGTTGCTATAAGCTAGTATTGTGTGTGATGACTCCACGTACAGGCTTTGGAATTAGACACTTTGAATCCAGGCTTGGCCATTCATTAACTGTGAGAGTTTGGGTAAATTATGAACTTTTCTATTTCTCAATTTCCCCATCTATATAATAGGGATCATAGCAATCATACCTCCGCCAGAGAGTTGTTATAAAGATTTAATGGAATATTGGCACAATGCCTGAGACAGGGTGAGTGCTCAGCCAATGTTTTCTATAATTTATACTTATAGGGTTATAAATTTATAACCCAATTTATAGGGTTACTGTGAGAAAGGAAATGATAATTCTGTGCAGCGGTGAGTACAATGCAAAGCACAGAGCAAGTCCTTGCTAAACATCACTCATCATTATTATCTTCGAATTTATCCTGATGCATTTACCAAGAGAGACAGCAGTCCACGGTTCACAGTCTTTCTCCAAGGGCTGACTCTGTGCATGCTCTCAGGATTGTATCTCAAGAATTTAGAAGACATCTAGGTATGCTTGAATCTAAAATTTAACCTTGTTACTGACTCCAAGATACCTAGAGAAAGTTTTATAATAGAAGTGTTGGTTTCAGGGCAGCATCTTCCCAGCTCCTTTCTACCATCTCATCTAAGGAATTCTCCTGCCCTTTGCACTCCGTGCAGGCTTCGCAGCAGGTGGTCCTCCTCCCCAGGAGGAGCTGGAGGAGGCACAGTCCTGTTGGCTACCTCTCCCTGCTGCTGGATTGATGATTCTGTCAACCTAGAATAATAAAAATGTAAGAATCTAGTTTAAAGACAGCTTATTCAAGCACTAAAACTGAGGACTGCAGCCTGGGACACACTTCCAAATTGCCTTAGGGAGTGCCCCGGAGAACAAAAGAGATGCTTAAGTTTTTAAAGAAAAAAAGGACAAATTATGAGAGGAGATGATTACAAAAGTTGTTCATCAGGAATTCTCACTGGTTTACAGAAATAATATTGGCTAGTGATTGGCTATACAGGGTGTACAGCATTTTATGGCCACTTGACATCAGTAAGTCTAAAGCTCGCATAACAAGAGGCTTAAGAGGTAATTATTTAGCGCAAGAGTAGTGAGATGTGAGTGCTGTTACATTTTAAATGTCTTTCTGGCTTGATAATTTAAAGGGGCTCACATTCCTCAGATAAAAGGTTTTTCTTTCTTATTTCTCCCCTTTTGATCAAAATCTTTCTTCTTAAAAGCACTGATGATCAAAATCGAGGGTCAAAGTGTCCCTCGATGGGAAGGCACATTCCGGGATAGTCCTGTCTCACATCCCCGGGGAAAGGAGGAGGCATCTCAATGAGGATTTTTTTAAAGAGCACCCAAAAGCTGGTTTGGGATGGCATCATAGATGGCAAAAATGAGACCGCAGTCAAGTCATTGATTTATATAGCTGCTGTCACCTGTTGAATCATCTCTAGTCTTTAGAATTCCATGATTTTAGTTTTCTCAGAAGTAACACATAAGAATTATAGCCAAAAAGAGAATTTGTATATCTGAATTTATAAAAAACCCACCCTATTCTATTAGGGAGCCAACTAAAAATATCATGATGAAAATTAAATCCAGGTTCTTCTAGAGAGAGATATTGTAGCCAGAAAATAATTCAAGATTTAGTCCAAATTATAGGCAAATAGTAAAAACTCAAAAGCAATTGTCAGGGATAGAAGCTAATAACAGGTGTGCTGTAGTTTTCCTCTGAAACAATTTTTCTTTCTCTAGTTCCCACCAAAGATAAATCATAGCAGCACCAATTTACTTGTAAAATAGGCTTTAGTATTTTATTATACTTGTCCTGATTATTTGCATAAAATGCAACAAGAGTGGTGATTGGCCACATAGGCTTCTTTTTAAGTGGGCTTTGCTGGAACTTTTTCATATGGAATTTGAGATTAAACTTTTATAAGCCTCTTGAGGCTAGGAAGCCAACCCAAGTACTCACCATTAGCCTGTGCCGGTAATACCTGTATGAATTGGGTGAATTCCTGTCTTATCAAGGTTTCCCAAAATATCTTGAGGTTTGTGACCCTGTCAGAAAGTGATATTCTTTATGTACTTAAAGGTCAGGAGCCTTGTAAGGGAACCATGTAGGCTAAGTACCAGGCCAGTCTTTCCAACGGGCTTTTTATCAGCTCTTTAAAATCAATCTTGATTCCTCAAAGCAGTCTGGTCATATCTGAAAATATGTCATTCCAGTCAAAGCCTTTGTAAAATAACCAGTGTCTCTAATTATGTCCTGTTACAGAGAAAAACAGATTCTTATTGAACTTATTCAAATATTTAATAACTGTATTACCATAAATTAAGAATACTTGTGAAGAGTTTACAAATTTTGGAGAAATCAGGTAGACAGAAAGACAAATGATTCGATTTTGCTCACAAAAGAATACTTTACCTATTCTGTATAAGCTGTAAATGGCTCAAAGAGAAAAGAAAAGTTTTCTTGACTCTGGAAAACAAAATATAAAAAGAGGCCGCAATGTTTCAAACAAAAAAATCATTTTAGTCCTCCATAGTTAAGTCCCGTGTAATTATTATCACTTTTTTTCTTCTTGGTGTTGGGTTAGCAATCCTCATGAACACATCAATATCAGCTTTTTAATTCGAGTCCTGGAAGATTTTTACAAAGTTCAATGTTATGATCTCCAAAGTTATCAGAAATCGGTATTCAAGAGTACTTTTAGGCTATTTCCATGAATTTCCTTTAGGAAAAGGCAAATTTTAGACTGTAGCCAATTATAAACCATGTTTTAAGAAGAATTAAAGTAAAACACTAATTGTCTGTGGATGACAAAAGACTTAGAATAGCTATAGTTAAAGACACAATTGACAAAAATATTTGTTATTTCTGTGGCATATGACCATTTGACATACCAAGACATATCAGAAGTTTAGGAATCTCATAAAATTTCAGAACACGTAGTAATAATACATTTATACAAATATAACTCAAATAAGTTTAAATACCTTTTCTTAATTGACAATGTTTCCTATATGATTTTAACATATGTTAAAATTTTAACATATGTTGTTTAGCTAAAGTGATAACTCAAAGATTTCAAAAGGCAAAATCTTTACTGTGATACAGAGGAGACTCAGATTCCCCAAAATCAAAAGAACTAATAAAGATAGCATGAGGCAAACAAAATATATGTCTCCCTTCTTTTTTTTTTTTTTTTTTGCAGTTTACTCCAAATGTAAACATAAATCTTTTATTATTTCTTTTTGTTAAGTTTTGAAGAAATTTAGTCATAAAAAGAATTTAAATTATGCCTTGAGTACCACTTTACAGAATACCATTAAATTGTAATTAAGGTGCTTTTAAAAAGCCAATGTGTTAAAGAGGAGCTGATGCTTTTAGATTTTGTAAAGAACATTTGCGTTTGTAACGTTGTAGAATTCTATAAGAATTTTTCTCCTCTGGTGGGCAGGAAATAAAGCATTCAAGGCATGAGAAACTTCTATAACTTTCAGGAACTGAAAGAACAATTACTGATTAAATTGAATGCTTTAGTGACTGTTTTTACAGCTGAAAGGAAAACCCAGAAACATAATACATTTCACTTACAGCAGGTAGGAGAACCAATCATGAGTTAACATCCATTATATTCCATATACCTGTGGCCCCAACCCCAGGCCACAGTCCACACGGCCTGTTAGGAGCTGGGCCACAGAGCAGGAGGTGAGGAGCAGGCCAGCGAGAGCGAAGCTTCATTTGTATTTACAGCCGCTCCTCATTGCTGCCACCACTGCCTGAGCTCTGCCTCCCCCTACACCCCCGTCCATGAAAAAATTGTCTTCCATGAAACCGGTCCCTCGTGCCAAAAAGGTTGGGGACCGCTGCCAAATACGACACAATATCATCTTTGCCAATCCTTTTAAAGGTTTTACTTACTGTGAAAAATAGGGCCAAAATACCAATGATTTCCCAGGAGAAGTCCTTTCATTCGTATTAGAAGTATATGGCAATTTTTTTTTCAAAAGATAAAAACAAATTTTATCTTTGTATCAGTGTATTATTAATGCTAAAGCTAATTTTTTTGTTTCATAAGCTAATTTTAATAAAACCTTATAAACTAATCCATCCAATCTCAACCAGCTTTGACCACACAAGATTTTCATTAACCTTTTATGACTTTATACAATGGTTCCCATTCTCTTTCTTTCCTCACCATGGTCACCTGTCCAAACCCCAGAATATAGGGGCTCAAAATCAAAGACAAGCTCAGAGTAAGACATGCACAAGGCTAAGGAAAGTCAGCAGCCAGTCCTTACAGCTTTAGCTCATAGAAAATCAAGCAAGTATCAAAAACACTACAGAAGCAACAGTTTTATGATCATAAAACATCTAACGGAAACATCTTAAACCTTTCTGACCAGTATGTAATGTCTGAATTATATTTAATACTGACAATCTGAAGATGTTCTGATTTATTTTGCCAACAATTTTAAACTAGTTTTCTTTACCAAAGATTACTAAAGTCACATGTACTAAAAGGCTTTTTGAGTTAGTTTCTATTTTTCTGACAAAATATTTTATTTAAATGCTTACTTTTTCTTTAAGCCATTAATTGGAGCTCTTTCATATATTTTGGTAGTGAACTATCACATACATATATGATGCATATAAGCATACAGACATACAGACAGAAGCAGATTTATAGCTTTCATGAAAAGTTTTTATTTTCACGTTTCAAATAGTTTTTATTTCCCCCCTTTTATACTCTAAGTTTTCCAATTTTCCATTTCATTGTCCTAAGCAATTGTTAGCTAGGAAACTCTAAATTTGCACTTCTAATAGGATGATTCTTAGGTGAAATAAAGCAGAAAATAATTTACATCTCAAAATCATAGAGCTGAATTAGAACCAAGGAAGGAGAGTATAAATAAAAAACCAGTTAAGACAAGATTGCCGGGAAAAGCACCTTAAACAAAGGTACGACTAGCTGTGTGAATTTAAACCAATAGTAAGATTCCAGTGACTCATCTTTCCCTCTCCTCCAGGTGCACGGAGGCAAACACCCTTCCAAATGGAGATTTCCTTTATAGATATAAATTTCTGTTATAAAGAGTTTCAAAACACCCAGCTAAATGCCACAAAGGTGTATTTTGGAGATTGCCTTTATTTAGTGGGTGGTCTTTCAAACTTGGCTTCTGTTTCTTGATTTGATTAATGACTTTGGGGTGGATTTCTTTAGTGCATAGGGCAAAAAAAGTATTTGTAGTTTCCAGAGCCTAAATACTAAATATGTGAAAAGCAGACATGACTGGAGGGCAGCACATATAAATCCTTAAAAATCAAGGCTCTCACTTTTTCCTTGAATCCCAGGTCTCCCAAAAGAGGGACATGAGACAGGAGAGGAGGCTGCATAAGCTTCCACAATGCATCTTACTACCAAGACATTCCCCTGAGGCTGGTGGGTGACCCAATGCCAATCAGCCCACTCTCTGATCAGCGCATCCCACGTGGAATCTTACCCCTCAGTGATGAGCAGTCTCACAGCCTCCAATTGTTCAAACCTGCCTTCATATCTAAACACATCAAGAAATGAGTAGCCCCTTGTAGCAACAGTTACTAATTGCCACCTCCAAAATTGCAGCCCTTCCCTTGCGAGTGACCCACCAGTCTTTGCACACTTCCCTCGAAGCCAAAGAGATCGGGTGACACAATGTTAAAGAGAGCAGGGCTTGAGGTGTGTTAGGAACCTGCCCACAACTCTTTGGACTCCACAGGAAAACAGAAGACCCCCAAAATGGAATGAGTGACAGCTTTATCTGTGTTGTTTAATGGGCCTGAATCATCAGAAGTCCCCTGTAAATTTCTTCATGTGGTATCAAAGACAGCAAAAAGGAAGGAGGGGCTTGAATATCAGCTTTTCTTCTATTTCAATATATTAAGGAGGTATTGTTCTATTATTGTTAGATAATTCTAATTTTGTTCTAATATTGTTCTATTATTGTATTAATGTTCTACGTTACGTGGATCGTGTTTGTAATGCTTGAGTTCTAGCTGTAGGTGTACCTGTCACCCTAATAGTGTTCATTGTACCCATTAGGTAGGTTTTTGTCCTTCCCCTCCTCTACCTTCCCCTATGGTTGATTTCTACCACTGAGTTTTACTTCCCTCTGTGCACTTGTGTGATTATCAGTTAGTTCCAGTTTAATAATGAGTACACGTGGTGTTTGTTTTTCCATTCTTGAGATACTTCGCTTAGAATAATGGTCTCCAGTTCCATTCAGATTGTTGCAAAAGGCTTTAATTCATCCTTATTCATGGCTGAGTAGTACTCCACAGTATATACATACCACATGTTGTCAATCTACTCATGAATTGATGGGCACTTGGGTTGATTTTACATCTTTGCAATTGGGAATTGTGCTGCAAGAATCATTTGTGTGCAAGTGTCTTTTTGATAAAATGACTTATTTTCCTTCGGGTAGTTACCCAATAGTGAGATTGCTATATCAAATGATAGGTCTACCTTTAGTTCTTTAAGGAATCGCCATACTGTTTTCCATAGAGGTTGTACTAATTTGCAGTCCACCAACAGTGTATAAGCATTCCTTTCTACATCCATAACAGTATCTATTGTTTTTAGACTTTTTAATAAAAGCCATTCTAACTGGGATAAGGTAATATTTCATTGTGGTTTTAATTTGCATTTCCCTGATGATTAGTGATGTTGAACATTTTTTCATATGTTTATTGGCCATTTGTCTTCTTTTGAAAAGCTTCTGTTCATGTTTTTTGCCCACTTTTTAATAGGATTGTTTTTTTTTCTTGCTGATGTGTTTGAATTCTTTGTAAATTCTGAATATTAGCCCTTTATTGGGTGTAAAGCTTGCAAACCATTCTGTACGTTGTCTCTTTGCTCTGTTGATCATTTCCTTAGCTGTGCAGAAGCTTTTTAATTTAAACAAATCCTATTTATCAATTTTTGTTATTGCCATGATTGCTATTGGGGTCTTATTCATAAATTCTTTGCCTGGGCCAATATCTAGAAGAGTTTTCCCTACATTTTCCTCTAGAATTCTTATGGTTTCATGCCTTAGATCTAAGTCTTTATCCATCTTGAATTAATTTTTGTGAGTGGTGAGAGGTAGGGGTCCTACTTCATCCTTCTGCAAGTGGCTATCCAATTTCCCCAGCACCATTTATTGAATAGGGGTTCTTTTTCCCCAGTATACATTGTTGTCTGCTTTGTTGAAGATTAGTTGGTTGTAGGTAGATGATTTTATATCTTGATTCTCTGTTCTGTTCCATTGGTCTGTGTCTCTATTTTTGTTCATTACCATGCTGTGTTGGTTACTATAGCCTTGTAGTACAGTTTGAAGTCTGGTAATGTGATACCTCCAGATTTGCTCTTTTTGCTTAAGATTGCTTTGGCTATTTGGGCTTTTTTCTGGTTGTAAATCAAGTGTAGAGTTATTTTTTCTAGATCTATGAAGTATAATGTTGGTAACTTGATGATGATTGCATTGAATTTGTAATTCACTTTGGTAGTGTGGACATTTTAATAATGTTAATGCTACCTATCCATGAGCATGATATGTTTTTCCAATTGTTTGTATACTCTACGATTTCTTTCCTCAAAGTTGTGTAATTCTCCTTGTAGAAATCTTTCACCTCCTTGGTTAAGTATATTCCTAGGTATTTTATTTTCTTTGTAGCTATTGTAAATGGTATTGAGTCTTTGATTTGAATCTTGGCTTGACTGCTATTGGTATATAGAAATGCTACTTATTTATGTGCAATAATTTTTTTTATCCTGAAACTTTGCTGAATTAACTTATCAGTTCTGGGAGACTCTTGATAGAATCTTTAGGGTTTTCTAGATAAAAGATCATATCATCAGCAAAGAACAATAGTTTGACCTCCTCTTTCCGTATTTGGATACCTTTTATTTCTTTCTCTTGCCTGATTTCTCTGGCTAGGACTTCCATCACTATGTTGAATAGAAGTGTTAACAGTGGAAATTCTTGTCTTGTTTCAGTTCTTAGGGAGAATGCCTTCAACTTTTCCCCATTCAGTATAGTGTTGGCTGTGGTTTTGTCATGTATGGCTTTTATAATTCTGAGATATGTTCCTTCTATTCCTAGTTTGTTGAGGGTTTTTATCATGAAAAGGTGCTGGATTTTATTGAATGCTTTTCCTACATCTATTGAGATTATCATATGATCTTTGTTTTTGCTTTTGTTTTGTGATGAATCACATTTATTGATTTACATATGTTGAACCATCCTTGCATCCCTGGAATGGAGCCCACTTCGTCCTGGTGAATTATTTTTTGCATGTGTTGTTGAATTCGGTCTGCTAGTAGTCTACTGAGGATTTTTGCATCTATATTCATAAGGGACATTGGTCTGTACTTTTCTTTTTTTCTTGTGTCCTTTCCTATTTTTGTTATTAATGTGATCCTGGCTTTGTAGAATGAGTTGGGGAGGATTCCCTCCTTCTCAGTATTATGGAATAATTTCTGTGTTATGCGTACCAGGTCTTCTTTGCAGGTGTGATAGAATTCATCTAATAATCCATCTGGTCCAGGGCTTTTTTCTTGTTGTTGTTGTGAGGTTTTTTAATTACTGTTTTGATTTCACTGTTTGTTATTGGTCTGTTCAGTAGTTCTAATTCTTCTTGACTGAGTTTTAGGAGGTTGTGTGTTTCCATGAATTTGTTCATTTCCTCTACATTCTCTAGTTTTTGTGTGCAATGATTTACATAATATTCATGGATGATGTTTGGTATTTATGTGGTATCAGTTGTAATATGACCTTTTTCATTTCTGGTTGAGCTTGTTTGGGTCCTTTCTCTTTTGTTCTCTTCTGTTCTGTTAATTTAGCAAGTGGCCTGTCAATTATGGTTATCTTTTTTAATTTTCATGACCATGTATAAGTTTGAGTGTTTCTTTTGTGATTGATTTCTAATTTCATTCCTCTGTGGTCTGAGAAGGTATCATATATGGTATGATTTCAGTTTTTTTAAATTTGTTGAGAAATGTTTTGTGTGCTAAGATATGATCAATCTCAGAGAATGTCCCATGTGCTGCTGAGAAAAATGCATATTCAGTAGTTTTGGGGTAGAATGTTTTGTAAATGTCTGTTAGGTCCATTTGATTTAGAGTTTGATTTAAGTCATTATTTCTTTCTTTATTTTCTGCTTTATTTGTTCAGCTCTGACAGTGGGGTGCTGAGATCCCCAGTAGTTATGATGGTGCTATTTATTTCTTTGCTTAGCTCTAGTCAAATTTGCTTTATGCATGTGGGAGCTCCTGTTTTGGGCACATATATATTTAGGATTGTTATTTCTTCTTGTTGAATTGCTCCATTGACCATTGTATAATGAAACTCTTTACTTTTGTTGGCTTAAAGTCAATTTTATCTGATATGAGAATGGCTACATCTGTTCTCTTTTGATTTCCATTTCATGGAATTTTTTTTCCCATCCTTTCATGTTGTGTCTGTATGTGTACTTGTGGTTTAGATGTGTTTCATGGAGACAGCAGATACTTGGGTTGTGTTTTTTCATCCACTCGGCCAGCCTATGTCTTTTGAAAGGAGCATTCAGTCCGTTAAAGTTAATTGATAGCATTGATATGTGGGATGTTGTCTGTTCATCCTGTTAGGTAGTCCCTTTTTGCTTTGTTTTACCTCCTGTTCTATTGTTTTATAAGATTTGTGAGTTTGGGTGTTTTTTTTTTT
>VBSM01003176.1:4733217-4766617 GCA_008086735.1 Cheirogaleus medius | reverse complement strand
TAAAACTATAAACTATACTTTAGTCTCTGTGTATTCTTTTATTTTCTCTCTGTTACCTATCAATTTCTTTATCCTCTGTGGCAACCCCTATCTTAGGGACTTGGCTCCATGGGGAGAAGTAGCTAATTTCCTCACGGGCCTGCCTCAAATGCTCTCGCCCCGCATTTCTTCTCCTGGGTTAAGCCTATTGTTGAAGCTTTCTGCTGCATTTTGAAACTCCCTAAGTGACTCTTTCATTTCTTTAAATTCTATTATACCCTTTCCTATGTTGTCTAGTTCTCAAGTGACATTTTCATTTTTTCACTGATTTCATGAAATATTATTTTCAACTTTTTTTTCAATTTCATTCATCTTATTTGCCATCCATATTCTGAATTCCATCATTTTGGCAATTTTCTTGTGGGTGAAGTCCACTACTGTAACTCCATTGTGTTCCCTTGGGTGTGTCAAGCTTTTTTGTTTTGTTATGTTGCCAGGGTTCTTTTGCTGGTTTCTTCTCAGCTGGCTCCTTTTCTCTCAGATTTGGGTTAAAATAAGATTGCAGGGCACCTGTTCTCCTTTGCTGGGGACTCTCTCAAACCAAGTCCAAGAGTGATGGTCACTCGGGGCTGGGGGGTCCTGAGTGGAGTGTTGGACCTTGGGGAGGTTCTGCCAGCCCAGTGGTAGTGGTGAAGACTCAGTGGTGGGGTCTCAGGATCCAGGCACAACTCTGGAGTCTTAGGGGTGGAGTTGCAGGCCCAATGGGAGCCTTGGAGCTACAGGGGCAGAGCCTCAGACTTGGGCACAATGAGAGCTTCAGACTTGGCTCTGGGGATTTGGGGGGCAGAGCCACCCATATGGGGGTGGGGCTCTTCTTCCAGCATGGGACTGCTGATGCCTGATCATGCAGGCAGGGGTTTGTCTCAGTGGCCCAGGGTCTGCGTAGGAGGGCCAGAGCTGCTGGTCACTGAAAGTTCTCCCCCAACAACTAGGACCCACTGAGGCATTTGCCCCAGGCTTCCCACATGGTGCCTGTGGCATCTGGGTCTCCTCTTCTGTTCAGCTCCCACTCCGAGGAGGAGGCGTGCTCAGCCCCCAGTCACAGGGCACAACACAAGGGAGTCTGTTCCTTTTCCTGCCCAGCAAGAGATCATGCCAATACTACTGTTGAAAGGCTGGGTCCCAAGCGTACCTGGTTCTATGTGCCAGAGTGATCAGGGTGGCATCGGTTGCAGAAATCTGGGATTGGCAGGCACCAGATCTCTCTTGCACCTGCTCTCCGGGGGAATGTCTCTGCATAGACTCTGAGCAGCTCCCAATCAGCCCAGAGGTCTGCAGTAGAAGAGGGAGACCCATTGCCTGTAGAGCTGCCTATAACTTTTGTTTCACTTCTAAAAAGCAGTGTCCCCTTGAGTTGCTTCTATCCTGCCATCTTCACCTCTTCCCAGCAGTGTGAATTGTATTGGACCTTCTAGATTAATCTTCGAGATGGTGAGTGATGCTTATGAGTAACAGTCAGCTACGCCCTGTTTGATTGAGTTGTTATATGTTGTAATGAGCTATGCAATTGTTCTCCCTGTCAGCATTGGTGCTTGTAGGAAGGAGCTAACTGCAGAGATGTTCTTTTGTGTCTGTAATAAGCTCTATTCCCTCAGGTGGAGCACTTGAATGCCCCAGGCTTTGGGAGGGGCCCTGTAGCTCAGGGCCAGGGGGTTGCTTGTTCTCCACTACAGCAGAGGTGTGTGGAGGAGTGAGGTTTGGGGGCTGGGGTTAGGTTGGGCAAGACTGGAAGGCTTTGCAAAGCCCCTGCAGGGCTCAAAAGCCATTTTCCTGTCACTAGGGGGAGCCACTGGTTCGAGGCAGGCTCTCCAAACCAGATGACTACTAGTGAGGAAGGGATTGTAATTCCCAACTTGCTCTGGGAGTGAGCTCTGCCCCTCTTGCATTACTCCTGCCCTCTGGTGTCTCGCTGCAAATGGGCATCTGAACAGCCACACTCAGTTGGTATGGTGCCGTGGGCTAGGATCTTCCCAGCCGGGGGACCTGTCCTAGTCCAGTAGCAGGGCTTTGAGCCTTGGTAAGGCTCCAGGTCATTTTCCCTGCCGCTGTGGAAAGCCACTATGAGGAGGGTTGAGGCAGGCTCTCCAAACCAGGAAGGCTACTGGTGAGGAAAGGGCCACAATTACCTGACAGGCTACTGGGAGTCAGCTCTGCCTCTCTTGTGTTACCCCTGCCCTCCGGCGTATGGTTGCAAACGGGTGCCTGAACATGCCACACTCAGTTGCTATGGCACTGCGGGCTGGGATCTTCCCTGCGAGAGGACCAACCCTAGTCTGATAGCAGGGCTTTCCTGTGGTGGGGGATGGGCGCTCTCCCAGATCTCTGTGTCTCGGACTCCCATTGTATTCTCCCATCAGTTCCACCCATGTGGGCTTCCCCAGTCCAGCTCCCAAATCTCCCCCCCTGTCCCCTAGCAACCTACTTGAGTCCTGGGGTCACGGGATCCAGCCTGTATGTCTGACCTGCTGATGTGCATCTCTGGGAAATGACAGTGGACAGGGAGCTCCCAGATCAGGCACCCCGGGTCCACTGCAGGTCCTCAAGGGGAAAGGTGAGGCCCCACTCTCTGTGGAAACCTCATACTGGAGGACGTTCCAGCTGGGGCTAAATTCTTGGCTCAAACTTCTCTCCCAGTTGCAGTGGTCAGGAGAGGATAAGTGTCTAAGTGGAAGAGAGCTGGTTCTCTGGTCTCTCAGGTCACTCTGTTTGGAGGGGAACCCCACATATAATGTTCAAGCTCTGGGATCATGCAAGTTCTCCCCACAATTCCATGGTTGCTGCAGTGCTTGGTCTCGTGGGGGCGGAAAAGCTTCCTAGTGACTTGGTAGCCTGCTGGTCACCGAAGGAGTGTGGGAAGGAGAAAGGTATTCCCCTTATCCCTTCCCTTCAGTGGGCTCTGAGCCTCTCTGGGTTTGATCCTCACCACTGTCTTATTTTCCTTTTTCTTCTTCCTTCTCTGCTTCACAATTTTCCTCCATGAGGTCCCCAGCAGGCTCCAGTACTTCTTCCACTGACCTACACATGAGCTGTGTCCTTTCTCTCCTCTCCTTTATCTGAAACTCTTCCTTCCCTCTGAGACAGTCAGGTATGTGATGTCTCTAGTCAGCCATCTTGCCCCTCAGCTTTTCATTATGCTGATATTTGACCATATAGCTCTTTTTAAAAAATACTTTAAAATCTCTTATTATCATATTTTAGCCAGGACAAACAGCTGATATTCCTGGCTTTTGAACTTCTTTTTATTTTCTTTCTTTTCTCTCTCTCTCTTTTTTCTTTTTTTTAAATAAAATGTGCCAAAACCAGCAAGCCTTAACCAAGGATGTATGAAGTAGAGGGGCAAAGCAGTCCTCACAATATCCAGAACCACCCCAAAGACAGCTCAAAGAAAGTCTCCAGATCTGTCTGACCATATTCTTTAGAGTCTCAGCTTCTCAGTTGACCATCTACACACAAAGGCACAAAGTCCCTATATTCCACCATAGATGGAAAAAGATAGGAAATCAAAGCTGTCCATGGAGGGGAAAAGATCAATGACAAATGGATACTCCAAAGTCACACAAATATCAAACTGAAGGGATTGGTTCCCTGACCAGGAATCAGACCCAAGCCTTGGCTGTGAAAGTGGAATTTTAACTACTGGACTGCAAGGTGGAACAGCCTTTATTGTGAATCCCACAGGGGATCCAAAGCAGGTGCTTTAAACATACAAAAGATTTAACTTTACTTAAGGTCAGATTTTTGCTCTTTAATTTTGTTAAAAGAATTTCTGAGGCTAGTCATGATGCTGTGATGTCTTTCTTTTCATTTCATCTTCCTAAAAATTGCTTAGAATGAGATATATCTAAATTCCTTTTGTAAAATTTAAAAAGTTATTCTAATGTAAAGGATCCATCTCTTGGCCACTGATGATTAGAATTTCCAATGATGTACTTATTCCAATAGTGACTCAATCTAATAATCATACCCCAAATTACACCACAGTTGCTACACCCAAGACTAGTCACACAATTCCTTCTCTCTCATTAATTAGAATTTTGCAGAGGTAAAAGAGGAAACATCATGATTTTTACCAGTTGCTTGACCTGATGCAACAGAAAGAGGAACCAGAAGCCTGGCTGGTGAGAAGTTCTTACCCTTTGCCAGCTTGTCACGTCCTGGGTTCCCTTCACTGCAGCTCTGAGCAAGTGGCTTTGGTAGCCTGCTCAAAGCACTGAGACTGCAGGGGCCAAGGAAAAGCTTTCCCCCCCTCCCTCTTTGCTAAAAACTCAACTCCTAAAAGGAGATTAATAGGAAAGATGGCATGCAAATTTATTAATGTGCACACGGGGGCGGGGAGCTATAGAGTGATTACCCTCCTTTTGAGGGAAAGAGATGTGGGCATTGTATAATTCTAAAAGTCTTTGCCTATTAGATGGATGGAGGCTGAGGGAGCCAAGAAGAAAACATGTGTTCCCTGTAGGGAACATGACTGAAAATCTATTTTGGCAGTCTTTTTCCATTCAGGAATTGTTTTAGACAATCTTTTGTTTTGCTCTTATAAATACATGACTTTATTAGAACTTTTTGAAGAAGATTCTAAATATATTGAAAATAGACCTCCCCGTTTTATTCTAGATCTGCTTTATTTTTTCTAATTGAGCATGCAGATAAACTAGTTTAGATATTTCAAGGATACCGCGTTTTCACCATCGTAATTTGGAGTCGTTATGAGTTATCTGTGACCAGTTTTCTAAATGTTTGCGTGAAGAGGCACTGTAAGTATTAAACACAAATCCAGTTGCTGTTTCCAGTAGTGGAACTGAGCTTCAGAATCTGGCCAGTTTTAAAAATTACAATTTCTTTTTTTTTTTTTTTTTGCTTAAGCCACAAAGATTCATTTTCTCTTTTTAAAGAGAAACTGTCTTTTCCTTGACCAAATTTTAAACGAGAGAAAAGGTTGCAAACTCTAATGAGTAAGACAAACAAAACCTTAACCTAAGAAGAAAGTGAAAATCACAAATCTGCAAACGGCAGAATCTTTAGAGAATAACAAACAAAATTCCTACCTTAAAGCCTTAGAGTTCTAATTCTAGCACCCTTGAGCACACACACAATCAGATGGCTTGAACAAAGCCTGAATCTCACCCAAGCCAGAGAAGTCTGAACCCAAGAGAGGTCTTACCAAAGACTCCTCTAGTGAGGTTGGTTGGAACAAAAACAATCTGTGCTGGTACCAGCGTGCTGGCTGTCCACAAAGCAGCAGCAGTCAATGGAAGTCTGCTTTGGGTCCCTTCGTGGTCACCAAATGTCAACCTAAAATAACCAAAAGGTCAGAATCTAGTTTAAAGATAGTTTAGTCAAGCATGAAGGTTGAGGATTGGAGCCTGGGACAAAATCCCAAGTTGCTTGGGGAGGGCTCCCTAGAACAAAAGAGAGGCTTAAATTTTTGAAAAGAAAAAGGACAAATCAGGAGAGGGGATGGTTACAAAAGTTGTTCACCAGGAATTCTCATTGGTTTACAGAAATAACGTTGGTTAGTGGTTGGTTACTCATTGTTGAGCTATGGAGTGTACAGCATTTTATGGCTACTTGGTGTCAGCTAGTCTAGAGCCAGCACAGCAAGTGGCTGCAAGAGGTAATTATTTAGCTCAAGGGGTCATGAGATGTGACTACTGTTACATTTGAAAGGCCTTTCTGGGTCTGATAATTTGAAAGGGCTCATATTTCTCAGGTAAAAGGTTTTCTTTCTCAATTCCTTATAGTTCTCTTTCATGAATATTGACACATACCCTATTTCAACCTCAGGCTCCTGGCAAGAAAATGACTTCTTTTTTTAGTTGGCTTTTTAATTTTTATCAAAATTAAAACAAATGATTATGTAAGACTGAAAAAATTATCAGTCTCCTACTGTGCCCTTCCCCACCTGCGACTTCTGCTCCTCAATTTCAACTCTTTTAGCTGTATCTTCTGACACTGTTTTTAAAAACAATCTTAATCTACTAATATTATTCATTGATTTTTGCAGTTTAACATATGTATTCTTTCTCAACTTTATACTGTGGCAAATGAGAATTTGGCTGCTCAACAAAAACACATACAAGACAAACACACATGTATTTCCTTTTCCTATATAATAATTACATCATAATTTTAGTATAGAACAGTATTCACCATGCACATGATTATAACTATGTTGTTATTAATCATGGCTGAACCATAGATTATGCTATTATCACCAATTATTATGCTTCCTTTCTTGTAAACCTTTTATTTCCCCTGGAGTTAATAATTACCTCTTTTTTTTTTGTTCAGTTAGCTTCTATGTAGCTATAACTGTATCACTGAACACTGAGCCAATAGTATAAATATCTGAGTACATTTAAACCCATCAGGTGATGAATGTCATGGAGACATCCCTTCTGCAGCCCTAATACTCCTGCCCCACCATGGACTACTTGGTCTTTGCTCACTGCATACCTGTTTCACCTGGAGACCACCTTCACTTTCTAGTGTGTTGGACCCCTTATTCTTGAATGATGGATTTTTCTCTCTCCTGTACTTTCTTATTGCTAGAGCATATCCTCTAGGAGCTTCCTAAAATAAAGGGCACATGGGAAAATAAAGTTGTTGAGACCTTTGATGTCGGAAAATCTCTTATCTGTCCACACACTGGCACATAGCAGATGCTCAGTCAATATTTGTTTGTATGAATGAGTGAAAGGGAAGGGATTTAGCCTCTATAATGAGTCCTTAATATATTTTCATGCTCTAATTCCACTTCTGGAAATCTGTTTCGAGGACATTTCAAAATGCAAAGACTTATCCCCACAGATATTCATCATAGCAACCTATTCTGATGTAAAAAATTAAACACATCCTAACTGTTCGACAAGAGGAGAATTTGGGACACTTCCCAAAAGGATCAAGGAAGGCATTGCCCACTTTGGGGGCAGGAAGGTCACTGGTTGGAATAGTCCTCTCTGCCAGGGCTTTAGCACCCAGAGCCAGCAGACCCGTGGGCACTAGATTGTGCCAGCTAGCCTGCAGGATTAGTTTAGTTCATTTCAAACCATGCACTCTAATTGCAACTCTTCAAATCTCCAGGGTTTAATTTAAAAAGTTTTAGAGCAGGCTTTAAATAAGTTCCTGGGGCCTCATTATTGTCAGCTGTCCTCACTGTGGGACTATGTGGAGGGAGTTCAGGGAAAAGAGAAAGGACACAAAGGGAGAAGGGCCAGGGAGAGAGATGTGTATATGATAGAAAGTCCCAGTGGAAAGTGGAAGCAGAGCTTTAATTATAACAAAACCTAGCTGGGCAATTCGCATCAGGGAGTTTAACCCTGAGAAGGAAACGTAGCCTTAGGAAACACTGGGGGACCATGGGTTTGCTTGGCCCCTCAGAGTAACATGTACAGTAGACATTGCAATACAGCCCATGGCAGGTGCTCAACACCATGTGTGCAAAGATGAACACATTGGAATTTATAATTTTGGTAATTAATAAAACCTACATTTATTCAGCTGAGGGATGGGAAAAATAAATGACATGATCACATTTTTTCTCCCCAAAGAATTATTTTTTTTTAAACGAGAACACCAGAGTTCTGAATCCTGGTACTCACTCTTAAGTATATTTATGCCCAAATCAAAGAATTTCTGAGCCGAAAGGTTCTTAGAGCTATTTTGCCTCTTCATGTTACAAATAAGGAAAATGATGCCCAGAGAGTACCTTATAATAGTAGAGAAGAGAAGAGGATGTGTTATTTCCCGACCTGCATTTCAGCTCTCTCTCCACTATTCTGTACAATTTTCTAGTTTTTTCTGGGTTTATTTATTCAACAGATACTAAGAACCTTCTAGTGCAGTGCACTGGTTAGTCATAAAAAGCTTCTGCGCAGCCAAAGAAACTATCTCTAGAGCGAATAGACAATCTACAGAATGGGAGAAAATATTTGCATGCTATACATCTGATAAAGGGCTCATAACTAGAATCTATATAGAACTAGGGAAAATCAGCAAGGAAAAATCAAACAACCCCATTAAAAAGTGGGCAAAGGACATGAACAGAAACTTTTCAAAAGAAGATAGGCTAATGTCCACAAACACATGAAAAAATGCTCAATATCTCTAATCATCAGGGAAATGCAAATGAAAACCACAATGAGTTGCCTAACTCCAGTGAGAATGGCTTTTATCAGAAAGTCCCCAAATAGCAAATGCTGATGTGGATACAGAGAGATGGGAGCACTCAGACACTGCTGGTGGGACTGCAAACAAGTGCAACCTCTATGGAAAGTAGTATGGAGATACCTCAAAGAGCTAAAAGTAGAACTACCATTTGATCCAGCAATCACACTACTGGGTATCTACCCAAAAGAAAAATTCTATAAAAAAGACACCTGCACAGGAATGTTTATAGCAGCATAATTCACAATTGCAAAGATGTGGAAACAACCCAAGTGCTCATCAATACATGAGTGGATTAATAAAATGTGGTCTATGTATACCAGGGAGTATTTACTCAGCCATAAAAAAATGATGAACTATCTACTTTATTATCCTGGATGGAGCTGGGGCCCATTTTTCTAAGTGAAGTATCACAAGAATGGAAAAACAAACACCACATGTACTCACCATCAAATTGGTATCATTTGATCAACACTTATGTGCACATATGGTAGTAACATTCGTTGGGTGTCAGGCAGGTGGGAGGGGGGAGAAGGGGATGGGTATATTCACACCTAATGGGTGCGGAGCCCACTGTCTGGGGGATGGGCATGCTTGTAGCTCTGACTCGGGTGGTGCAAAGGTGATTTATGTAACCAAAGCATTTGTACCCCCATAATACTCTGAAATTAAAAAAAAATAGATAATAGTTATGTAATACATATTAAAGAAACTAAAAAGAAATAGAATATATTGAAATTATACATATTTGACGTTTTAAATGAATGAAATTAAAAATGATCAAAACAGAAAAAAATAGAACAAACAAACAAAAAAGATGAAATGAATGAATTCCATTTTCTGGAGGTCTATACTCTAGACATAAGTGTTCTCATATCCATCCTTTCTCTCCTTTCCTCTGCCTGATTCTAAAAACAATTTGAGGTGGCCGAGACTTAGACTACCATAAGTCAAGTAGGACCTAACACAAAGGAGAAAATGCAGGTACTATTTGGGCTTCCATAGAGTCTAAGAATTGGATGGCTCCTTAGAGTAAAAGGCTGTCAGCTTGTCCTGAGGATGCTACAGTTGTGAATATATCTGGTCTATCAATCAGGGATCTTGGTTTTCAAGAAACAAAAAAGAAAGCACTAGATAAGGAAGGAATTTACTAGAAGTGATTTGGATTGCTCTTATAACTAATAGCATGTGTGGAAAGCCAAATGTGAATACACTAGGAGCTGGGATCTAGATGTTCATAAATTCAGCAAAAGTTACGCCCCAAGAAGAGTTTGGTTATGCTGCTGCTGCTGTGGCCACTGGCCACTGGATGCCACCAACAGAATTAATTCCATGCTTTCATATGCTCCTTGTGTCATCTGCATCAGAGTCAACTCTAGCGACAAGAGTTGAGGAGAAGGAATATATATATTTGGCATTTTTAATTAGCGCACCGTGAGGAAGGACCTGTCTTTCACTCAGACTCAGACCGTTTGAGGAGTTCCCCAAACAGAATCAGGATCTAAATGCTGAACAGCCAAAAAAGAAAAAGAAAAAGAAATAGAAAACTAAAAAAGCTCCTGCATCTGATTATAATTAAACAGAATTGAATGAGATGAGAGCAGAGAGACAGTCTGTATTATTCTAGTCAAATTAGCACTTTTTCATCCATAGACTGTTTTGGGCCATGAATTAATAAGCCTTTTGTCTGAATAGATGCATCCCAGATTCCAAAGATATATTCATAAATAGGATACTATTACTAGGGGGGAACACAGATATTTTACTATTATGAAACTAATCTCTGAGCCATTCATATCTTTTAAAAGAAAAATATGTATATTTTACATATTAGTTTCTTAAAAGTCAAGCACATAACAAATCTCAAATCCCATTGAGTAGGTAGAAAATTATTTTGTCAGACTGACCTATGGGTCATGTTCTACCTAATATGTTTCCCTTGTAAACTACTTTGTAATTTCATATAAAATTAAATTTAATTTACTCCCCACTTTCTAACCAATAAATCATAATTTCTCTTCCAATACTGGATTATTTACATCTACATATAAATATCCTCTAGTATCTCATAACCTTGAAAAATAAGCTAGTCCCTTGTTGTTTTTTGTTTGTTTGTTTGTTTGTGTTTTTTGAGACAGAGTCTCACTCTGTTGCCCAGGCTAAGGTGCAGTGATGTCATCATAGCTCACTGAAGCCTCAAACTCCTGGGCTCAAGCGATTCTCCTGCCTCAGCCTCCCGCCTGAGTAGCTGGGACTACAGGCACATGTCACAACCCAGTTAATTTTTCTATTTTTGGTACAGACAGAGTCTTGCTCTTGCACAGGCTGGTCTCAAACCCCCAGTCTCAAGCAATCATCCCACCTCAGTCTCCCAAATTGTTAAGATTACAAGCGTGAGCTACCGTGCCCATCCCTCTCCCCCTTTTTTAATCCCTCCAGTTATCCCTCAGTTTCTCTGCTTCCTTACCAAGAAAAATGTATCAAAAACATTTTCAATCTGAGTTGTCTCAAATTCTTCACCTCCCGTTCCCCTCAACCCACCCCAGTTGGGTTTCTAACTCACCCACCACCTACCTCACCAAGCTTACCAATAGCCTCCATGTGGATAGAATCCAAAGTGACTTTTCCACCTTAATTTACATGATTTTCTTATCAGCATTTAACAACATATGACTCTTGACACCTCCCCCCTCAATGTCTCTTTCCCACGGTTCTGTGATAAGGCAATAAATCTGGGCTTTCCTCTTATCTCCTGGCTAATCCTTCTCAATCTCATTTGCTTGCCTCAAAATGTTGGCCTGCAGCATTCCCAATATTCTGCTCTTAAGCAATTCAATTTATCCTAAAGCTTTGGATACCATCTATATTGGGATGACTTCTAAATTTATATTTTCAGGCCTGACCTCTGCTCTGAAGTCTAGACTCACCTATTAAACTGCCTATCTAATATCTTCTCTTAATTCTGTGCTCGAAAACTCTAAAGTCTAGACCATATATCAAAATATCTGATATTTCCTCTTAGCCCCATAATCTCATTTTCCATTATCTCTGTTAAAGGCCTGAAAATCACTTGTGGATCAAGCCAAAATCCTAGGCATCATCCTTCATCTCTCCTTACCTGTCCCTGTCATGTCCATTTCATCAGCTAAGTCTATTAGGCGCACTCCCAAAATATAGAGGAGCATATTTTCTGCAAATAATGACTATTTTGTCTCTTCCTTTCCAGTTTATTTTTCTTGTCTTAATGCACTGATAGAGACTTCTACGGATATACTGAAGGTAGCATTGAGAGGGAACATTCCTCTCTTGTTCTTGAATTTAGTGTGAGGGCAACTGACTTTTTACTACTGAGTATAATGCTTGCTGATGGTTTCTCTTAGATATACTATTTCTTATAAAAAGTCTTGCTACTTGACTGTATTGCTGATGTTTAATTATGAATGTGACTTGCATATTTTCAATTTATTTTTTGGCATGATCATGAAGTTTTTTTTCTTGTGATCTGTGAATTCGGTGAACGTATAAGCTACACTAGAACTGCATCATCCTTGCATTCCTGCGACTCATCTGTTCCCCTAATCTACTTCCTCTGGACTTGGAAGACCTTTCACGGCCATTCCTGTTCTTTTTTGCAGTTTGTCCTGGGCAAGTTCTTGGTTTCTTTTCACCATGTGATACCATCTACCTGTATCTTTTAGGAGGAAACTGCCTTCTGGTTTTTCAATGCTGTGTTAGAGTTTCAGAAAAGATCTGCCTTTCTAGTAATTTGGGGCCAGAGATTGAAGAGCCTGGAGCCTATGCTTAGTGTGCCATCTTGTGGAGAGACAGAAAAGGACTCACGTTATATATAAAGAGATTTGGGGACCTTCCTACCTACAGGAATGTCACTGATCCAGAACATGGGGACACATAGCAAGACAGGGGAAGATGACACTTCAGAAAGCAGTCTCTCCAAAATTAATATTGGCCAAAGTTCAAGTGAAGAGAGGCATGGGAAGAAGTGAAGACAAAGACCATAAAATGTCAAAGCCTAAGAAATTTAAAAACTGATTATTTTCCCTAAAAATTTTCATCATCATCCCCCACAAAAATATTGCTAAAACAATTCCCATAAGTACTGACTCTTGTATTATAAAAGGAGGGGAAAGAAGACCATTGGAAAGTTTCCTCTCATCCAGTCTGACCACCAGTATGACCAAAAGTTATATTGCCTGTTATGAGGTAGAAAAAATAGCAGTCAGGTAAATTCAGCAAGAGGATATAATTCTAAATATATTAATATATGCTTTCAACATGGAAGCACTCGATGTATAAAGCAAATATTATCAGGGCTAAAGAGAAAGACAGACCCCAATATAATAATAGTTGGAGACCTCAGCACCCCACTTTCAGCACTGGACAGATCGCTCAGGCAGAAAATCAATGAAGAAACTCAGACTTAATCTGCACTGGAGACTAAATGGAACTAATATATATTTACAGAATGTTTCATCCTACAGCTGCAGAATACACATTCTTCTCCAAAGTGCAGGGATCATTCTCAATCATACAAGTCTTTAAAGTCAAATAAGTCTTTAAAAATTCAAAAAGACTGAAATCATACCAAGTATTTTCTCTGACCACAATGGAATAAAACTAGAAATCAATAGTAAGAGAAACATTGGAAAATATACAAACACATGAAAATTAAACTATATGTTCCTGAATGACTAGTGGGTCAATGAACAGATTAAGAAGACAATTTTAAAATTTCTTGAAACAAATGAAAATGAAAAAACATACCAAACCTATGGGATATAGTAAAAGCAGTAGGAAAGTTTATAGGAATACATGCCTACATCAAAAAAGTAGAAAAACTTTAAATAAACAACCTAATGATGCATTTTAAAGAACTAGAACAACAAGAGCAAATCAAACCCAAATTAGAAGAAAAGAAATAATAAAGATCAGAGCAGAAATAAATAAAATTGAAACAAAAAATACAAAAGATCAATGAAATAAAAAGTTGGTTTTTTGAAAAGATAAACAAAATTGACATACCTTTAGCCAAATAGCAAACAGAATTCAACAACGTATTAAAAAGATTATTCATTATGATCCAGTGGGATTCATCTCAGGCAAGGATGATTCAACATACACTAATCAATGTGATACACCATATCAACAGAGTGAAGAACAAAAACCATATGATAATTTCAACTGATGCTGAAAAAGCATTTGATAAAACTCTTACTGATAAAAACTCCCCAAAAAACTGGGTGTAGAAAGAACATACCACAACACAATAAAAACCATATGTGACAGGCCCACAGCTAGTGTCATACTGAATGGGAAAAAACAGAAAGCCTTTCTTCTAACATCTGGAACAAGACAAGAATTCCCACTTTCACCACTGTTATTCAGTTTTGGAAGTTCTAGCTAGAGCAATCAGACAAAAGAAAGAAAGAAAGGGCATCCAAATTGGAAAGGAAGAAGTCAAATTATCTATGTTTGCAGATGATATGATTTTACAGCTAGAGGAACTTAAAAACTCCATCAAAAAAACTATTAGAACTGATAAACAAATTCATTAAAGTTGCTGGATACAAAATCAACATACAAAAAACAGTAGCATTTCTATATGCCAACAACAAACAATCTGAAAAAGAAACCAAGACAGTAATCCCATTTACAATAACTACAAATAAAATAAAATACTCATGAAAAAACTTAACCAAAAACGTTAACGACATCACAATAAAAACTATAAAACAATGATGAAAGCAATGGAAAAGGACACAAAAAATAAAAAAAATTCCATCCTCATAAATTGGAAGAATCATCGTTGTTACAATGTTCATACTACCCAAAGCACTCTAAAGATTCGATGTAATCTCCATCAAAATACCAACAACATTCTTCGTGGAAATAGAAAAATAATCCTAAAATTGATATGGAACTAACAAAAGACCCAGAATAGCCAAAGCCATCCTGAGTAAAAAGGACAAAACTAGAGGAATCACATTACCTGACTTCAAATCATACTGCAGAATTGTAGTAACCAAAACAGAATGGTACTGGCATAAAAACAGGCATGTAGACCAATGGAACAGAAAATAGAACCCAGAAATAAATCCACACATCTATAGTGAACCTATTTCAACAAGGTGCCAAGAACATACATTGGGGAAAGGACAGTCTCTTCAATAAATGGTGCTGGGAAAACTGGATATCTATATGCAGAAGAATGAAACTCTACCCTGTCTCTTGCCAAATACAAAGACTCTTTGGAATTATGAAGACAGAGTAAAAATCTACAGAAAGTTTGCTGTAGTGCCAAAAGCATGGAGGTCCAGTGCTGAACCCGAGCTCTAGGAGTCAAAACACTGAACTTAAATCCTAGGTCTGTCCCTTTCTAACTAATTATAAGGTCAACTGCTGTGTCCTTTAACCTCAAGTTGCTGAATCTGCAAAATGGGGGATCATGATAATACTTCCTTAATGTATCTCACACAGCTCACAAGAAAATGGAAGGGAAGGTCTTAGAAAAACTGTAAAACACTGTGCACATACTTAATAATGGAAATAGAACTCATCCACATTTGGGGTTTAAGTAGGAAGATGCCATCATGAGAACCTTTGTACCAGTTCACTCCCCTACAATATGTCCTCATTATGCGTTGTTAGAGTCAAGTGATGGTCACCATCTTCTGGTCAAAAAATAGTTCAGGAGAAACAATTTATATTTGGCGAAGCTGAGATTCTACCATAAGATTGTCCTACCAGAGCTGTGCTGTTATGGTATACTTTTCACCATGATTCCACCCACTTTCATTTATTTCCACAAAGTTCTGAGGTGGAGGAGAGGAGAGGGATGTGTTTTATTATCTACACATTATCCATTTTAGCTATGTAAAGCTTGAGCCACAGAGAGACACCACCATGCCACCCAGTTTCCTATGCCCAGGGGAGGTGGTGCGCTCCGAGTTGTACATATGATTTAGGTACGTTTCTTGTGAGCATGATGGACGTCATAATAAAAATAACATCTTTGGATTACATCTTCTGACTCTAAAAAGCCCCACTTTAGTTTTTAGAATATGTCATAACCTGTATGGGATGCATGACAATGTTCATGAGAAAATGCAGTTTTTTCAATTTTTAAAGTCTATGTCATAACAACTGCATCATGACAAGTAAAAATTAAAGTTCTGCTTGCTTCTGAGTTTTATCTTATTGCTTCTTCCCTCAAATTGCCTGGCCCTGTCACAGATTAAAACATGTTCTTTCCATGTTTCTTTCTAGTTTATTCTTTAACAGTCTATATCCTAATTCCCAAACCTTATCCCAGGATCTCATTATCTCTGAAGGGGTCTTAAGAAGTTGGAATACTTTTGGTAGGAGATTGCAATATCTCAGTCAAATTAATTTATTGCCTTCCCCTCAGAACTGCCTAGACCAAGGAGTCTTGCTTCAAGTAAAGACAAAAAGTTGGGGCGAAATATCCCCCAATGCCATCTGTAATTTTTTTTTTTGTCCTTTTCTAGCTGAATATTGAATTTGGGTATAATTAAAGGGATGCATTTGCCCATATCTTTCCAAGGGCAGCCACCCACTCATGTTCATAAACCAGTGTCCTACCAGCAGAAGAATAGCTAGAGCTCCCAATATGATATCTCTAATTAAGGTATCGACTGCATGATTCTGCTTAGAGTATTTGTATACATATGTGTGTATACATACATACATATCTGGTTGGTATCACTATATGAGACTAAAATTTTACTCTGTGTACAGGCATACCTCAGAGATACTGTAGGTTTGATTCCAGACTCCTGCAATAAAGCAAATATTGCAATAAAGAGAGTCACATAAATATTCTGGTTTCCCAGTGCATCTAGAAGGTACGTTTACACTCTACTGCAGTCTATTAAGTATTATCTATTAAATCTATTAAGTATGCAATAGCATTGTATCTAAAAAAACAATGTATATCCTTAATTAAAAATAGTTTATTGCTAAAAAATGCGAATGCTCTTCTGAGCCTTCAGTAAGTAGTAATCTTTTTGCTGGTGGAGACTCTTGCCTTGATGTTGATGGCTGCTGACTAATCAGGGTGGTGGTTGCTGAAGGTTGGGCTGGCTGTGGCAATTTCCTAAAATAAGATGACAGTGAAGTTTGCTGTATCAGTTGAGTCCTCCTTTCACAAAAGACTTCTCTGTAGCATGTGATGCTGCTGGATAGCATGTTAGCCATGGAAGAACTTCTTTAAAATTGAACTCAATTTTATCAAAACTTGCCATTGTTTTTAGCAACTACATTTACATAATATTCTAAATTCTTTTTTGTTATTTTAACAATGTTCACAGCATCTTCACCAGGAGTAGTTTCCCTGTTAAAAAAAACATTTTCTTTGCTCATCCATAAGAAGCAACTCCTTATCTGTTCAAGTTTGATCATGAGATTGCAGCAATTCAGTCACATCTTCAGGCTCCACTTCTAATTCTAATTCTCTTCCTATTTCCACCACATCTGCAGTTACTTCCTCTGTAAAGTCTTGTTCCCCTCAAAGTCATCCATAAGGGTTGGAATCAACTTCTTTTAAACTCCTGTTAATGTTGATATTTTGGCCTCTTCCCATGAATCACAATGTTCTTAATGACATCTAAAATGGTGAATTCTTTCCTGGAGGTTTTCAATTTACTTTGCCCAGATCCATCAGAGAAATCACTGTCTATGGCAGCTGTAGCTTTATGACATGTCTTTCTTAAATAATAAGGTTTGAAAGTTGAAATTACTTTTTGATCCATGGGCTGCTGAATGGATATTGTGTTAGCAGGCATGAAAACAACATTAATCTCATCTACATCTCTATTGGAGCTCTTGGGCGATGAGGTTCATTGTCAGTGAGGTTCGCTGTCAATATTTCAAAAGAAATCTTTATTTTTGAATATTAGGTCTCAACAGTGGGCTTAAAATATTCAGTAAACCATGCTGTAAACAGATGCGTTCTCACTCACACTTTGCTATCCCATTTATAGAGCACAGGCAGAGTAGATTTAGCATAATTCTTAAGGGCCTTAGGATTTTCAGAATGGTAAATGAGCATTGGCTTCAACTTAAAGTCACCGACTGCATTAGGCCCTCACAAGAGGATCAGCCTGTCCTTTGATGCTTTGAAGCCAGACATTAACTTCTCTCTAGCTAGGAAATGGCATATTCTTTCAATAGGTTGTTTTGTCTACATTGAAAATCTGTTGTTTAGTGTAGCCACTTTCATAAATGATCTTAGCTAGATCTTCTGGACAACTTACTGCAGCTTCTCCATCAGCACTTGCTGCTTCACCTTGTATTTTTATGTTACAGAGACGGCTTCCCTCCTTAAACTTCATGAACCAATCTCTGCTAGCTTCCAACTTTTCTCCTGAAGCTTCCTCACCTCTCTTAGCCTTCACAGAATTGAATAGAGTTAGGGACTGCTTGGATTAGGCTTTGGCTTAAGGAAATGTGGCTTTTTTTCATCTTCTATCCACATCACTAAAACTTTCTCCATATCAGCAATAAGTCTGTTTCGCTTTCTTATCATTTATGCGTTCACTAGAATAGCACTTTTAATTTCCTTCAGGAACTTTCCTGTTGCATTCACAACTTGGGTGACTGTTTGGTGCAAGAGGCCTAGCTTTTGGCCTATCTCAGCATTTGACATGCTTTCGTCACTAAACTTAATCATCTCTAGCTTTTGACTTAAAGTGAGAGACATGTGACTCTTCCTTTCCTTTGAACACTTAGCAGTCATTGTAGGGTTGTCAGATTGGCCTAATTTCAATACTGTTGTGTCTCAGGGAATAGGGAAGCCCAAAGAGTGGGAGAGAGATGGGGAAACTGCCAGTTGGTGGAATAATCAGAACACACACAACATATATTAAGTTTGCTGTCTTATGCGGGCATGGTTTATGGCACTCCCAAATTACAATAGTAACATCAAAGATCACTGATCACAGATGATTGCAATAGATATAATAACAAAGAAAAAGTTTGAAATATTGATAAAATTACCAACATATGACAAACAGACACAGAGTGAGCAAATGTTATTGGAAATATTGCATCAGTAGATTTTCTCGGCTCAAGATTGCCACAAATCTTCAATTTGTAAAAAATGCAATATCTGCAAAGCACAAGAAAATTGAAGTGTGGTAAAACGACGTATACCTGTAGTTGGCTAGTTGCTTTCAAGTTGGTTTTCTCTACACCAGTTTGGATATGATATTCCAGTTGTCCATGTGCCAGGGCTGGATCTCAGGGCCAGATCACTGGAGGTGGTGCAGAAGTTCCCCGTGTACCTATGTATTTGATTCTGCAGCCTTTCAAGATCTCTGGGCAAGACATAGATGTTGCATTTGTTGCTGCCAAGTGAGATGAGAGTCCTCATCTTCTAGTTGTAAAGCAAGGCCAGAGAAGCACCTTCTGTAAATCATGCCTTGAGAGGAAGTTTGAGAACAGAGAAGTTCTCAAAAGAAGTACAGCCCCGTGAGGTGAGAGACTCCAGTTTTAAGAGTAGGGACAGAATTCCCTGATCATGGCTTCCGCTTGGTGAGGTGATTATCTACCCAGGTATGGATGGAATTCCTTGATGAATTGCCTTTTATTGTGTTTTCTAATATACTTTTTGCATTTTTTGGCAGAGCTCTTATTATACTTAATCACCTTGAGGCTGGGGACCCTGTCATAACTCAGGGACTATGGACACGGCTGTGGATAAGACAGGAATGGTCTCTGCCCCTGTGGAGTTTCCATGCAGTGGGAAAGAGAGACACTAAACAAGTAATCACAAATGTGATGACTGATATAGAAGGGAAATTGCAGCCTTTATGGAAGCAGGGGAGTGGGGACATGGCCCGAGGAAATGATCTTTTTTTTTTTGTTTATTGAGATGGTGTCTCACTCTGTTGCCCAGGCTAGAGTGCCATGGCATTAGCCTAGCTCACAGCAACCTCCAACTCCTGGGCTCAAGCAATCCTTCTGCCTTAGCCTCCCGAGCAGCTGGGACTACAGGCATGCACCACCATGCCCAGCTAATTTTTTCTATATATTTTTAGTTGGCCAATTAATTTCTTTCTATTTTTTTTTTTTTTTTTTTTAGTAGAGATGATGTCTTGCTCTTGCTCAGGCTGGTCTTGAACTCCTGACCTTGAGCGATCCCCCAGCCTCGGCCTCCCAGAGTGCTAGGATTACAGGCGTGAGCCACCGCGCCCGGCCTCAAGGAAATGATTTTTAGGTTAAGATCTGAAGAATGAGAAGGAAACCTTTAAAACTCTATACACCACTATACACTCACTATACACCATTCTGAATTAATATAGAGAAGTCCTGCCCCTTTCCTAAGGCCACCACTAGTTTGTTAAATCAAAAGTGATTTGAAGTGATTAAAGTCAGTGCTGCAAGAGGAGCTTTTACTAATTCACAATGAGGCACTCTGAGGTCTGCTAGGAAGATTACAGGACGTAACTCACAGAAAATGCCTCACCCAATGCCTGGGACACATTGTCTGCTTATTATGTGGTAGGTGTCATTACTGTTCTTTCATTTAAAAAATCTTTCTTGAACACCTTTCATGTGCAAAGCACCAAAGGAAACTAGTGAAATGAAAAGAAATTATCCAGGAATTGAGAGAGATGTGCTGGCAGGATTCAGAAAAAGACATCGCCTAGGTTAGTTTTCTCATGAGGGGCCGCTGGAACCCAAACAAAGCTTATGGAATGATTATCCAAATGAGCAAAAATATGGTGCAAAAGTAAGCTAGAGAAAAGTGACTAGGCATACACCCCATTAATCTTGGCCACGAACCTCCAATTAGAACTTCACCTAGCCCGGAGTGCCAGGATGGGTTAGAATGCAATTATGAAAAAGCTCAGGGGATGCTGGGTTGTGGGCTAATTAGGGAGGATTTGGTCTGCTGCACCCAGTAACCCCATTCCAGAGTGAAGCCCACCGAGTTCCAGTCCTTTTCACAACTGACAGTGCCTGCTCCACAGGGACTAGAGGAGTCAGACACCTGTTTTGTGCTAAGAACAAAAAGGCTTATAGACTTGGTAGCAGTTGCTAAAGTGACTCTTCTCTTTGGTTGAAACAAAAGTTCTAGAGGATGGAACTGACCCAAAAGAGCAAACTCCAACCGCTCTGTAACACTCAGTTTGCACGTTTTCCTTTGGGTTAGGTTGTACTGAGGGTACTTCCGAAGGTGGGAGAAGGATGGGCTGGGACGCTGACTACAACTCTCGTCACTGATACCATGTCGGGGAACAACACCGACATTCTCCAAACAGCATTATGCAAGGACTGGATGCTGACCACAGGGAGGCCAACACCAAGGTGAGACTCAGTGCTCAGGAAGTGCACTATGACGGCCACTGGGCCCAGAAGGCTCACAGACACCCCTATATGTACGCAAGTTTTGGTGCACAGACTTCTCCATTACGAAACAACAGCCCTGCGAGGAAGGGATCTGAGTCCCTGTGTCATGGGTGAGAAGACAGAAACAGAGAGGTTAAGTGATTTCCTACAGAACAAAGCTGGTTCAGGGCCCTCTCCACCACCCCAGCCCGTCTCTCTTGCTATTAGAAAACTTCTCAAAGCAAAAGAAATCAGAAGCCTTGTTCAAGGGTGCCAAGCGGGAGGTTATTATGGGAACCATGGTCTTTAGAACTCTTGGTCAAGCACAGCAGCCTCAGGATGGCAAGATGAGGACTATGCTGGCGGAGTCAGTGCGGCCGTGAGAGCAACAGTGTAAGCGGAGAAACAATCAGCAGCACAAGGGCACGTTCCTGAGAAAGTCGATTCGGTTTTTTCTCATGACCTTGACTGCCGTCCTGCAGACAGACTGGGAGGCAATACTCAGGGTCCGGGCAGCGAGCGCACCAGACCAGGCGAGGGGGCTGGGGGTGTGACCCTGTCCCGTGCGCCCCCTCGCGGGCGTCCTTCACCCCTCGTTGCACAGGTGCACTCTCAGGGGGTGCTCCTGCCACGGAGGCAGGCAGCCCAAGCTGTCGGCCACTTCCTTCTGGACAGGCCAGCCCCAGGCCTCAAAGAAAGGAGCCAGGTTCTTCTGCACTTTTTCAGAGAACTTCTTCACCCACAGATTCATCTTGCCAGCCTTGTCTTTGGGGATGCCAGACAGCGTCTGGTACTCGGCAAAGAGCTGGGTGAACGGCTCCCACCCGAAGGCCTCCTGGAGCTGCAAAGAGAAAGAAGGGGCGGGATGAGGGCGAGTCTGGCCAAGAAACACCACGGGCACGTTCGTACGAGTGTCTCGTTCACAGGGTCACTGTCCCGCGGTCATCAGCTTCACTCCTGGGTGTGCCCCCACCTCCCCTACCCCACCTCTGCACATTAATGCTCAACCCACCTCCTGGCCACAAAACTATGAGCCCTGAAATCTAGCAGGGGGCTCACAGGAAACCAAATGTCTGCAAAGAGGTAAGTGCTCAATACATGACTGTTACTATTATCTTTACTTGTTTTTTTAAAAATATATATCACAGATCTTAACTGTTTTCCTCAGCATTAGGACATGTCTGGGCTTGACTGAGATGGGAAACCCTCACGTCCTACATATTTGGACTATGGACACCCTAAAAACTGGGAACCCCCAATACTGCTTTCCAGACATCATTATGATCCTTATTTTTCTGTAGCCTTCTCAGACTCGTGAACCTGCAAGGCTACTATAATGCTTTGTGGAACACTGCCTTTTGGGCCAAAAGATAAAGAATAAGGCACGTTGCAAGGGGCTCAAAATGAGAGTGACTTATACTTTACAGAGGGGCAGCCCACCCGAAAACCCTCTGCAGGAGGCCCTTGTTTGCTGAGAGTACAGAAATTTGGAATTAGCAGGGAAGTCCCAGCCCCACTGCTCCTTTTATGGATGAGGGTCCTCTGGCTCTGGGGTGTCAAAGCCAAGGACAAATGACACTGGATGTCAGGCCTCCCTGGAGTCTCACTATTGTCCCTCACCGTTGCTCATCTGCTCTCACTGTCTTGGCCTCTGATGGTCCTCCTGCCCCTCACTTATTAATTAACATATCAATAAATTAAATATTTATCAAATATTTATTCATTAGATATCCACAGCACTCCAGATATTGTGGTAGGCAAAGTGATTAAAAGCACGTATCCTTCCAGAGCACACAGGGGAGAGACAGACATAAGTAAATTACTAAAAAAGTTGGCTTATCAAGGAGATGATATCCAGGAGAAGGGGGCAATAGAGCTGAATTTTGACAGGTGACTTGGGTAAGAGGCAAGATGTCCAAGCGCTCTCCAGAGATGGGGCTCTCCAGAGCTTTTGCTGCAGGTAGCGGGGTAGGGCACAATTCAGGTTTTAACTTACACCTTAGTGGCCACCTACCACTTAGGTCTGCTGTCCCGTACGCCCTCAGACTGGCTATGTGAGAATATGGAAACTGATGCAACGCTCATTTATCTCATTGACTGGGGCCGTCTCGCATTCACTCTTTAGAAAAATGAGTGAAGGAAAAACAAATCAAAGAGAGGGTACGGAAGTGCAAAAGCCTGGGTGCTACTGGACAGGTTGCTTAAATTCTTTAAATTCTTAGTATGTGCCTCTGTGAAACGTGGGCAGGAAGGAAACATGGGGAGGCACAGAAGCCTGACACAGCTAGGTGTGTTCACAGCCTGGCACGCTGAGGGTGAACGCGGAGGTGAGGAAACGAGGAGGTGAGGCTGGAGCTGTTGGCAGAAGTCTGACCTGCACCCTGCGAAGCGGCTTTGATTATCCTGTACATAAAAAGAGGACACTCTAAGCGTTTTAAAGATGGAGTATTAACATTATTTTGGGAGCAGTGTGGCAGATGGATTACAGGGGATTGAGGCAAGATGCTGGAAAAACTTAGGAAGCTACTGGAATAGAGAACGGGAAGGAAAACGAGGAGCTGAGTGGTGGGAATGCGAGGAGAAGACCTCTAGCAAGCAGAGGAATCGGAAGGTCCCTGCCTGTCCTGAGACCAAGCCTCAGATTCCACAAGATGAGGCTCTCCAGAGCTTTTGCTGCAGGTAGCGGGGTAGGGCACAATTCAGGTTTTAACTTACACCTTAGTGGCCACCTACCACTTAGGTCTGCTGTCCCGTACACCCTCAGACTGGCTATGTGAGAACTGATGCAACGCACATTTATCTCATTGACTGGGGCCGTCTCGCATTCACTCTTCAGAAATATTAGTGAAGGAAAAACAAATCAAAGAGGGGGTACGGAAGTGCAAAAGCCTGGGTGCTACTGGACAGGTTGCTTAAATTCTTTAAATTCTTAGTATGTGCCTCTGTGAAACGTGGGCCATACAGCTCCTACCTATGGGGCTGTGGGAGACACCACAGGAGGTCGGATATGGGGCACAGCTTTGACATCTCAAAAACATTAAAATTCAAAGCAGGACTTGGGGAGGGGGACAGGGACTCATGCTTATTTCACAGGAAGTAGACTTGCTTCATGACTTTGGTGTTCTCCCAATGGGTTGTTTGGTTATTTATTCATTTTAAACCATTTTGGGTTCAAGTGGGGTGATGGATGTAGTAGATTTATCTCCTACAGTGCCGTCTTGTGATGTAGTTGCCCTCCAGGCTGTTCCTGTTATTATAAAGTGATGTGACACTCACTTGACTCATAAAACTAAGGTGAAGAAAAACAAAACAAAACAGTGGCTATTAATGGAACACTTATTACAGGACCAAAATTGAAAGCAGTGAGTGGAAAAGCTATGTTTCAGTCTCGGGAATGTCTAGCAGAGTGTCTGCCCTTGACCGATATACTGTATTTCTACTTATCTTTTTCATAATACTTTTCATTTTCTCTTACATTGCAAAATCACAGGCAGCTAGTGGGACAGGGGTCATTCTCTCCGCCTTAGAGGGGTATGATCTGAGAAGCACTGCCACGCAGCCCAGTGTCTCCCGTGTCCAGGGGAGAGGGTGGCCCAGGGTGGGGATGGAGAGGTTGCTGCAGAGCTCGGGCGTACAGGATGCTACCCTGCTGAGGGTTCTAGCAGCCCCTGTCTCCCAGAGTTTCTGCTCGGTACCTGTAGATACGTTTCCAGAGCTGTCCACACATTCCAGTCACACAGGGGGGCTCCTTTTTCCAGATGGGCTTTGATTCTCTTCTCTCTTTCTGGAGGGCTCAGAGCAGGGTGGGCCTGGGCCCTGGGGATGCCCAGCACCGTCTCATGCACATAGACTGACCATAGGTTGCAGGTGGCCTCGGTGGTGTGCGGGGGGAACTCCCAGCCCTGCTGCTGCTGGTTGTGGCCCAGCTCGTGGATGGGGCCCCACAGCCCTCTGCTCCTCATGTCAGCCTCATTGATGAGCTCCTGCACCGACTCCAGATGGCACATGATGGGGTACCCCGAGTGCATCCAGCCTGGGAACACAGAAGGCAGAGGCTGGCATGAAAGGGGGTCCACCCAAACTGTCTCCTCCATTCCTCTCCACTGTGGAACTTCTCCCCACCATCCTGGTTCTCCTCAATAATTCCCGCTTCTCTGTGCTGATTGGAAAGTAGATGGCTGTCCCCTGCTTGGTCAGACACTGAATAGCACCAGTCCCCTTCCCATCTCGCCCCTGAGCTGCGCCTGCCTGGAGGATCTGGACACACTGGACATGGTCATCCTTGCTGGAATTCAACAATCCATTTTTTTGCAAGCTTCCTTTGTCCCACATCTAAATTTGAGACCATTGAGGCTAGGACAGTGATATTCTTTCTTTCCCCATGTAAACCATTTTTTGTCCAGATTTGTACTGTATGACAGAGATAATTTTGTCTTTTTTTAAAGATAAGAAAAGTGAGGTCCAAAGGAACTTTCCCCATGAGGGACCAGAGTTCCTCATCTTTCTTCCCAGGCTCCTCTTTCCTGGAAGCCAACAGTACGGAACACAAACCTCTTTACTCATCTCTCCTTCTCGTTTTCAATCTGGACATGTGTCAGAAGGACACAGTTCATTTTGCATGCTCCCCTTGAAACGACCCTTGTTGCCATCTATGAATTCTTCAGAATTTTTTCTGAAATTGTTCTGCCATCCTGTGACATCTCAGCTTGTAGCTGTTAATGATTTACCTTCTCACATGTAAGCATTTTCTCATCCCCATTGTGGTCCGTGTCTTTCGTGTTTCTTTTCCCTTTACTTTTACTGTACTAACAAAATTACGCTTACACATCTTGGAAGTTAGCAAAAGGCAATATAATAAGTCACTGTTGCCCGCTGACCAGGGGCACCCACCCGCTGACCAGGGGCACCCACCCGCTGACCAGGAGCACCCACCCGCTGAGATCTGCACGTCAGCCACGATCCTCTCGGGCCGGCGGAAAGGGAAGGGCTGGGCCGCCAGCCTGGCTATGGCCTGCATCATCTCGTCCCAGAGGTGCAGCACAGGCTCGGGGTCTTCCAGGGCCTGGAGGCGTGCGGTCGGCACCGTCAGGATGATGCTGTCCGTGGCCAGCTCTCCCCAGGGCGCCGGGTTCTGCCGGATGCAGCTTCTCCATTCCTCCAGGGATGTCTCCCCTGGGAATAAACGGCATGGGACCTGCTGCCCGCTTCCCTAGCCTCCCTTGAGCTGAAAAGTACAACTTGAACTCCAGGAGAGCAATGCAATAACAAATGACCATCGCGGGCTCCACAGGCTGTGAAGTGAAGGATAGGCTTCCAGGCCCTTCTCTCTGTCGGCCCTGGAGTCTCCATGGACGCAGGGTGTTCCCTATCTCCTGCCTCCATGTTGTCCTCTAACAGTTCTTCTTCCTGCTTCTCTCTGGGGCAGCCCTCATCCCTCTCCTGTTTAGCAACCAGCCCATGGTGCCCAGGGCAGCTCTCCCTCCTCCCTCGACTTCACGTCCACTTACCCAGCTTGTAGTAGGGGGCAGGCACAGCCTTCGTGAAGGTGACAGACACAGGGCCGAGGTGACTGCCCTGGGGCACGATGACGTAGAGGAGGCCACCCCAGAGGCAGGAGACTGACCGTTTGGTCCTGTCCATACAGCACTGGCGTGTCACCACGGGGGCTCGACAGAGCTTGCGGGCCTTAGTCAAGTCATCGGTGTGGCAGCCGATCTGTACCTGGACAGGCGATTCCACCATGTGTCGGAGGGACCGGAGTCCCGGTGGTGTGCGTGTGGGGCTGTGTGGATGGAGGGTATAGATGAACACATCCATGAAACCAGCTTCCCTTTGCTATGGGCCATGCACGGACACCTGTGAAATTGCAGCACTCCAAAGTCATATGGACTAAGAAGTATGTAAGATCTGTTTTCCAGGGATTTAATCGGCTCCACAGCGGATCTCTGTCGGACGTGGGTTGGTGAGAGCCCAGGCACAATCCCAAGGCTGTTCCTGGGCCAGGGGATCCTGTCTGTGCCTTGTGAGCACACAGGAGGCAGCGAGGTCTGGCCTGAGAGAGAGAAGATTGATTCTCTCTCTCCCTTGTCCAGAGCGCCCCTGCCTGGCCAGGAGGACAGAAATCTGTTTTATCTGGAGTCCTGGGTTGCTTCTCTTAGGTTTGAAGTAAGAAAGCACCAAAAAGGATGCTGACACAAAAAGGGACCTTCACTGTCATAGGAAGTGACCTTGAGAGTCGAGGAGGCAGGATGCATTTAAATTCTGCACCTACGGCATAGTTTGGGGAGTGATGGGATTAAGCACGCCCTTCGGGCATCCAGGGAAAGAGGTGAAACTCAGACAGGCTTGTGTGGCTGGGGACGTGAGAGAGGAACTCATCTGCAATGTTCTCCTCAAATTCACTATTTTTACACATCCCTGCTGGAAGGCAAAAGTCACCACATCTGGAAACCAGAAGGCTTAGGCTGGAGTACTGGACCTGGTATTCATAGCTGGGAACTTCACTCACTCAGGCTCCCTGACATTTAGCTGCTTCATCTGTAAAATCTGTAAAATGGGCAGACTCATCCCTCTGTACTCTGGCAGCACTGCCGCGATCTGGAACCAGACAGCGGGTAAAGATGACGCAGCTCTAGGGTTTTTAAAAAATGATTATTTTAAAATGTTAAGGGGGTACAAACGTTTTGGGTACATGGATAGCTTTTATATCGCTACGTCAGGGCTGCTAGTGCGCCCATCACCCGAAAAGTATCCATTGGACCTGTCAGATAGCTTTTTCCCGTCCCTGTCTCCCTCCCCACTTACTGATTTCCAGTGACTTTTACTCCTCTGTGCCCATGTGCGCCCACTGATTAGTTCCAAATTATTAGAGAGTGCATGTGGGGTTCGTTTTCCCACTCCAACTCTAGGGTTTTGAGAGGCGGGGGCTGTGGGCGTTCGGGCCTTACCTTCAGGCCGGCAGAGGCAGCAGCTTCAGACAGCGACACTTCTGCGTTTTGTCCTTCCAGGAGGTAGAGCCTGGTGCTCACCCAGGAGTCACCGCAGCCTGACCAAGTCAGAGGGAAGGCTGAGTTCTTTCCTCCTCTGTGATGCCACCTCCACCTGGGGACTCCCAGCCCCTCCCAGAGGCACAACTTCTCCCCTGTGTTCCTCAAGTCAGCCACACTTCCTGGACTCACTCCTCCTAAACCTTAGGCAGAACCCCAACCCCCAGCTTCCTGAAAGTTCCTGAGAAGACACAGAGCCGCCTTCCTAGCGTCAGTTCCCGCTCTGTGCCACAAAGTCAGCCAGTCCCACTCCCCCAGGTCTTTAAGGCTCTGGACACTGTCTGCTGGTCCCGTACCTGGGTTGGTTGCATTGATCTCCACGGTGATGGGGTGTTCCAAGGGGTACACACTGGAGGGGCAGGTCCAGGTGCCAAGGCCCTGGGCCAGCTGGGAGCAATCAGTCCCAGAGTGTGCCAGCTCGGTGGCCAGGCAGAGCACCGTGGCCTCATAGGAGTACCTGGCCACTGGGTTTTCCTGGCTCACAGCTGGGAGGCCTGACTGCCGCAGCATCTTCCTCAGAAGCCGGTGCAAGGACACATAAGCAGGGACACCCTCTGCAGGAATCTGTAGGAAGGCTGCACCATCTACTCCCAACCGTGCCAGACAGCTCTTTTCCAAGTTCCCGTTCCCGTGGTTCAGTTTAGCCTGGAATTCAGACAGCGCCTTGCGGAAGTGGTAGCTCCTCATCTCAGGGGTGGGAACAGGGAAACAGCCTGGGCGGAGGGTCCGAGGCAGGACGCTGAGGCCAAAGCGGTTGAGGATGATGTTACCAGGGAAATCAGCCAAGGCAGAGCGGCCTGGGTTCTGGGAGGCCCACCACCATGCCTGGCCCCCAATCAGCAGCCCCCCACCCTCAGCCACAAACTCCTGCAGCTCCTTAGCCTCCTTGTCGCTGTAAACCTTGCAGCAGTAGACACAGGCGTCGCTGGTCAGATGGGGCTCCAGGCTGCACTGCAGGCCATGGTCTGACAGTAGGGAACACAGATTTTCCAGACCTGGGTTCACCCCAACTTTGCCTGTCTGGCCTCTGGCCAGCCAGCGCACAGCATTGAGCAAAAAGGGCCCCATCTTGGGGGCACAGAGCATGTTCTCGTGGGCTGCCAGGACCACCCGGCCACGGCCATAGCGGGCAGCTGCCAGGAAGCAGCAGAGGGAGGCATTGAGCCCCAGGGGGAAGGCCAGGGTCCCGTGCACCAGCAGCTGCGAGGGGATGCCCCCTGTCCCGATGTCCAGCTCCGAGATGCCTTCCAGGAGCTGCTGCTGGTCCTGCCTGAGATCCTCCCCACACCTGGAAAAGAGACACGAGGGACAAGGAGACTACGGTCAGTCAGTCAATGAGCTCATTGAGTAGAGAAATCTACACGTGGGTAGAAAGATGACACGGTTCACATCAATCTTCTCATGCTTACTAAGGACATTTAGGATTGTAGCATGTAATACCATTTATTTTATCCAGTTGAAGGCACATTTTTTCACCTTTTTACAACTGATAGCATATTAATTAGCAGTGTGTAAGAAACACATAAAATAATGGTGTTTTTTACCATCGATGTTGTCATAGACTTGACGAAACACTGTAGAGGGAGGTAGTGTGGCCTTATGTGCATATCTTAAAACCCACATTTTCTAAATAAGCACTTCTAGGAATTCTTCCCATTTAGTTAACTAAGTGTTGAATGTTCTGATTTGAATTTCTTGTCTTTTAATATAAAGAAACATATAAATGAACTTAGAAAAACTACTCTATAATGCCTAGAAAAAGTAGTGCTGTTTATGGATTTCTCAGAGATAATCTTCTGCAAAAGAAGGCTGTAAAAACATCAAATTTGCCCTCTCCATGGGTAGCTTTGATCTAAGAACACATCACAAGTAAATTGCTTGACACTACACTTGTAGATGTATACACACATCACTTTAAAAAAAATTCTCTCTTAAATCTGGTAAGAGTATCCACCACTTTTTATTAAGAAGTGGGGAAAATGTAATAAATTCAGGAAAGGTTTTGTATTTCAAGAACTGTTTTTTAATCAATTGGTAGGTACTCCAAATGTCAAATAAAAGACTGGTTAAATTAGTTATGGTTAACTGTAGATAGCATACCGTATAATAATTAAAATAATTATTAGAAAATTTGGAAAAATTGGAAAATTTTTTCAAATTAAATTCCAAGATATTGTGCTCTAAATAAGCCAAATTTTGAAAAAGTAAAATAAAAACAACACAAAACCAGATGTAGAAACAGGATCCGAAGCATATTTACTAAAATATCTTCAGTGATCATCTTGGCTAGTGGGATTTATTCATCATCTTAATTATCTTTATGAATCTTTATTGTCTCAATTTTTCAAGTTAACATTTATTTCTTTTATAATAAAAACTCAAATGTTATTTTTAAAAACAAAAGTAGTTTATTCATTCCGGTAGTAAAACACTGAAAAAAGTAACTCTTGTACAGACAGTTTCTCCTTAATTTCTTTTCAGCACAAATGAGGAAATGTCATGTCTTAGTTTTGTCATCTCATTTTCAAAGTAACATGGCAAATGTCACAGGGTTCAAGTATCAGTTTTGCCTGTGGCTTTTTTCTACCTGTTGAGACTCAAGACTTATTTAGGGGGAGGGGCGGTAATGACATTGAGCTATAGGACTTAACAATAAAACTTCCCACTCTACATGTTCTTCTAGCATCTTCTGACAGGCAACTGGCAAGGTCTTAGCTAATGATAGAAAATCTTCTCTTTTTTTAAATTTTTTTCCTTTTGTTTTTTTTTAAGCCTCTATAATCACATGACAGAAAACTTTCAATATGGAAAATTACAGTTATCTGCAGATATCTTCTCAATATCTGATTAAAATGATTGAACACATTCATCAATGTGGGGACACACACACACACATAAACACACACACAACCATAGCAGCACTGGAAACCCAGGAAATGCCTGGGATGGTTGGTAGAAGCTGCAGGAACCATATGGAATCAAAGAGGAAAAAACCCAAGACTTCTGCTATGGTTTGGTTGGCCCCTCCAAATCTTACATTGAAATCTGATCCTCAGTGTTGGATGTGGAGCCTAATGGAAGGTTCTGGGTCATTACGGGTGGATTCCCCATGAATAGTTTTGTGGTATTCTTGTAATAAAGTGGTTCTTGTTCTATTAGTTTCTATTATACAAGAACTGATTGTTAAAAGGAGCCTGGCACCTTCTCCCTCTCTCTCGTTTCCTCTCTCACCACATCATTTTCACAGGCCGGGCTCTCCTTGGCCTTCTGTCATTAGCAGAAGCTACCTGAAGCCCTCGTCAGAAGCAGATGCTGGCTCCAAAATAAGAAAACAAGAAACGTTGCAAGAGCAAGAAATATATTCCAATCACCACGGTGCATATGAATGGATTAAATTTCTATATGAAAAGACAGATGCTTTTAGATTAGGTTACAAACAAGTAGATATAAGCTGCTCATAAAAGACATATTTGAAACTAAATGACACAGGATTGAAAATTAATAAATCAACAAAACCTTATCTCAAAAATATGAAAACAAAAAACCCCAGATATGCCAGTATTAATAAGAGATTCAATTGACTTAAAAGAGGAAAACATTAAAATAAAGATAAATATTTTTTATGGATAAAAGTTACATTTTACCAAAGATATAATTTTCATTAATTTTTATGGCCTGAGAAGCACAGACCATAAAGCAATGGCTGCTACAGAGAAAATTAAAATTTGACGAGCTGATTATTGCATTTGGAGATGGTAATGCACCTCTCAGCACCCAGTGGAAAACATCCACCCAGTGGATATTTTACATTAAAAAAGCATTAAGGATAGAGATGATTTGAGAACGACTTATAAGCTTGATTAGAGATGGAAGACAATTGTACAATAATATCTCCTAGAGCTGTGGCCCCCAACCCATGGGCTGTGGACCAGTACGGACACATCTGTAACCTGTTAGGAACTGGGCCGCTCAGCAGGAGGTGAGCGGCAGGCAAGCAAGCAAAGCTTCGCCTGTATTTAAAGGTGCTCCCCATCGCTCACATCACCGCCTAAGCTCCACCTCCTATCAGATCAGCAGTGGCATTAGATTCTGCATTATAGTGAGTTGTTTTCAGTATGTATTACAATGTAATAATAATAGAAATAAAGTGCACAATAAATGGAATGCACTTGAATCATTCTGAAACCATCCCCCCCATCCTCTGTCCATGGAAAAATTGTCTTCCATGAAACTGGTCCCTGGTGCCAAAAAGGTTGGGGACTGTTGTCCTAGGGGACAAAAAAGTGAGACCTTATAATGTTCTATTTGCCAAGTTGTATAAATCTAAAGGTAAAAGGCAGACATTCTCAAACATGATATATTAAATAAAAAATCAATTTGCAGAACACACACACATAGATAAGCATCTGAGATGATCCACACGAAACATTTAAGATTGGCTACCTTGGTCCAGAGGCATGAGATTAGAGATTGGTGGTGTGGGAAGAGAGACAGGTTGCCATTTTCCTCTAGAAATTTCTGTATTGTTTTCATTTTTTCCATATAAGCTTGATTCCTTTTTGAAATATTTTTATAAAAAGATATTTATCAAAAAAATAATGAAGGGAGGGAAGGAGGGAGGAACAGAGAGAGAAGTGAGTTAGCATAGCAGTTGGGATACTAGATAAATCTCAACAGATGATTTGACAATGTTATAAAGGCATTGATTATTAATGATCTCAGACAGCTAGTTATCAATATTTACGTCTTGTGCAATATCTATTTACAATGTTTCAGTCTGGATAATAACATAATGAAAGTAGCTATTATTTAATGAGTTTTAATGTATGCCAGTCATTTATACATATATATTACCTCTTTTAATCATAATAAACCTGAAAGTTGTTAACCTCACTTTATAGATAAAGTTTAGAAAAGTTAGGCATGGGGCAAATTGCTTAGCTAATAACTGCCAGGGACAGGAAGCAGACCCAGGCTGGTTTGCCGCTATAGCCACTGTTATTGTCTACAGACCAGAAATCTCTCACTCAATTGTGGAGTCTTTGTATGAAGCCCACAGCTGGGCATAGAGCAATTGACAAGTACATCTCATGCAAGGGAGGCTTTAAACAGACGTGAAGGTGCGAAAAACACCGCATTTATGAAAAGGAAAAGCATGTGTTAATTCAGAGCTGGAAGTTCACGGGAAACCACTGTGGAAGAAAGGAAAGGGAGTTCAAAAAATACACCAAATCACACCTGAGCAGATAGGTGACACGGGTGATAGGTTTCTGAATGCAGATAAAAAAACTTCCATAGTAGGAAGCTACAGCAATGATTAGAAAGTTAAGTGTGAAGTGAGCTGCATTCAATTACACCATACTAAAAGTAAAACATCTAACAATTTAAATTTTTTTTCTTTTTTTACCTCTCTATCCAAACACCAACCAATTTTTACTTGAACACAAAGGTAATGAAGTCTCCTCGTAGAAATCAAATATATGTTCACTTAGCTTTTGTTTTTTCTGCTCAGATTATATAGGATAAAAGAATACTTTTCTGGATGTAATTCACTCTGATAAATATACACAGGACAGAAACACTGGAATACAGGGACAATGTTTTCTTGGGATTCATAACATCAAAAAAATAGTAGGGGGAACTATGTTAATCAGATGTTTTAAAAAACATTTTGAAGACCACCCCCCCCATGACTTTGTATATCTTTTCTGTATTTTTTCCTTTAAGTACAGATAAACTATAGTAAATAACAAAACCTAAAAAACTGTTTTTTTTTT
>VBSM01003176.1:4624789-4733111 GCA_008086735.1 Cheirogaleus medius | reverse complement strand
CCTCCCAGAGTGCTAGGATTACAGGCGTGAGCCACCGCGCCCGGCCCTAAAAAACTGTTAATCATCACTGAGCAATATGGGTATAGACTATCAGAGAGGCACATTGAAATTGTGAACATAAAAAACTGTTTTCTCTCTTATTTTAAGCTAGTAGGCACAGGATAAAAATCTCACTAGGCCTATTAAAAACACAATTTTAATAGACTCATTTAGTTTTCAAGGTGACTAACTTTGAAAGTTTCAGAGAAAATAGAAGTACAATGTATGATTATAGATCTTAAAAAGAAGTATAGTTTATCAGATAAGGACCATCAGAAAAAGTAAAATTTAGATTAGACTAGCTTAAAAATAAAATATAAAATAGAAGAGGGCCAGAACGTCTGTTTTTAATTTGAGTACTACTGTAACTCTAGGGCAAAAGAATGGAAGGTAAAGATTAGTGTTTTATAAAAATGATAAATGTGGATTATTAATTATTCAAGCAATACAAATAAGCACATAGAAAAAAGTTTTAAAAAACACAAAGTATCATTCCTCAGTAATAACCAGACACATCTAGATTTAGGTAAAAAGACAGCTTGCTAGCTATACAGATAGATAGATAAATAGAGAGGAAGGAATTATGTAAGAAGGGGACCATGAGGCATTTCTATTTTTTTTAATAAAAAATCTTTGCATTTAATTTTGCTTGAATTTGCAGGTGAACAAAAAAATAAAATAAAACTGAGAAGTGCTGAAATAAGATATTTCTTCACCACAAGAGAGAATAATTGCTGAAACCACCCTGGCTAAGAAGAAAGATGATCAATTCCATTAAGAGATTGCAGTCATGAAAACAATGCTGTAGCTGAGAAAGTATTGGTTGGCTCCCTGCCATGAAAGATCAGGGAAATGCTTAAGGAAAGTTGGAAACTTTAACTGGACTCCTTCCAATATCCACAGAAGACACGTATTCACTGGGCAGGAAGGTCACGTGCCGGTATGTACCGTCACTGCTTCAAGGATGTCTCTCCATCTGCACACTGTCCCTGGTTGTTACTGTTAGGCTTGAAGAATTCACCCTCCCCAAACTTCCATCCGAACCTCCTATAAAACTCACCCCTCTCCCTTTCCTAGGGGTGTATTAGGCACATAGCCTTTGCCAGACCCCTAGGGAGATAAGGGAATGAAATGCAAAAGGGGAACTCACTTTCCTTATCCCTCCCAGTTGTTCGAAAAGAATTTATTACAGTGGCTGTTCTGGCCCAGTTGCTCACTCCCCCTAGAAAAACCCTCTGTAAAACCCAGGGCTCTCCCTCCCTCAGTGTGGACACTTTTTTCAGCCTCTACCCATCTGCATCCAGATACTCAAATAAACAGCATTTTGCTACCCATGAGGCTTCATGTGTCTCCCTCTTGGCTCCAGACCTAACATTATCAAGAAATCAAAATATCTAGGCTTTATATACTAAGCCCACAAATTCTGAAAAATAATATAAGACAATCATGGAAATGATGACATTGAGGAATTATTCTTTTAAGTGTGATAATGGGGACTTGTGGCTATGGTTTCGAAACAGTTCATATGTTTAGAGATATACATTTAAATTCTTACAGATGAAATGATATGGTGACTGCTATTTGCTTCAAAATAAACTTGGGTGGGGAGGGGTTGGGCCATCGATGAGATAAGATAGAGCAGGAATCCACTATAATTGGGTTGGGTAGTGGCTGCGTGGGGGTTCATTGTACTACTTTCTTTGCTTTTGCCTATGTTTAAAGTTTTCCATAATTAAAAGTTAAACACACACACACACACACACAAATATGCCTTAGATTCAGTGGCAGAGATGAAAAATGTAGGTGTAGATGAAGAAAATCAGGTTTAGTTTGCTGAAGAGGAGGATCCCTTGGGGCAACTGATGTGATTTAACTTGTTTCTTCCTTGTGTTAGAGCCAAAAACAAATCAAAGCAAACCAGATCCACCCTAATGTCTTTGAGTAACCACACCATCTCCCTCGCTCTCTCAGAAGGGAAGACTTCCATGAGGGCCAGGGCTTGGGGCTGAGGGCCCAGGGGACCACTAGTTTCTCACTAGCATCTGCATGCCCCTTCTTCCTTGCAGCAGAATCTTCATTTCTTCAGAGATGCCAGGGCCCATTTAAAAATATCCAGCCCCTTAGACTCCCTGGCAGCTAGAGTTGGCCACATGATCTAGGCTTGGCCACTAAAATATAAACATAAGTCTAATGGTTGGGGCTTCCAGAAAATATATGATTTTCTAAATTAAAAGGGACAGACTCAGCAGGCATATCCATTCCAGCTTATTATTGTCTGGGTGTAATTATAGTACCTGAAGTAGTAGTGGCCATCCCGTAGCCATAAGGATAAATGCAACACAACTTGATGGGGGAAGGGGTGATGGAACGAGGGGGAAACAGAAAGACAATGACCATGGGACATCTTGGAGTCCCTGTCACAGGTCTGGACTATCTACCTGGCCTACATGTTACGTGAGAAAAATAAATCCACATGGTTATCCACTATAGTAAGACTTCTGCTACATGTGGCCAAACACAATTGGTTACTAATATCTTAAAACCAAAATATCCAAAATTAAACTCCTGATCTCCTCTAATCCATCTTCTGGTAGTCTTTCACAGCTCAATAAATGGCAACACCTTTCTTTAAATAATTCAGACCAGACAAAAAATCTCAACTCCTCTTTCTTCCTCTTGCTCCGTACTGAGGCCACGAGCCAAGCCTGTTGAGTCCTATCTTTGAAGAGTGTCCAAAATCAAACCTTTTCTCAGTAGTTCCACTGCCACCACCCTCGTCTGAGTCAACATCACCTCTCATGTGGTTTTGGTCTTCCGCTTCAACCTTTGCCTCCTACAGTCTATTTTCTACCATCAGTCAGAGGGCTCCTCGTATGAGTCACATTGTATCAATTCTCTGTACAAAATCCAAAATGCCTTCCCATCTCATTGTGCACAGATCTAAAGTTCTACCCCTGGGCGCAGATGACCCCAGCCCTCATGCACTCAGCTCGCACCACTCTGGCTTGCTTGGCGCTCCTGGATCCTAGCAAGTGGGCTTCTGTTCCAGGTTTTCACCCTTGCTCCTCACCCTGCCTGGAATCCTCTTCTCACAAATGTACACATGGCTCATCCCCTCACTTCCTTCAGGTCTCCTTTCAAATACCACCTACCAGAGAAGCCTTCCAAGCTGGCCAGTTGCTTGCTTTCACTCACTCCATTGCCATTCTTCTTCATTCATCTTTTCTGTTATAGCGAACTGCATTTCCCAGGCTCCCCTCCCCCTTGGATCCTGGCGGGTTCAGCCCATGTGAGGCAGAGGTAGAAGACTGAAGTCAGGGAGGAAGGCCAAAGGAGCCAAGGTATGTGCTTCTCTCTCCAGGCTGTGTCTCTGGTAACCACAATGTCTTCCCTGTGACTACAGTTCCCACCAGACAGACCTCCCACCTGTGTTTCCGGCTTCTGTTGGACAGGCCTAGCATGGCTCCAGGCTCTACCCGGTGGCCGCAGCACCTGGCTTCCAGGAACACTTCCCTCTGTCGGTCCTGCTGATGCTAATCTCTCAGTTACTTGTTTTCCCTGTGTGGGTCCTCAGCTTTTCCATCACCTGTACAGTCAGTTCTCTATACCAAACCCCTTCTGTTTGAAACGTCAAAAAATCCTGACAAATCCAATTTGGCCTGATGGATAGGACTTCTCTCAAGACCTTAAATAAAATAGCCTCCCGCCCCTCTCTGCCCTCATACAACCCCATTTTCCCTGTGGGCTCTTATCAATGCCTGATAAAGTATGTGGATATTAGTTTCATTAATTGCCTAATTCTTCCCTGGAATATAAACCTCACGACAGCATGACCTATCTGCTCTGACCTCTGCTAGAACCCGTGTCCAGGACGGGGCCTGACCACTGGAAGGTGTTCACACAAACAAATGTTCCTTCATTTATTTAGGAGACATCGATAAGCATTCTCTGTGTTCCAGGAACTAGACAGGGAGATAGAATGGTGAATGCGATAAGCTTTTCTATTCAGCTGATTATTGCTTTGGCCATAGGAGGGAGTGGCCGTGAGGACCCAGTCCCTCTTGTTTCTGGGTGCATTTTAATTATCCTGTTTTTGATTTGTGATCGTTTTAAAACTAAGTGGAAAATCGCCTGTACTGAAATGGAAGTGTGTTGAAGAGGGGAAACAGACACTCACCTAACATGGAGTGGGATCTTGGGCACTTTCTTAGAGACCTTGCACCGGCCTCTGTCTCCGCAGATGTCCGTGAAGTACACTCCAGCCACACTTGTCACCTGGTTCCCAGGGAACATGGACAGCACCTTGTCATGGCCGTGCCGGCTGGCCCAATACCAGGCTTGGCCCCCGATGAGCAAGCCCCCTCCGCGTTTCACAAACTGGATCAGCTTCGCAGTCATTGTTTCATCGTAGGCACTGGTGCAGTAAACCCCCAAGGGCTCTCCCGGTTCTGGCCCAACCTGTGCCTCAACCCCGGAGTCCTGCAGGATGTTCCCTAGTGGCACCAGGAATGGGTGCACTCCAACGGGAGCCCCAGGAGATGGGCGGAGCCAGCCCACTGCATTGAGAAGAAATGGAGCCAGGCCAGCATGCAGCAGGTAGCCCTCATGGGACACGACCACCAGGCGGCCTCGGCCGTAGGAGGAGGCAGCAATGAGCACCTGGCCTTTGTCATTCACCATCACTGGGAAGGCGGCCTCTCCAATAAGAAGGAGTTCACAGGGGATGGGGTTTGTGGGGACATCCCAGCTTGTCACTCCATCCATGAGGGACTTGAAAGCAGCATCAGGGGTCGTCTCCATGGTTCTATCAGCTGCTGCAGGGGAAAGTAAAGACTTGGGTTGGTCAGGACAGATGAATGAACTAGTGAAAAAAATCAACAACTAAATGCATTCAACCCCCCAAATTTTATTGGGTTTCCCACCATGGGCCACGCACTGTTCTGTTCTAGCACCAGGAGTACAGGAACAAAACAAACAAGGTTTCTGCTTTCATGATTCAAATATTTTAGAAGGAGAAGGACAATGAATAAACAGATAAATAAAATGCAACAATTAATCGCTATGAGGAAAATAAAACATGGCCATGTGATATAGACTGGAAGACTATTTCAAGTTGGGTGACAGGAAAGGCCTTTATGAGAAAGTGACATTGAAACCAAAATCTGAAATGCTAGGGGGAAAAGCACTTTGCAGCACAGAGAAGGGGCAGGGTGGCTGAGAGCAAAGTGCTGGGAGGAACGGCACCTGCGGTGGAGTGAGGGAAAGGCTAGATCCTGCAGGGCTTGGTAGATCAAGGTGAGACTTAAGTTGACATGCATGACTTGACTTAGTGTTTGATTGCTTTGGACAAAAAGGTCACATGCTCTGTCAGAAACTGCATTTCAACTACATGAGTTGGAAATGCCTCCCACTTTTATCAAGTCTGCCCTAATGGGGAAAGCCCCACCTCTATTTGTGTAGCATTCTGCAGTTCCCAGGTCTTCTAAAATTTGATGTGCCTAAAACTGAGCTCATTACTCCCTTCAAAGCAGCTCCTCTTGGATAAATTACTTAAGCCTTGGTTTTCCCATCTATAGAAAGAGAATAATACGGCTCTTGGAGGAGTGTTTTTGAAGATTAAAGGAGTACATATAAAATTACCTTGTGCAAGTCAGCACACACAGTGAGCACTGGTTAACACTAATGTCTGTTCCTTTGCTGCTCAAGTGACAAGGGCAGTGTAGCAGATACTCTGGGTGCCCTGTGAGGAGCCCACTGTGGGGTACTTCCTGTGCACTTTGATGCCTTCTCACCTCTGCAGGTGCACAGGACAGCCCTGAAGTGGCAGTGAGTTGATGTCCTGGGTGAGCTTCACCCAGTGGAGGAAGGAGTCATGGAAAAATGCCCAGTGGCTGTCCTGAGGCCCATTCTACCACATTCCTCAGAGGGTCCCTGGAGGGTTTCCTGAAAGGTTGGCACTTGTCCCTGAGGCCACATAAGAAGAACAAGGACAAGTAGTTTGAGGAGAAGGAAAGAGATGTTTATTAATTTGCTGGCCAGTGAGGAGGTTGGCAGATTCCAGTCTTAAAGCACCAACGTCCTGCCTCTTAGGAAAAATTTAGAGCTTTTAAAGGGGAAGGTTTCAGCTTCAGGTTATTGCTGTTTAACTATAGTGGATGGTTCTGATTTGTCCCATCTTTGGCTAAGACAATCTTGTGACCTCCCCAGGACAATTCCCTTGAGCCAACTCTTGTGTTACAAAGAACAAAGGACACTCCCTTGCCCCTCCAGACTGCTGGCCTGCAGGTTTTAACTCCCAGAAGGAGCGGGGACGGTTTAGAGAGACAGAAGACAGTGTTCCCATTTTCCATGCCATTCGGCCTGTTACAGAGAAACTGAGGTCCAGACGCCCCAGTGGGCTGTAGACAGCTCAGCCACATCTCATTCGTGGCTTTCCCTCCTTTCTTGTCTCCTCTCCCCACTTCCTCATTCCAGCTTTTCTGGGCTCCCTTCCCAAAAACCTGCCTCCCCACCCCTTCCCTTCCCATCTACCACTTTTTTCTTAATACCGTTCCCAGAAAGGTGAATTCACAAGAAGCCGATACTCACCGAGCCTGTGGGCGGCGAGCTCAGATTTAGGGGTTGGGAGTGGAAAAAGGCAACGGCGAGAGAGCAGGAAGCCCGAGTTCGCGCTAACTACCTATCAGAAGACAAGTGGAGTCTTTCACTTACGGGGTCTCCCTAGTTTGGCAGGAAAAACAAAAACAAAGAAAAAAACCCAGCTGAGTAATACATCCCAGGACGCTGACCCCACCGCTGCGTAACCAAATGCGCTCGCTCGGGCGCGCGCGAATACAGCCGTCACACGTCTTTGTCACATTCGGGACTCACAAGTTCAAAGAGCGGAGAGAAGTATGTTTTCCAACAGTGAACAGCACCAGACTAAAACACGCGAAGTGAAACACATGCCCTCCGTCTAGGAAGGGAATGTACACCGCGACTGCCGGGAGTGGCCCCCTGCGCGCCTTGGCACCTCGGGGGACCCCGCTGTTCCCCGGGTGCTTGGCCACCCGCCCCCACCCCCACCCCAGGACGCGCTCGGATTGGAAAACTCACGACTTGGCGGTCTGGAGCCCTGGAGACTGGCTCTGCCGTCTGTCGTCCGCGATGAGCCCCAACGCGGTCCGCAGGCGCAGAGGCCGGGCTGGGTCAGGGCCTGGGAATATCCCCGGCGGGGCAGCGTCGGAGGCGGGGCCGGGCTTTGGCGGAGGCGGGGCCGTGTCAGAGGCGGAGCCAGGCTTTGGCGGAGGCGGGGTCGAGTCGGAGACGGGGCCGTGTTGGAGGTGGGGCCTTATTGGAGGCGGGGCCGTATTGGAGGTGGGGCCGTATTGGAGGCGGGGTCGTGCTGGAGGCGGGGCCGTGGCAGAGGCGTGGCCGTGGCGGAGGCGTGGCCGTAGAGGAGGCGGGGCCGTGGCGGAGGCGGGGCCGTGATGGAGGCGTGGCCGTATTGGAGGCGGGGCCGTGGCAGAGGCGTGGCCGCAGAGGAGGCGGGGCCGTGGCGGAGGCGGGGCCGCAGAGGAGGCGGGGCCGTGGCGGAGGCGGGGCCGTGGCGGAGGCGTGGTCGTGGTGGAGGCGTGGCCGTAGCAGAGGCGGGGCCGTGGCGGAGGCGTGGCCGTAGAGGAGGCGGGGCCGTGGTGGAGGCGGGGCCAGTTCTGCCTCCCAGGCGGTCCCTATCCGGGCGGTGCGTCTGTCTTTCCGGTCACCTCCCAGGTGAGCGGCCCCACCCTCTCGGTGGGGAGGATGGAGGGATCTCTCGTCCTGCGGCGGTCTGGGCCCAGGAAACCCGCTCCCCCAGACCCTCCGAGTGTTCTTAGCTCCGAGAGGAAGCTCTGCAAGGTTGCTGTCGCACTCGGTGAGAAGAGCAAACTCCAAGTCTCCAATAAATCATATTCGACAATAAATCATATGCGCGGCGAACAATCCCCCAAACAACATCACCCAGGGCGGAGACCCCTTGTGGATCGGGCTCCCTTCGCTCCGATCCTGAGGGGCGGCGCCGCAGAGCCCTAGGCCGCTGCGTCACCCCAGCGGCGCGAGCTCCTGCGTGGAGCCGCTGCCCCCTGGTGGTCAGCCCCGGGGCGTGCACCGCGGCCGGGAAGATGCGCGGGGATCCGTCCACTAGGAGGGGAGAACTGACGTTTTCCCTGGGAATATCACAGGAGTCTTGCTAAGTGAAACTACTGCTGGGAAGGAAATATGCCTGTCACATCACCGAGACAGACACGTCCACGAATGGCCGAAGGAATTAAGCTGAAGCTATAGAGTGGCTGCTGCTTGAATTTCTACCTAAGGGGGGTCGGAAGGCGAAAATCCAGGCGGAAGAGTAGCAAGAGATTTGCCATGAATCCGTTTTTGCACAGCCTTGCACAGCACGTACAGCATTGAGATACAGGAAGGGTTTGAAAGACGAGTTTATGACTTGAGAACGATTGTGAAGAATGAGCTTTTCTCGTTTTCTCAAGCTCCTTTTACTGGTTATACATGTAAATCATCGGATTGTTTGTAAAGTTATCAGATTTTTTTTTTTTTAAATAAGTACATGGCTGTCTTTGTATAAGCATTATTTAAAAGCAGCTGTTATTCGCCACATCCTTATTGAATTTTGACAGGCAGCAGACTCTTTTCTCATATTCTCTCTTCTTTCTCAGGGGTAGAGTTGTCCCTCTCGCTTGTCAGGGTCGGCCTCTTCACCTGAATCTGTAGCCCATTCTCTTTATAAAATAGGTGGCATCTTTTTCAGGACCTTGCTGTCCAGTTGCCCCACCTTTTTGTATATTTATTTATTTTTTCTTTTCCTGATTTCTTTCCTGGACTAAAAATATGCTTTGGTTAAACTCCCTTTCTTACCTCTCTCTATATACAGATCATTTCTTTCCTGCAGTCACTCTCTGCTCTGCCAAGGATGAGAGTCAGCCTTGGCCAAGTCAGCCTCTGCTTCTACCACTCTGCTTCTTTCCGGGGTCATCAGTGGACTTCTTCCTAAGTCCAGACTCCATCCTATGGCCTTGACTTCAGTGCACACTTGGCAATACTGGCTGGCCCCTCAGTTTTACTCTTTTATCTTAAACTAACATAATACTATATTATTATTGTGTTTCTCTTTAGAACTTTACCAAAATATATTTTCAGCTGTTAAATTAAATGAAATGTGGCCTGAGGCTGCCTTCCTACTTTGAATTTCTAAATAATTAACAGCAATCTGACTTAGTATGTTAACAGACTGCAACTTAACAGTATATTCTTAGGCTGGGCACGGTGGCTCACGCCTGTAATCCTAGTACTCTGGGAGGCCAAGGTGGAAGGATGGTTTGAGCTCAGGAGTTCAAGACCAGCCTGAGCAAGAGCGAGACACGGTCTCTACTAAAAATGGAAAGAAATTAGCTGAACAACTAAAAATATATACAAAAAATTAGCCGGCATGGTGGTGCATGCCTGTAGTCCCAGCTACTCGGGAGGCTGAGGCAGGAGAATGGTTTGACCCCAGGAGTTTGAGGTTGCTGTGAGCTAGGCTGATGCTACAGCACTCCAGCCAGGGCAACAGAGTGAGACTTTGTCTCAAAAAAAAAAAAAAAGTATATTCTCGTAACAAGCAGTTGAGTCTCAGCCAATCATAGTAGGTGTGCTCCAGCCAATCACAGGCTGCCAACTGATCAGACCATGTCTATATAAGGCAAATATCTCAACACATCACACACCCTAATAAGGCAGATGAAGATGCTGAGCTTTAACCAAGATGTTTCTGTAGGGTACTTCTTTTTTCTGTCTATAAATATTGCCTACCTCCATTTTGGACAGAGTTTTCTGAACCACTCCTGGTTCTGAGTGCTGGCTAATTCATGAATCATTCTTTGCTCAAATAAACTCTGTTAAATTTACTTTATCTAAAGTTTTTCATTTAACATAGCAGTTTAAAGCAGTTATTTTTCTTTGAGGGTGGGGGAATGTGAGAAATAAAATTCTAATACTTTAATACATTGTCAGGTGCTTCTTGTTATGAGCTGAATTGTGTCCCCCTAAAATTCACATGGTGAAGTCTCAACCCTCAATACTTCAGAATGTAACTGTATTTTGAGAGGTCTTTAAAGAAGTGATTATGTTAAAATGAGGCTACTAAAGCAGGGCCCTAGTCCAATATGACTGGTGTTCTTGCAGGAAGAGAAAGACACACCAGGATACAAACACAGTGGGAAGACTATGCAAGGACACAGTGAGAAGATACAAGGAGAGCGGCCTCAGAAGAAACCAAACTCTACAAGGCAACCTGATCTCAGACTTCCAGCTTCCAGAACTGTCAGAAAATAAATGTCTGTTGTTTAAATCACTCAGTCTGTGGTACTTTGTTATGGCAACCCTAATAAATTAATATATGCTTCCTATTCCTTTTCTGTAAGCAAGGTATAGAACTTTAAAAGATGTTTCTTAGGGAAGCCAGGTAATAGGTTATCATGGTCTAGATTTGTGCAGATGCAGAAACTTACTTTTCAAAAAAATTGTTCCCACTTAATGATTTGTTTTTAGGATAAAAAAATAAACTTTAGAGGCTCACTTTCACAATGAGAAATTTATTGCCAGGCAGAATTAGTAAATAAATAAAATATAAAAGAGCAAACAGCATTTTTATTGCTAAGATTTTCAAAGTTAAAAAATGTTGATAATACTCAGTGTTGTAAAAAATGTGAGCAAACATTCTCCAAAATTGGTGGTGAGAATGTGAAAAGGTACAAATTTTCCAGAAGATAAACTGGGAGTATTTATCAAATGTAAATCTTTCTAGATCTCTGTATCTACCTAGTTATTTGTTTTCTCTTTGGCCCAGCAACCTCACTTTTAGAAATGTAACAGTATAAATGGTTGTATAAAAAAAGATGTTTAATGCAGAATTATTTTAAATAGAAAGACAACTCAAAAGTACTTAATAAGTTCAAGTGATCAATAAGTTAATGATTAATTTAAGATACATCATACAATGGAACACTTTCCAACTGTTTAAAGAAATGAAGTAGATCTGTGAGTACTAATATGGAAATGCTTAAAAGTTTAATGTTTAAAATATGTTGGTTAGTGCATATAAAATAATCTTAACATAGAAAAAGATTTTATGTACACATACTGTGTTTGTATGTATGTGTGTGTGTGTGTGTGTGTGTGTGTAACACATGATAATGTTTTGAAAGCTTCCAGAAGAACTTAGGAACCTTATCATTTATCTGTGATAAATGGTTCAAGGGTGTTAGGGAATGTAGAGGAATATTTTTTCTCTTCATCTTTTATAGTTCTAAATCTATATTATTTATATCATAAAGACAAAACATTAAAAACAAAGAAAAACATAAATGTTTCTAGGAAGAAATGCTCATACACAATTTTGGTTTCAGGAAAATCACAAAGACTGCTGAGGTTTTTTTCATGGTTACTTTGTAGAAGTTAATACTATCACTAGTTAAAATCACCAAAATTTTATCCTAGCTTATACAACTGAACTAAGAAACAGCACGTTGCAGTCTCTAGTATAGAGTCAATCTATACCCGCTGGTCATGTCCTATCCCCTCATTCCTCAGTCAGTGCTTCTTAGTATTAAACTGCTATCACCAAGTCTTCCCATCAATCTCTTGGAAACCTCTCATCCCCTTTTTCTCCACTTCATACCTCAGTCCTCTAGCAAACCACCAGAATCTCTCTTACTACAATGGCCCCTAACTGAACTCCTTTTACCCGCTCATATCATTTCTAAATACACTCTTGACATGGCAGTTAGTATTCCTTCCAAAGTTCAATTCTGATCATAGCAGCTCCCTGCATAAAACTAAGCTTTCCATCAACCTTAGAATACTGACCTAGGTAAACGGTCTCCACATTGATGGCTCCTGCTTGGTTCTCCAGCCTTAGTTGACACCATGGTTCCTTTTTTTCCTGCCAGTTCTTGAGTTCCATGGGTTTTCTTTAAGTTTATGGAATATGCAGCACTCCATCCTATAAAAATGAAATTTCCTTCCTCTAGAAAACTACTCTTTTTTCTCATCTTAGCTCGGTCATTACTTCCCTAGGAAAGAATTTCCTAACCTCCAGACTATACCAAATCCTCCTCCTGACTGCACCAAATACCTCTGCTTCTTAGTTCTTACCTCAGTTGTGATTTTGCATTTATTTGTATGGTCATTTGATCAACACTGCTTTCTTGCATTAGGCTTTAGTGCTATGAGTGCAGAGTCTGTATTTTGCCCACCATTGGTTCCTTCATACCTAGTTTATTTCTCACATGTAGCAGGGTTTGGTTTCTCAATAAATACCTAAATATATACTGAATAAATAAGTATATAGGGAATGTCTAAAAATGTCAGTTGAATTGGTGAGTAAATAACTGCCTCTTTGAAGGGTACTAGTGGAATTCTGTATGGCAGAAGAGGAATTTCAGGTTTAAGAAAGAAAGAGCAAAGAGAAAAATACATAAGGAAGACAATTTGGATGAGACTTGTCAGAATTTCAGAAAACTTCAGGAGAGAAACTCAACGTGAGGTGAAGTAAGTTGAGTTCTTAGGTTTCATACCAGGAAACAACTGACCTTCAGGAACAGAAATGGGAGATGGACACTAAAACAGCAGGTCAGTAATGTCCCATGTCATCAGCTGGCTCAGTGTCTCTTTCCTGTGTTTGCACTCTTAGGTTTTAACTAGTCTGTACCTACATAAACCTCATTCTTTATGGTAAAATACCATAATTTGTCTAAAAAGACTCCCGACAGTATTTTGGTGTTGCTCTAATAGAAGAAAGGGCATTGAACAAAGGTGGTTTTTCCAGGGTCAGAGAGCAGAAGCAGGCCTGGCTTCATCACGGTCCTTGGCATTTGGGAGCAGGAGCTGCCTGAGAAATGGAACCAAACCAACGTAGGGACAGCATAAAGGTCCATTTAAAAAGTAGGAGATGACAGATGATCACCAGGGTGGGTTCTGACTAAAGGGTCCTGGCCCATGCAAAGGTGCATACCTCTAGACCTTTTCTTCACCTAGGAGGAAACAGAAACTAGTCAAGGAGAGTGAACATATTCTTACTGGATACCTATTCTGTGAGGGACTCTGGGACATAGAGGTGACACTACAATCAGCAAGTCTACAGAGAGGAGAGCAGACATGAGATCAACTCAGATCAATTTATCTAAGTGCCAAATTTGGCTGAAAATTATTAATAAGTGCAAGGGAAAAGAAAGGAAGAAGCAATTATTTCTGATCAAGGGATCAGAGAACTCACAGAGAAGGTGACACAGAAACTAAGCTATGAGAAATACATATATGTGTGGGCAGAGAAGAGTGGACGGCATTACAATATGAGGCTATGTCATATTCCAAAGCATGCAGCTATGGATGTGAAAGGCTTGATTTGAGAAAGACAAAATGCTCAGCATGACTGAAACTTGTTCAGCAGGACTTGCACAGTGCTAGCTCTAAAGAGAAATTGGGAGAGACTTTGGCTGTCACACTGAGTTTGGATTGTATTCTACAGTCTGGAGGAAGGTTTTTAAGAAATGCCATGTAGTAAACACTATTTCCTCATCAACATCACTTCCCTCCCATTGTCCTTTCCAACCAAATCCAAATTTTGTTCAGATAATCCACCTCTCCCTGATGACATTCAGGGGAAAATGAAGTTACTTCCAGTTCTAAAGGTAGATACCTGTTAGCTTAGATCAAGCAGGCTAATCCATACCTTTTGTGCTGCCATGACTGGATCTTTCATAATAAACACGCATAAACGATACTATATTTAATTGTCAAGCACATACAAGAGGCATACACAAATCAGAATTTATTGTTACAAGTGGTACTCCGTCCATTTTTGTCAAATAGAGGGCAATTCCTGCAGTAATTACAGTTTACCACTAAGCCAAATGCAGGGGTTACTGTTTTCAAGATTGGGGCTAGTATTATCACTGGCCACCTTCTTTAATTATTTTCAGTCATGAGCTTAACTTAATGTGATCTCATACATTCTTTCCCTTAAGGGCCTTAAGAATCTGGAAAGGATTAGCCACACTCTAATTTAGGAAAAGAGATGGACAAATCCACCTATGTACATCTATTGGTATGAGTCACTGGGAGGTTTACTAAGTCACTATTTAAGATGATCCAGAACAGGTGTTTACAGCTGTTTTAAGCATAAGTACTATGGTGGCCCTGAAAATACTCCTCTCAGATCTCCAACCGCGGGGAGTGGGTATGTAATCACAGACTGCCCCAGTTGGTGTGCTCTGGAATCCTTGGCACTGAGGCTGTGCTGCCCAAGGGCTTCTGTGGGCCAGTGATAAAGTATGGCAGGGATTCTAAGGCAGGACCTTTCCTGGGACACATGTGACTCTTCCAGTGGATGATTTGTGCTCAAGGACTCCTCACTGGCCTGGAAGAAACTTCCTGAGCTCTGCTTGGCAGTGTAAGCCTTTCCTTCCTTCACTCACTCCTTCCCAAGGGATAAACCTACATTGCAGTCTGATAGTGGCTCTCCCAGCCTCCTCTGGCTCCCTCTCTGCTCTCTCACAGGCATTTTCTTAATCAATCTCCTGCTCATCTGATCCTATCTTGGCTTTTGCTTCTTGGAGGACCCAGAATAACACAAATACTGTTATAATTACATCTCCTCATAGTAAAACATTCAAGTATAATTTATTAAAATTGTGTTGCACTGTGAATAAAAAGCAAAATACTAAATTGAGATTATTTATGAAAGACTCACTCATTACACATTTTATTATTTAGTAGATTTATAATAACTTTTATTCAAATTATGGCATGGTCTATCTCCAAGGTCAAGTTCCTTCCTGCTACTTCATTGAAAGCAGCAAAGCTTTGAAGCAGCCACTATAATTAGCTACAGTTAGTTTACAATTCTGAACTGAAGGTTCTTCCTCTATTATTTTGCAATGAGAAAGAAAAGAAGCAGACCCTGAAATCCTCAAACTTGTGTGGCACTCACAGCCAATCCATATTGTTCTCCTGTTATACATAAACAATTTGAAAGAACATCAACATCAGACAAGGTCAGTCTGAAACCATCATTAAGTGAGACAAAAACAAGATCACTGTGCAACCCACAAAATATAGAACATCCTTCTCTCTTATCTAAAATGAATAACTGCTACCATTATTAAACCAATTACAGCTTTATGCTCACTTGGTCAGCCCTCTTTCTAGATGAAATTTATTGAGATCTCAATCATAGAATTGCCTTTGCTTCTTGAGAGCATGTAATCCACAACAAAGCCTTGCTTCCTACCTCCTCAAAATTATCCAACCAAAGCTCAAATCCTAAAGTAGGTTATTTCTAACACCCTTTTACTGAGATGCCCACAGTTCCCTATGTATGGTGTGCATTTGCCCTCGCTGCAATGAATAATAGATGCAACTTGTTCAACTATAGGTATGTTTCTGGTGATCTTTGGCTGAAGGGCATTAAGATCATCAGCTACACCTCAGAGAATTTTCCCCTCCTCATTCTATTAAAAAGTCCTTCTTTCTCCAGTACTAGAGATCCACTAAGCTTTATGCAAAAGGTCACTCTAACATTAGTGACACAAGTCAGCTGTTTGCCTTTTTAGTGATTTTACCAGCTGAAATAGTTTATGTCAGGTTTTCCTATGAGGACCTAAGATTTGAGTCTGCTCTAGGTATTGGGAACAACCAATAAACAAGTCATAGTGCCAGTTTTCTATGATTAAATGTGATTAAATGTCAAAAGCCTTAAGGCTTATTGTTTCCTTCTTAATAGTTTGTCTCTAGGGCTACATAGGAAGCAAGAACAAAAGGAAAAACTCTTACGTTTTAAAAAATAAGAGTTGCCTCACCCACCTCTATTAATCTTGGTGGAAGGTGAAGGAAGAGTTTATGACCTCTTTTCAGGTTCTTGGTAAAACACAGGTATCTCATGGACAATAGGATGAGGAATAGGTGTAGCCTGCTGTATATACTTGGGCCCTGGACTACAGTTCTGTCCAGGAAGAAGAGGGGGCTTCTCTCTAAGCCTGTGGGACCTCTTCTGGACCCTTTGATAGATTGATCATTTTGTCCTATCCCCACTATGGGCACTATCTCAGACTTCAACTACACCAAGTAATTTTGGCAGCATGTGACAATTAATTTTGTGTCAGTATTGAAGCAACTCATGGAGAAAATTTTTTAGTACCTACATGTACATATTTCTTAACTAGTTTCCAATACAGTTCAGATGAGTAACTTTTAATGTCCCTCAGGTGTATATATTTGTATTAACATAAACCTTGGTCCCTGACTGTCATCACTGGCCAATACATGGCTTTTTTTTTAAAACCTGGGGGTGCTACCCACACCTCTCTTTATCTACTAAATTTTTAAATTCTATTTATTTCTAATATCATGAACACCTATGAAACCTACCACCCAAACTGAGACTAGAACACCAACAATAACTTAAACTACCCAAATTCTTCTATCAAAGAAATACTTCTTTATAACATTCAAATGCACAAGATCCAATTGCATAAGTAGCATTTCTTAGTTCTTTTGATTTAGTGGTAGAGTTGGTATTTTACATTTAAAAGAAAGATATCTGAAGTTGAGGACTATCCTTTACCCCTTCTCTACCATACTTGGAAGATTGACTTCAATGATGTGGGTCAGAAAAAGAAATCCTTTTAAAAATGGAAGCCAACTAAGGTTCCAAAGGATTTGCAAGCAATAGAGAACATAGAAGGGAAATAGTCTTGAAAGAGGGATAAGTAGGTTATTTTTGTCAGCAAAAATAGTCAACATCTAAGGTCATAGCTAGATACCTATTGGCCTGTTAGGTATGTATATTCAGTGAGGCTGGAACCTTGAATGGGAACATTGATTTAGGCATGAAGTATATCAGAGATTGAGCCTGTAAAGAGGAGATAGGAAGGATTTCTGATCAATACTGTTGTTAAACATTGGCTGTAAGGCCAATACTCATCAGAGAGCTCCAATTGACTTTGGAAGTCAGATGGTAGAGGAAAGTAAACTAAGGGCATATTTCAATTTCTTTTTACAGAATGCAGACTGAGTGGGGTGGTGGAAGACATAAAAGAACTTGGGTTTGTGTGTGTGTGAGATAACACGAGCAATCTGGGAACCCCTCTTATTGATACATGGAAAATAGAGGAGATGCTAACTCAGATGAAAAAAGATCTTTACACAAATATTTGTCCTCAGAAATGTTAATGAAGATGGAGATGCAACAGTTATCAAGAGACTAGGGATGGTAGGACACAAGAAACTTGGTAGGAAGCACAGACCAGCCCAGTGCCCTGCCCCCAGGGGAGCAGCACTCTAGCAGAGCCACTGGCGGGCCAGGCCTTCACTTCCCTGGAGCACAAACCAGCTCAGCACCCAGCCTCCAGGAGAGCAGCACCTGAACAGAGCTGCCAGCCATCCATCCCTGGCTCTTCACAGTGCAGACCAAGCCAGTGTCTAGCCTTTAGGGGACCAGTACCTAGGTAGGCAGCCCAGCCACATAAACTTCTACAGCCTAAGCCACTGAGGTACTTGCAGGCATTGCTGACATTAACTTTAGCTGAAGAAGCTTCATGAAGACTACACTACTGTGCCTACTTGAAACCGAAGCTAACATACTCTATCCAACTGGCATGCTAGGGCACATCTGCAGGTGAAAGTTTTTTCCCACAAAAGCCACTCTACAAAGTTGGAAGAGGTGACCATTCTACTAGATGCACAGATATCAATGCAGGGATACAAGAAATATGAAAAAGCAATGAAACATAACATCATTAAAAAAAGCAATAATTCTCTAGTAACTGACCCCAAAGTAATGAAAATTTATGAACTGCCTGAAAAGGAATCCAAAATAATGATCATAAGGAAACTCAGTGAGATACGAGAAGACATAGACAATTCAACAATATCAGGAAAACAATTCATGATCTGAATGAGAACTTCAACAAAGATATATCATAAAAAAAACCCAAACAAACAGACAGACACCTTGGAGCTAGAGAAGCCAGTGAATGAAATATAAAATACAATTGAGAGCTTCAACAGCAGACTAGATCAAGCAGAAGAAAAGGTTTTTGAACTTGAAAACAGGCCATTTGGAAAAAGCCAGTTACAGGAAAAGAAAAAAAAAAAAGAATGAAAAAGAGTGAAAAAATCCTATGGGGCTTATGGGATTATTAAGTGAACAAATATTTACATTGTGGTAATTTAAAAAGGAGAAGAAATGAAGAAAAGGCATGGAAAGCTTATTTAAAAAATAATAACTGAAAACTTTACAAGTTTTGGAGAGATATGGACAGTCAGATCCATGAAGCTCAAAGGATCCCAAACAGATTCAGCACAAAAAACTCCTTTCTGAGGCATATTACAATCAAATTGTTAAAGGTGGAAGACAAAAAATTGTAAAAGAATCATGAGAAAAGCATCAAGTCACATATAAGGGAATTTTAATTAGTCTATCAGCAGATATCTCAGCAGAAACCTTGCAGGCCAGGAGAGAATGGGATAACATATTCTAAGTGCTGGAAGAAAAAAACTGTCAGCCTAGAATCCTATACAGAGCTAAGCTTTACTTTAGAGAGAGGGAGATAACAGGTGTTTCCCAGATAAGCAAAAGCTAAGGTAACTCATCACCATTAGACTGGACTTACAAGAAATGCTTAGGGGAGTGCTTTGACATATGATGTATAAATCTCACTGGTAGAGGTGAATTCATTATCAAATTTAGAATACTCCATTACTATAATGGTGGTATATAATCTTTCAAATCACTAGTATGAAGATGAAAAGTCAAAATGGTTAATACTATAGCTATAGGTTGTTAAGGAACTAACAGTATATAAAAATGTAAATTAAGGCAGAAAATGATAAATTGCTGTGGAAAGAGCAAAAGGCTAGAGTATTTGTATGCAACCAAAGTTGTTATTAGCTTAAAATAGTCTATTATAATTTTTAAATGTAAGCCCCACAGTAATCATAAAGAAAAAATTACAGCAGACACACAAGAAAGAGAAAGAAATTAAAGCTCATCACTACAAAAAAAAAAAAAATTAATGAAACCACAAGGTAAACGATGAGAGGAAAAAAGAAATAATGGATATACAAAACAACCAGAAACCAATAAATAAAATGGCAGAAGTCCTTATCTGTTGATAATAAACTTGAATGCCAATGGATTAAATTCCCAATTAAAAGATGTAGAGTGGCTGAATGGATAAAAAATAAAACTCAATAATATGCTGTCTACAAGAGACTCAATTCATCTGTAAGGACACACATAGACAGAAGAAGAAATAGAAAATGGTATTTCATGCAAAGGGAAACCAAAAGAGAGCAGTGTAGCTATATTTATATCAGACACAAATAGACTTTAAGTCAAAAACTGTAAAAAGAGACAAACAGGTCATTATATAATAATAAAGGGATCAATTAAGCAAGCGGATATAACAGTTGTAAGTATATATGCACCCAACATCAGAGCACCCAAATATAAATGTGTGTGTGTGTGTGTGTGTGTGTGGTGATCTAAAGGGAGAGACTGAAATACAATAGTAGGTGACTTTAACACTGCATTTTCAGCACTGTACAGATCATTCAGACAGAAAATCAACAAAGAAACATAAGATTTAAAGTACACTCTAGACCAAATTGACCTAACAGACATTTATTTACAGAACATTCCACCCAACAGATATAAAATACACATTTTTTACAACAGCACATAAAACTTTCTCCAAGATAGATTATATGTTAGGCCACAAAAGAAGAGTCAACAAATTTTTAAAAACTGAAATCATATCAAAGATCTCATCTGACCACAACAGAATAAAACTAGAAACCAGTAACAAGAAGAACTTTGGCAACTACACAAATATGTGGAAATTAAACAACCTGCTTTTGAACAATCAATGGGTCAATGGAGAAATTAAAAAGGAAATTAAAAGATTCCTTGAGACAAGTGAAAATGGAAACACAACAAACCAAAACCTGTGGGATACAGAAAAACAATTCTAAGAGTGAAGTTTATAGCAATAAATGCCTACATAAAAAGGCAGAAGAATCTCATATAAACAACCCAATATTTCACTTCAAGAAACTAGAAAAATAAGCACAAACTGAACCCAAAACTAGTAGAAGAAGGAAAGAAATAATAAAGATCAAGCAGAAGTAAATGAAATAAAGACCAAAAAAAAAAAAAAATATACAAAAGATCAATGAAACACACTTGATTTTTTAAAAAAGATAAACAAAATAAACAAATCTTTAGCTAGACCACTATCTGTCACCATGCACAAAAATTAGCTCAAAATAGATAAAAGATTTAAATTTAAGACCCAAAACTATAAACCTACTAGAAGAAGACATAGGGGAAACACTTCATGATATTGGTCTGGGCAAGGATTTTTCAGGCAAAAATTTTTTTGAATGGTAACTTAAAAGCACAGGCAACAAAAGCAAATATAGACAAATGGGACTATATTAAACTAAAAAGCTTTTGTACAGCAAAGGAAACAAACAACAGAGTGTATAGAAAATCTACAGAATGGGAGAAAATATTGTAAACTAGGCATCTGACAATGGGTTAATGCCCAGAATATATGAGGAACCCAAGCAACTCAATAATAAAAAACAAATAATTCAATTAAAAAATGGGCAAAAGGCCTGAATAGACATTTCTCTAAAGAAGACATACAAATGGCCAATAGGTATATGAAAAAATGTTCAACATCACTAATCATCAGGTAAATGCAAACCAAAACCACAATGAGACATTACCTCTGTCCATTTAGAATGGCTATCATCAAAAAGATAAAAAATAAATGCTGTGGTGGATGTGAATAAAGGAGAATTCATATACACTGTTGCTGGGAATATAAACTAGTACAGCCATATGAAAAACAGTATGGAGATTCCTCAAAAAATTAAAAATAGAATCATCATATAAATCCTACTACTATTTATGTATCCAGAGGAAATAAAATCAGCATGTAGAAGTAATATTTGCACTCCCATGTTTATTGTAGCACTATTCACAATAGCTAAGATATGGAATCAACCTAAATGTCCATCAACAGATGAATGGATAAAGAAAATGCTATATATATATATATATACACACAATGGAATCTTATTCAGCCATAAAAAAATCCTGTAATTTGTGGCAACATGGATGGGCCTAAAGGACATTATGTTAAATGGCATAAACCAGACTCAGAAAGATAAATACTGCATGACTTTACATGTATGTGGAATCTAAAAAAGTTGACCTCATAGAAGTAGAGAACAGAATAGTGGTTACTAGAAGCTCGGGAAGGTCCATGGGAGAAAGGAAGGACAAAAACTGGTCAATGAGCACAAAGTTACAGTTAGACAGAAGGAGTAAGTTCTGGCACAGTAGTTAACAACATTGTATTGTATATTTAAAAACAGCCGGAATGGAGGATTTTAAATGTTCTCACCACAAAGAAATGATCAATGTTTAAGGTGATAGATATGCTAAATACCCTGATTTCATCATTATACAATGTATACATGTATCAAAACATCACACTACCTCATAAATATGTACAATTCAATTAAAAATAAAACTAAAAGAAAACAATTTGATAGCTAGAGATTTCTATTATCTACTTGACTGTTTCTCCTAAGTAGAAGGGTAAAAATAGCTGGAAAGAGGTTACGATGTTCAGGGGAAGTGGCAAAGAGCATACCAAGGAGATGACAGATGGACAGAAATCCTTTGACACCAGCTGGCCTCATGTAACACTAAAACTTATTAAAGCTATCAAATGAATAAGCAGTGCAGGAAAGCTTACAGCCTCACATAGTCCTCCTTGAAATGTTTCCCAGAATAGGGACAAACATCAAAGGCCTTCTTGGAAAAGCACAACAGTTGGAAATCTTCATCCAATGCTTTGTTGAACATGCCTTCATTCAAAAAATATTGAAAAATTGAAAACCTGCTAGAAAGTAAGCTTAATCACTAGACATGGTGAGATCAGGGGTGGGCTTTGTCTTTTGTGAACACATGTACAGGCAAAATAAGGTGAAGTGTGGTGAATAACTGGAAGATATTTAGTGTGGCTAGAAATTCTAGAGAGTAGTGGAACAATATGATGACCGTATACACATCAGGGGGATCTAGATACTTGAGTGCCTTGAAAGCCATGTTAAGGGTTTGGGTTGGATTGTATCTTAATCAATGTAAAGCCACTGAAGGATTTTTATTTGAGTTTATTAAAAATTTTTTCAGAGCAATACATGCACAAGGTAAAAAATTAAATAGTACAGAAGGACTTAAAATGAAAAACATAGTTTCCCACCCTACCCTTTTTAATCCTAGCCCAATTCCCTAGAGGAAATGCTTTTAACAATATTTAATTTTAGATCATCTGGTAACTAACTCCCTAACTTTAAATAATATGTTTGAACAATAATTTCTTGACTTATTAACTTTAGGCAATCTTTAATAATTCCCGGTTACAAAAGATAAGGATTTAACTTTCTCTATCACCACTTTCCTTTGCTCATCTTTCTGCAAATGTTTGATAGATATATCACTTTTTAATACTTCTATTGGCTTAATTTATAGCTTTGAACAACACACTAATTCTCTAGTTCTTGTTCCCTTAACTGAAGATCTTTTTATCCCTACTTTGAATATATAAGTAGCCCTATTCTTCCTTCCACCTTTCTTCCCCCAACTAATTCTCAACCTGTTTCTGCATTCTTTTTCCTTGTCAGCATTACTTTCAACTTCAGTTCTGAATAAAAAATTAAGCCTTTCATGTTTTGTCAATATGCTGATCAGAACACTGAATAGCAAGAAATGACATCTATGTTATTTTGGCTATGTAAATACTTCCCACTGAGAGACAAGCAGAAGCTAGGATATTTTCTTCCCTATGCACTCAATGTCACGATGCCTGTGCCACGGGAAAGGAAATGTACCTATAGCCAATGTCCAATTGAGTCTCTTCTTATGATCCATGAGTAACTCAAAATCATGCCTCATTTTATTTTGCTTCATAATTGGGCTGAATTTCTTGAAATATTTTTGATTTATCTTTGTTTTTCTCTTGACTAAAGAATGTTCTCAAACATTGCAGCCTCTCAATGACACTATCTATGGCACCGAGTGCACATTCTTCCCAGAAAGCCCAAGACTGTGCTTTCATCTGAAATGGGTCTGCTGGGTAACTGTCACTCTAGACTGAGACATCCTGAGAGAGGTCCATTGTTCTCTGGATCCTATTTCTTCTGCCTTCCTGGTTTTCATTCTCATTTTACTGGAGAACTTCCTCAGTAAGGGTGCAAAAGAGGTAGACTTTCTGAAAATTTGCATGTCAGAAAATGTCTTCATTTTGATGTTACTCTTGATGCTTTCCCTTGCTAAGGAATTCTGGGTACAAAAATTTCCCATAATCTGTGTGAAGACATTGCTCCATTGACTTGTAGCATTCAGTGTTGCTGATAAAAAATCTGCTGCCAGTCTATTTCTCATCCCTTTTTTGTTGAGCTAATCAGGATAACCTAATTTTTTTTTTCCTTTTAGGCACTTTTAATATCTCCCCTCTGGGCTTAATATTCCAAAATTTCACAAGATTGTGTCTACATATAGGATGTATTTGGCTCCCTCCAATCTGGAGACTTTGTTTTATTCTTCAATTCTTTTTTTTTTTTTTTTTATTTCATCTATATTTTCTATGTTCTCTTCTCCAGGAACTCCTAACAATTAGATATTGATTGCCTGTGTCTCTTTCCTTTTCCCATATATTCTGTTTATTTCTTTTTGCTCTACATCTGGGGATATTCCTTCAACTTTGTTTTCTAGCCTGTCTACTGAATACTTTTGGCAGTCTTATTTCACTTTCAAAGGGCTCTTCTTTTCAGAGTTTTATCTTTCTTTGTGGTATCCTGTTTTTATCTTACCTCAAATCTCTCTGAAGATATAGTTAGAATTTTAGGTTATTTTTTCCACATTAACTTTGCTTCCCTCAGAGTTTGTCATATTTTGAACCCCCCTAATACCATCTGGTGATTTTCTTTTTTTAATGCTTCTTCCCTCCCTCCTACCTATGGGAATTCCTAGCTGATCATTTAAGATCCACATAATTGTTAACTTTTATAGGAGTTGGTGTGGGTTTCCTCTGCTGTTGTATGGACAGGTCTGTTACTCCAGTAAGCTTCTTCACGCCTGGAGGCACTGGGCACTTGAGTAGGGGTCTAAACTGTCAGGAGAGAATTAGCCGATAGGCTGGGGGCCACTAATTTCCACAAAAGGAGGAATTTTATTCTGGAACACCAACTCTTACCTCTCCTCAGGCAGTTTATTCAATTCCTTCATACAAATGACAACAACAACAACAACAACAACACATTTTTAACTGATACCGATAGTAGGCTGCCTGTGTTCTGTGCACAAGGGTAGGGGTAGAGTAGGATGGGGTTTAATTTTACAACTGCTGTAATTCTTTAGTACATAAAGTTTTCAGGTCTCAAGTGTCTTTGGGGTTACGTTGTTCAGATCAGCTTATATTCTGTCTGAAAGGTACCTTCATTCGTTCACTCATTATCTTGCTTCATCTACTTTCTCTCTTCCAGAAATGTGTTGAGATCTTCTCCACTTATAACCAAATCCCTTCAGTTTTCTTTGCTGAGATGTGTCAATTTCCTTTTGCATTTCTTGACTTCAATTTCAGTGGGGCCTGAGGAGGGAGGGGAAGTAAACTCACATGTTCAGTCCATCATCTTAAATTGGAAATCCCACTGGAGGTTTTTAAATAGGGGAGGTAACATGAATAACTTTATATTTTTAAAAGATCCCCGGGGTGTACTACTAGGCTGTACTGCTAAAATTTGAGGGCAAGAAAGAAAACAGAGGGCAAGACTGGACACAAATATTATTCTAAAAGACTGAGGAGCTAATTTCCTTTCTGAGAACATGCAGTGTCTGGGACCTTTAGGAGTCAGGAAGTTTACCAAAATAGTCCATAATTCAAAATCCAATAGAGAGAATGCTTTCATGGTGCCCTAAAGAGAATGACTGAAACGTGAATAACCCAGAGCCTAAATGACTTGGCTGATGCTAAAGGGCTCATCCCAGCAGTGTCTACTGGGAAGCACTTGAGGAGCCTACATTAAATTCTTCCTTTGAACTGGCATTTGGAATAAACAAGGGATTTTTTGGTCGGAAAAAATTAGGTGAGGGATAAATATGAGCAGCCAAAACTCTGCCAAGTAGGGACATAGCAGCCCTTCTATTTCCTGGTTGGTTTATTTATTTACTAATTTATTTGGTCATTCAAAGGTCCATTCTATAATCAGAGTGTCTGGGTTCAAATCCCATATCTATCCCTTATTAGCAATATAGCCTTAGATAATTTATTTTATATCCATAAAATTCAGTTCTCTCCTTCATGAAATGGGAGTGATAATAGTTTCTACCTCATGAAATTATTGTGAAGATTAAATAAAATAATTTATGTAAAGGAACCAGTACAATAGCTGGCACATACTCCACACACTGTAATTGATAGCCATTATTTTAAATGTTGAATGAATACTGACCATCTATGTTCAAAGCACCTAGACAATAGATATTCATAAAATAAAGGGAAATAATTAAAGGATTTAAGAAATGATATAATAAAGAAATCCAAAAAAATGATTTAAGAAATGATATAATTTAAGAATTTAAGATTTGATATAAGGATTTAAGAAATGATATAATAAAGAAATCCAAAAAAAAACCCATGATATATTTCAAATCTTATTGACTCCACATCCACCCATTACCAATTATGCAAATAAAATGGCATACTGAAATAATTTAATCAAAAGAAGGGAGCTAAAGGGAAACTGGCTGGATGTACACAACATCAATCCTAGGGACGCAACTCTAGTTAAGACTATAAAGGAATGGGAATTTCTTCTAAATAAAATTAGAAGAAAACTTAAGAGAATCTTTGACTGTGAGGTAATTAAATGAAGTCTGGGTCAGCTCTATGCATAATTGTTCCAAAGTCAAGTCCTCTATGTGTGTGGACTTCCGCTGCCAAACTGGTGAGTAACTCTTGTGAGTGACTGTGTCTTGAGTTTGTGTCAATACAGAAATAGAAACACCATCACGAAGCCAGATGCCTACTGTTTGCAAAGGACAAACACTGCCATGAAATTGTTCTGGTTTTTTCAAGACTTCCACTCTTGATTTAATCAAAGAAGGAATTTGATCTGAAAGATAGAATTAGGTAAAGAGACCAAACCCTAAGTAGCTTTGAAAACTCCTATTGTGAATTTAGAGTTTTTCCTTTAGGTTCATAAAGCAACATCCCAGAATCCAGAATCCAGAATCCAGAGGTTGCTGTATAAAGTGGAGGATGGAATAGAATTAACTATGACTGCCTCTGTAAATACCACCTAAAAGCAAAGCCTAGCTCTTAAATAATATCGAGTTAATTCAATAATAATAATGGTAGCTGACATTTTCTCAACACCTACTCACTGCCAGCTACTGTGCTCATCACTTTTAGAGGTACCATAAAATTTAATCTTCACAATAATCTCATGAAATAGATCCCATTTTATAGATGAGAAAACTGAGTCACAGCAAAAGTTAAGGAACTTGCCCAGGTTATACAACTAGTAGATGAAAAAAACAGGATTTGGATGTGGGGGATCTACTCATAGAGATGATGATCTCAACCTCTAAGCTCTAGGGAGAGGATGGGAAGTAATAAGCTCATTATCCTGTGGACCAGGAGAAAACAGAACCACCCCCTAGATGGCATGCACTGCAGAGCTCACAAACCTCTTCAGAATTATCAATCTGAACCTTCGCGACAACTCTGGGAGGCAGGGATTTTTATCCCCATTTCACACACAGGAAATGGGAGTGCAAAGATGAAATGACTATCCCAAGAGCTAACCCTAATTCTGGGCTCTTCCCATCATACCAGACTGCTTTTCAAGCACTTTGAAAACTACTCAAGACATAAAATATATGACTCATGAGGGAGCTGTCTGGTTCTCATGGTAAGTTTGTGTTCCACTTGAGTTCTATGGTCAGGTTTTTGGAACAACTGGTCAAAAATAAAAGGCCAGAGAGAGTCCTCAGGATGTCAAGATAAGAACTTGGGATATCCCTATAGGATATGGCCCATGATGGGGAATCAAGGGCTGATATAGAAACAGGTGCCAAAGCTCTCAGAAATGGGCCAGTGCAGGGTAAGGAAGGAATCTGATAGCTGAGAGCAGAGAAACAAGACTCATCAACAGAGGCCTTGTTCCTGAGAAACTCTGGTTCTACTTTGGGCTTCTTAACCCTCTAGGAAGTGGGTTAAGAAGTCAGTAATAAGCTATAGGGGCAGTGAGCTAAGAGGACAAGGCCAGACCCTAGGAGGCAGAGGTAGAGGAGTAAATCCCCATCTCTGCCTACCTCCCCAAACCTCTCTACCTGCCACCTCGATGGGCACTCCTTACATCTGTGTGAGGAGGTATAATTTCATAATATTTTCCTTCCATTCAGGCAGATAGGCCAGGCTGGTAGCCACTTCCTTCTGGATAGGCCAGGCCCAGGCCTCAAAGAACGGAGCCAGGTTCTTCTGCACTTGGTCGGAGAACATCTTGACCCACAGATTCATTTTGTCGACATTGTCTGTGGGCAAGTTGGTCTGGTTCCTATACTCAGTGAAGAGACGGATGAAGGGCTCCCACCCAAAGGCCTCTTGTAGCTGGAAAGAGACAGAAAAATCAAGATGAGACATCTAATCTACAAAAAGAGGTTCCAACAAACACTATAATAAGTGAGTTAAATGTATTTAACCCCATATCATCAGCTTCATATCTTTCACTGAGCTTCTCTCCTCCGTTTTGCCTACTGGCCTCACACCCTGCTCCCCCCACATTCTAATCTTAAGAACGGCCTTGGGGCTAGCACGGTGCTTGGCACAAGGTAGACACTTAATCAGTGAGGCCTGTGGTAATACAGTGATTCTGATCACTATTTACTGCCAGTATCATCATTCATATATCTCACTAGATGATGAAAGAAGTGATAGGATAGTATACAAGGACTTGAAATTAACTAAAGCAGAAAAACCCTTTTATCTTTCATAGTCACAAAGTTAAACCCCAACAATTGGGAAACTCCCACCCCTATTCTGACAATGAAATCCTTATTAAGCACAGGTCTGTGTCCATTTGCAAGACTACTAAAATGGTCTTTGGAGAAAAAAGTGAGTCAGATAGAAGCAGAAGACTGTAGACCGTCTGGGTAGCAAGAATTAAGAGTAAGTTACAATTTTAGAAAAAGGGAGCCACGCTGAAGCTATTGGAAATAGCCCATGTTAGCCAGGGTTACAGAGCTTGAGTTAAGAGGGACTTGAACAGTTCCCTAGACCAAGGCCAACTTTATTTCACTGATGAGGAACTTTTGTTCCTGGCACAAACCAGCAGTAAAAGGTTAAAGTAGAGCTTCACTGGCTGTTTCCCATCATTCTCACGGCAGTGGGAATGAACAGAGAGGAACTCGAGCAGGTGGAAGAACCAGAATAGAGTATGCCTGGCTTGAGACTGAGATCCAGAATTCAAGGTGACGAAATTCTCCACAGTGTGCCAGGAAGTGCTCCAGGCACTGGGGAGACAGAACTAGAGCACGGAACAAGAGTTCAGAGGCAAAGGCAACATCCATGTCCAGGTCTGGGAGGAATCTTGGCTTGCCTACCCAAAGTGGGGTCTGAAGCACAGCCAAGTCACAAGAAGAAGATGGTATATTCATTTAAGTAAAAAACAGGACATATCGCATGTATTGTGTGTGTGGCAGGGGAATTGTTTGGTTTTAGATAGCTAGTAAGTAGGAGAGTTTGGCTTTAATCTCAGGTATGTCTGGCTTTAAAACCAGAGGAAGCAAGTATATTTATAGCACTACATTTGCCTCTACCATTTTTAACCTTTCCCAGTGCTTTCCATACACCCTCACGTATCTCTGTGGGGCGGAGGGTGAAGCTGAGGCTACTGAGTCCACCTTAGGGTCACGCAGAGCAGAACACTGAGAGGCAGCATCAAAGAGGACTGTCACACTGGGGCTTCTGCAGGGCCTCCTGTGGCTTAGTGTGGGAGACAGGTGCAGTGGGACATCTCTTGGTCACTAGACCATCACTGAACAATGTTGCCCTGGTGGTTCCCACAGTAGAGGGCTCCCTTCATCCCCCATCTTTGCCCAGTACCTGTAAATACGTTTCCAGTGCGGTCCACGCATTCCAGTTTTTCAAATTGGGACCCTTGCTCAGGTAGATTCTGACTCTCTTTTCCCGAACTGGGGGCCACAGGGCAATATTGGCACGGGCTCGAGGGATGCCCAAGACCGTTTCATGCACATAAACACACCACAGGTTGCAGGTGGCCTCGGTGGTGTGCGGGGGGAACTCCCACTCCTGCCGCTGCTGGTTGCGGCCCAGCTCGTGGACAGGGCCCCACAGCCCCTTGGTTCTGATAAGCTTCTCATTGATGAGCTCCTGCACTGATTCCAGATGGCACATGATGGGGTACCCCGCATGCATCCAGCCTAGAAGATACAGGAGGAAGGAAGACAGGGTTAGGGTTCCTCCCCACTCAACTCATGAAATTCTCCTCTGTATTGCTTCTTTCAAAATACCCAGTAGCCCCAGGCAACTTCTGGCACCCCATAATGCTCAGAAGGCCCTCCCAGGCTTCCTTCCTATCCTCTCATTCTGTAAGAACACCTTTATCTCATTCAGACCCAAAATATGAAATTGTGTGGCTATGGGAGAGGATGCAGGTTACAAAGAGTCACTGATGTTACCATCCAATTTTTCTATTTTTATGAGGATGCCTTATCCATGTGAAACTGTGTCATTAAATCCTTTTCTCAAAATTTACAACTCTTTGAGGGTGAATGAGAGGTGTGGTACCCCCTCTCATTATTTAGATATGGAGTTGCCCACATGGATACTACTTTACTACGTAAGCCAAGAAAATGAGGGTCTTTAATGTCTATATGCCCCTCTCATTATTTAAGGCTCCTTGACCCATACACCATATCTTCTCAAAGTTGTAAAATTCTCTCTCCCAACCACTCTGACCTAGGTCAAGGCCCTCCACCTTTTTTATCTACTACTTGGGGTCTCCCAATAGACACCTGTGGAAGCTCAGGTGACATCTCTTGATGTCTCTGATGACATCTCTTGAGACATTGACTTAAACTGTTATTTATTTCTTATATACATTTTTTCTTTTCTCTTTAAACAGCAAGAACTACATCCCTATGTCTTGCTAGCAGAACATTTTCCCCCTTCTGGCCGACCACTGCATGGGTGCTGAAAGAAAGGGAGGCACTTGCAGGCAGCATGCACGGAGGGCTGGCTCAGAGCACGCACCAACTGAGATCTGCACGTCGGCAACAATCCTCTGAGGCAGACGCAAGGGGAAGGGCTCGGCTCCCAGTCGGGCCACGGCCTGCATCACCTCATCCCAGAGGCGGAGCAGGGGCTCCGGGTTCTCCAGAGTACGGAGGTTTGCGGTCGGCACCGTCAGGATGATGTTGTCCGTGGACAGCTCTCCCCAGGGCCCTGGGTTCTCCTGGATGCGCCTCTTCCACTCCTCCTGGGATGTCTCCCCTAGAAAGAGAGGCCATGGGGCTTGAATCACACTTCCAAATCCCGTATAAACTTGGGCCCCAGGAGGACAACACCAAGATCGTGAACGACCATATCCTTCCTCTCTGTCTTTCTTCTATGAAGCCCCCAAGGATGTGGTCTGGTCTTTATCTCGGTGACCCCAAGCTGCATATAAGGAGGCCGACCCCCCTTCCTCCACTGATGTGTCTCTCTCCTTCTACACCAAACAGCGCCCAGTCACCTCCCTCTCCCTCAAGGTGCACTCTAGGGCTTCTGCTCACCCAGCTTGTAGTAGGGAGCATGCACGGCCCCCTTCACGGTGATGGGCACAGAACCCAGTTTGCTGCTCTGAGGCACGATGATATAGAGAAGGCCACCCCAGAGGCAGGTGATGGATTTCGTGGGTTTGTCCAGGCAGCACCGGTTGATCACGAGGGGGCCTCGGAACAGCTTGCTGGCCCTGGTCAGGTCGTCCGTGTGGCAGCCAATCTGTATCTGGAGCAGAGAGAGCCCCCCACGGAGTCACCACGGGGCATGTGTGGGTAGGAGAAGAGAGGCCAGGAGGTAAGGACTCAGCAAGGGTCATTAAGCCATGACCCCATGCAAGCCTGGCCTTGATAAAACCCTGCAACTGTAGCATTCCTTGAGGTCATTATGTGCAAACATTCTCCTGAGGGCTTGTGAAGAGCACCAGGTGTAACCTGTAAGGCCAATTCTGAGGAGCACCGACTCCCACAAACGGCCCCTTGGTGCCTCTGTAACAGAGTCCTGGGTTGTGCATTCCATTGTGGTGTTTCTGGAATTTGGGATGGGACAGAGGGAACCCTGCCTTTTGCTGATTAGAGAGAGGGCCCAGTGGGAGGCAGTGTGGCCGGCTAACGTAGTAGGGGGTTGATTCAATTCCTCCCTGCTCTTTAAGGCCTCCTTCCTGGGCAGGTACTTGGTAGAACCCTGGTGTTGTTTTCCCTAGGTTTATGATAAACCAGTTCCAGGATGGATACAGGCACAGAATAGCCCCTAACCATAACAGTGACTATCAAAGGGACAGAGCAGGATAACAAATTAATTTTGCAAATAGAGTTTGTGTATATGAAAGTGACAGAGCAGAAGGTGGACCGAGCAATTGAGGAATAGCCTTTGGTGTCATGTGGAAGCAGCCAGAGTCAGAAAGACCTTGTGCTACTGTGGGAAATGTACCTGGGGATCGAAAGCGAACTAAGGTTTACTGAATGCCTAGTGTGTGCTAGGAACCCTTCCATTTGATATCTCTCTTATTCCCCACTCCATGACATAAGTCAAAAGCACAAAACTTAAGAGCCAGAGTTGGTTGGGTTTGAATCCTGGGCTCTACAATGTGTCAGTTCTGTACGTTTAAATCAGTAAGCTTTTCTGCACCATCCTTAAAATAGGGGTACAAATACCTGTCTTGTATTGCCAGCAGGGTTTTATGAGAATCAAATAAGGCGCTGACTGTGCAAGCAGGAGCCTTTGGGTTCCATGTCTCATGGTGAGACAGGGCAGGGCCTTACCTTCAGGTCGGCAGAGGCAGCGGCTTCAGGTAACGAGACTTCTATGATCTGCCTTGAAGGTATGTAGAGCCCGGTACTCATCCAGCAGTATCTGGTGCCTGCCAAAGGCACAGAAAAGACATGCTGACTTCATCCCTCCTCCGTGATCCCATCCCCACTCCGCATTTCCAGAGATCTGTCCTGACCTCTGCTCATTTCTTCCCCGCTCATGCTGCCCTGACTCAACTCTTCCCAACAGCACCTAAAATCCCAACCCCGGCCTTCTCCGCAGCACATGGCAAAGGATGGAAACTGCCCTCTGGAGGTGATGAGGCCCCTGCAATGAGCTGCTGAAGTCACCCTGTCTCCATAATACTGAGCTCCCTCCCAGCCCCATCCCTTACCTGGATTGGTGCAGTTGACCTCGACGGTGATAGGAGATTCTGAAGGGCGCAGATAGGGGCTGCTGTATATATCTTCAATTTCTGGGACTAGCAGAGAGAGGTCACTTCCAGAGTGGGCCAGACCCGTGGCCAGGGAAAGCATAGCACCCCTGCAGCAGTCATTGATAACAGGGTTCTCTCGAGTGGCTACCGGGAGCCGATACCGACTTAGCAGCTTCCGCAGGAGCCGGTGCACAGACATGTAGGCAGGGATCTCTTCCGCGGGAATCTGAAGGAAAGCTGCGCCGTCGGGGCCCAGCTTTGCCAACCAGCCCTTTTCCACATTTCCTCTCTTCCTGCCCATTATAACCTGGAACTCGGCCAGGGTGGAGCGGAAGTGATAGGTCCTTATCCCTGCTTTAGGAGTACGAAAGGGCCCCGGGTTGAGGCTTTGGCTTGTGATGCTGATGCCAAAGGGGTTGAGAAGGAGGTTTCCTGGGAATCGAGCCAAAGGGGATACTCCTGGGTTCTTGAAGGCCCACCACCAGGCTTGGGCTCCAACAAATAGTCCGCCACCCTCTGCTACAAACTCCTGCAGCTCTTTGACCCCCACTTCACTCATGGGTTCAAAGCAATAGACACTTGCATCACTGGTCAGATTGGGTTCAATGCTGGCGTCTATGCCGCCCACGGCAAGCAGGCCACTCAGTGTTCTCAGCTCTGTCTGCACCACGATCTTGCCTCTACGGCCCCCATCCAGCCAGCGGACAGCATTGAGCAGAAAGGGGCCCAGTTTACCAACGGAGAATAATACCTTATGGCCAGTCACAACCACCCGGCCCCGGCCATAGCGGGCAGCGGCTATGACACAGCCATGGTAGGTATCTAACCCCAGGGGGAAGGCTAGAGCCCCATGCACTAGCAGCTGAGATGGGAAACAATCCGAGTTGCTGATGTCCAGCTCTGAAATCCCATGCAGGAGCTCGTCTCTGTCCTCGGAGAGGTCATCTTCACAACTGCAAAAGATACAGGCATTCTCTATTAGAGGAATGGCTCTATAGAAAGCTCCGAGTACAGTGATCGGCATACTGTAGGCACTAAAGATATGTTGGCTTTGCTAATATTGTTATTTTTAGCTCTTACAGGAGAATTGGGAGAATAAAGTGGGTAGATGTGACCTCACTGGGTATGGAGATTTGGAGGGAAGACAGAGGGACTTGATATTAATTCTGCTCTCCTCATTCTCTGAGCACAAATCCTCCAAAGGAAATTGCAAAGGCAGTCTTGCTGTGTTTTCCCAGTATTGTATCTTAAATATTCTAGATTTATGTTCATGTTTATTTCGGCCCTTTAAATATTACATAAAAATGGAATGGGAATGCATGTTTTTCTCCTTATAAGGAGTCTTGTATATAAATTTCATGCAGTTAATTTCCTACAAATAAAGTCTATGGAAAGCTAAGTTAGTGGCGCTACAGAAGAATCATTATTATCTCAAAAGGTGGGCAGGGGAGCTAACTGGCCTAAATTCTAGTGAGACCCTCTGGTTACCCGAACCCAAGAGGACTTGACTGTCTACATCTAGAACTGCACTCATACACTGCCTGCCCAGTTGGAGTGATGCACATCCATGCTATAGGGTTTTTTGCTCAGCTGTTTGCTGTCTGTGGGGGAATCAGCCCTAGAAGACCTCAGAATACCGACAATCTCTAAATGGGAGACAGAGCATGGATACCCAGTGGGATTATTGGGGATATGGGGGGAAGTGGCCCCTATAAGCTTGCAATTTCAGAGCTGGTTCTGCCACTTTCGTTAGGTAAAGCTGTGGCAAATGTATGGTCAGAAGGTGGCCATAAGGAAACAACAACAACAAAATGGAGTCAGGTAGACAAAAGCACCCCCCTACTCGTGGAGATGACTCTCCAACTCCTTGAAGCACTAACCATTAAAATCATTCAACTAGCTGTTCTTACTCTCATTCCAGGCTGACCAAGCCATTTGTGATTATGATACTGCTTCCCATGATCACTAGCCTAATGAGAGGAAGAAGTCATTGGCCAGGCCAGCCAGGGTGTTCTGGTTTTTGACATTTATTTTTCTCAAGTAACATCTTAGACAATCTACCTTTAATTTGGTGATTCTAAAATTTAAAAAAACCTCTTTTATTTTAGTACTTTAAATGTGTATATAAAATTAAATGAAAAATGTGTTTTAATTCTTATAATAAGTTCTGTTTATAAATGCCCATACAGTAGAGATTGCCTGAATAAACTATGGTATATGCAGAATGGAGTATAATATCATTACATTAACAGAAAAAAATAAGAAAAATTTCTAAATATTGTCAAATAATAACTACCAAGATATAGTAATTGAATAAAGCATTGCACCATAAACAAATAACAAATACAAATTGGATTAAAGACCCAAACATAAGACCTGAAACCATAAAATTCCTAGAAGAAAACACAGGGGAAGAACTTCTTGATATTGTTCTTGGCAATGATTTTTTTTTTTGGATACCACACCAAAAGCTCAGGCAATGAAAGCAAGAAATGAACAAGTGGAACTTCATAAAATTAAAATGCTTCTGCACAGGCAAAGAAACAATCAACAAAGTGAAAAGACAGCCTATGGACTGGAAGAAAATATATACAAGCCATACATTTGGTAAGGGATAATAGCCAAAATATATAAGGAACTCACACAACTCGATGGCAAAAAGGCCCCAAATACCTCAATTAAAAAAAATGGGCAAAGTACTTGAATAGACATTTTTCCAAAGAAGACATACAGATGGTTAACAAGGATATGTAAAGATGCTCAACATCACTAATCATCAGGGAAATGAAAACCAAAACCACGATGAAATATCACCTCACATCTGCTAGGATGGCTATTATCAAAAGTGAAGAGGTAAGTGCTGGCAAGGGTGTGGAGAAAAGGGATTCCTGCATACTGCTGGTGGGAATGTAAATTGGTACAACCATTATGGAAAAGAGTTTGGAGATCCCTCAAAAAATTAAAAGTAGAACTACCATATGACCAAGCAATCTCTCCATTGGGTATATACCCAAAGGAAATGAAATCAGTATCTCATAGAGATACGTGCACTCCCATACTAAGCATTATTCACAACAGCCAAGATATAAATACAACATAAATGTTCATCAAAGGATAAACAAATGACGAAATGTTGTTCAGCCCTAAAAAAGGAGATATTGCCATTTGGGACAACAAAGATAAACCTGGAGGACATTATGCTAAGTGAATTAAGTCAGTCATAGAAAGAAAAATACTGTATAATCTCACTTATATATGGAATCTCAAAAAAAAGTCAAACAGATAGAAACAGAGAGAACAACAGTGGTTACCAGGGATGGGGAGGGAGAGGAAATGGGGAGAAGTAGGTCAAAAGGTACCCATTTGCAGTCTGGTGGGATGCATAAGCCTAGAGATCTGATGGACAGCATGAGGACCATCATTAACAATGCATTGTATACTGAAATTTAGCTCACAAAGTAGATCTTAGCTGTTTTTATCACACACATAATGATGAGAGGTGATAAATATGTACATCTGTTTGACTATAATAATCATTTTGCTATATATATGTACATCAAAACATCATGTTGCACACCCTAAATATATACAATAAAAATAAATTAAAAATAGTAAGTTGGTCGATTCAAACATAAAAGAAAATAAAAAAGCAAAGTTCAAAAGATTATTTATAGTTGCTAACTTTGTGAGATACTTGGAACAATATGTATCTACACACATATGCTTATTGCAAAAAGAAACATAGAATAATCAAGAAATCTAATAAAATTTGGTACCTATAGGCATGAATGGGAACAGATTACAAGCAGCAGGGAAAATAATGAGACTTACATGATTTTACTCATTTAATTGGTGTTAAAATCTTAAATCTGCCAATTTTTAAAAATCACCTTCATTGGTATGTGCTAAAATTCATCAATTTTAAGTATATATCTTGATGATTTTTGTGAAGTTTTTACACACCTGAGTAACCACCACCACAATAAAAATATGCAACTTTTCTATCACACCAAAAAGCTACCTTTGCCCCATTATGGTCAAGCCAACCCCCACAGAGCCGCAGGCACACAATGATGTGCTTTCTATCCATATATGTTAAATTTATCTTTTTTAAAGTTTCATATAAATGCAATCATAAAGTATATACTCTTTGAGTTTGGCTTCTTTCACTCAGAATAATTTTTTGAGAACCACCTATGCTGTTGAGCCTATCATTAATTTCTCCCCTTTATTATTGAATACTATGCTATTCATTTTAGCTAATAGTTTGTGGCTATCCACATTTTGTTTATTCATCTGCTGATGGACATTTGGATAGTCTCCGGTTGGGGCTTGCTGCCATGAACATTCATGTACAAGTTTTTGTGTGGACATGTTTTCATTTCTCTTGGATAAATACTTAGAGATGAAATGGCTAAGTTGTATGTTAACTGTATGTTAACTTTATAAAAACATGCCAAACTGTCTTCCAAAGTGGTTGTGTCATTTTATATTCCCACTGGCAATGTACGAAAGTTCCAGTTGCTTCACATACTTATCAACACTTTGGATAGTGGGTCTTTAATTTCAGTCATTCTAGTGTGGGTGTAGGGTATTTCAATGTGACTTTAGTTTGCATTTCCCTAAAGACTAATGATGCTGAGAATTATCTTACAGGCTTTTTGGCCTTCCATATACCATCTTTTGTGATGTCTGTTAAAATATTTTGCCTTTTTAAAAAACTGGTTGTCTTATTATTGGGATGTGAGAGTTCTCTACGTATCTTGAATTTAAGTCCATTGTCAGATATAAGTATTGCGATATTTTTTTCTAGTCTGTAGCTTGCCTTTTTGTTTTCTTAATACTGTCTATTGAACCCCAGGAGTTACTATATTTATTTTTTGATAAAGCTCAATTTATCAATCTTTTACTTTTATGGTTCATGCACTTTTTGTGTCCTATGTAGGCAAAGATTACAAAGGTCAAGGTTGTAGGTATTTTCTCCTATGCTTTCATTTAGAAGTTTTTGAATTTTAGCTTTTGCATTTAGGTCTAGACCTATTTTAAAGTATTTGTTTTGTGTGGAGTGGGGTAAGGGTCACAATGTCACCTTTTTTCCATAAGGGTATCCAGTTGTTCCAGAACCACATGCTGAAAAGAGCGTCCTTTCCTCACTAAATAACTTTGGCGACTCTGTCACAAAACAACTGAACATAAATTTGTGGGTCTGTCTCTGAACTACCTAGTCTGCTTCACTCATCTGCATGTCTATCCTTATGCCAATATCACAGTGTGTGGATTACTTTAGCTTTATAGAAAATCTTGAAATTAGGTAGGGTAGGTCCTCCATCTTTGCTCTTTTTCAAAATACACTTGACTATGTTAGTTCCTTTTCATTTGTAAACTAATTCTAGAATCAATTTGAACTTTCGTTGAGACTACATTGAATCTATAGGTTATTTGGAAGAAAACTGACATGAAAATAGAGAGTGTCAGATCCACCAACATGGTATATTTCTCTATTTCTTTAGGTTTTATTTAATTTCTCTCAGTGATGTTTTGTAGTTTTCAGCATTCAGGTCTTGTGACATATTTTATTAAATTTAACCCTTAGTATTTCATAATTTTGAGTTCTATTTTAAATGATGTTATATTTTTAATTTCAATTACCAATTGTTGCTTGCTAGTATATAAAAATGTAATTGGTTTTTGTATATTGATTTTTGACTCCTACAGCTTTGTCAAAGACAATTATTATACTGTTTTGGGTTTTTTTGGTAGAGTTTTTAGCATTTTTTACATAGGTCATGTTTACTGGCATTAAGTTGTTGTAATATTCCTTTATTATTCTTTTAATGTCTGTAGGATCTGTATTAACATCCCTTCTTCTATTCCTGAAATTCATAATTCGTGTTATCCCTCTTATTGTTAGCATCAGTCTATAGAGGTTTATCACTTTTATTGATTTTTTTCCCAACTAACCAGCTTTTGCTTTTACTGATTTACTCTGTTGTTTTTGTACTTCCTATTTTACTGATTTCTGCTCTCGTCTTTATCATTTCCTTATTGCTTCTGCATATTTTGGGTTTAATTCAAGTTTCCTTTTTTAGCTTCTTATTGTGGAAACTTAGTCCCTTGAGTTTCAACTTTTCTTCTTTTCTAATAAAAACATTTAAAGGCATTTTTTTCTCTTCAGTACTGTTTTAACTGTATTCCCCAATTTTTGACATGTTAATAAGTTGTGCTTTCATTTTTATTCAGCTCAAAATATTTTCTAATTTTCTTTGTAATTTCCCCCTTTACTTATGGAATATTTAGAAGTGTTTTAAAATTTATAAATATTTAGAGATTTTCAAGATATACTATTGATTTCTAATTTAATTCCACTGTGATCAGAATATACCCTGTATGATTTCAATCCTTTTAATTTTGCCAAGACTAATTTTATGGCATAGCATATGGTCTATCTTCATGAATGTTTCATGAGCACATAAAAAGAATGTGTATTCTGATGTTGTAACTATGCTAATAGTTAACACATTCCAAAAATAAATTAAATCAATAAATATGGGGGAAAACATAAGTGGAACAAAAATAGGACCAAATGAAAACAGTAATCCATGTAACTTTTGAACATAGTACTTAGACTTTATATGTTCAGTGTGGTATATTCTGAGGGAATATAATAATCTGGTAAATTTGTTGTTAATAAAAGTATGGGTACAGTAATCATGAAGCTATTTTGTGTGTTAAAGGACTGAATAAATATTAAACCAAGATTTTTACTATGGGAGAAGGAAAATACAAATATAGAATGAGCAAAGGAGAAGAAGAATTCCATGGTTTTGGAATAAAATTGGGGGTACTGGTATGAATTTATGATTAAAATGTGTGTGCATCTCTATATGTCTGTATTTATATCTATCTATATCGGCATTGTCTTCTGAGGGGCCCAGAAATGATGACAATCCAATAGCAATGAGCATACCTTAGATCTTGGTTTCTAAATCCCATTAACCATGAAAAGGAACTAGCATTCCTTTAAGAAATGGCTCTATCTAGGTTTTGGATAAGAAAATAAAAAGATAAACTTGCAATATCTTTTTGTGCCAGAAATTAAGTAAATACGAAAAAATTGATGGGTATATCAAAGGACTCAGGAGTTAATGGGACTTTAAATCACCCAATTTTGGACAATTTGATCTTCAAAAATACTGGCTATAAGTACATTGTAATGCATTTGATTTTTAAAAAAGGATCCATGAGTATATAGAGTAATACTAAAATAAACTAATTTAAGAACAAGCACAAACCTAGTCACAGATGTGAAGGCAGGGAGGGAAAGTTCTTTCCAGAAAGATGCCAATCAGTTCTGGGAGAAACCTACAAGTAAATCTACACTTAGACTTGGGGAACTCTAGGGTGTCAGGTTACCATAAGAGCACAAAAGAAAGGCATCTGTATCAGAATGGGAGGGGTGGGAAAAGGCTTCCTAGAGGAGGTGATACCTGAAATGAATTTTGAAGAAAGGATCAGGAGCTACCTAAGAGGTACAAGTAGGTAATCACTTTCATAAATATTGACTCAGGCACAGATCATCAATGAAAACTAAAACCACTGGGTGAAAGGTTTTTGGCAAACAGAATATTCACACAGTCTCAAATTGTCACACTATAGATTAAATTAGTTAAAAAGGTGGAAATGTACTATGATGACTGGAAAATCTGGCAAACCCCAATTTAACTGAATGACCAAATTTAATGTCACCAATTATGATGGGACAAACTGACCTCATGTACCTTCTGATTTGACATATTGTGAGGAAAATAATATCACCTATGTAGTACTCTTGCCAAGAATGTTTGAACTGAGCGTAATAATGAGAAAATAATTAAACCCAAACTAAACGGTATTCCACAAAACAACTAGACTGGCTACTTCAAAAATACTAATATCCTGAAAGATTAAAAAACAACAACTGGGGAACTATTTTAATTAAGGGAGACTAAAGAAACATGACACTGATACTTGGTTAGATCCTATATTTTAAAGAAATTTGAAAAAAGATACTTTGGGGACAGTTGGAGACATCTGAGATGGGCATTAGATGACAGGATTGTGTAAGTGTTACACTTTTGAATTGAGACAAGTGGACTGTGTTATTTGGGGGAATGCCTTTGTTGTTAGGACATGTATATGCTGCAGTATTTAGGTGTGAGGTGTCATGATGTCTGTAGGTTACTCTCAAACAGTTAGGCCAAATAAGCTGTTCATATATGTGCTTACATAGCATATATGACAAGTTTTAACCACTGGTGAATCTAGGTAAAGAGCATGCTGATCATTATATTATTCTTGCCACTTTTCTGTAAGTGTGAAAAATTTTAAATAAAGAGCTGGGGAAAAATTAATGATAACTATAAGAAAGATATAAAAAGTATACATAATTTCCAATCAGCAAGAATGTAAAAAGAAAGTCAACTAATCAATCAAAGGTAATAAAGGGAATTTTAAAAAGAAGTGACAAGAATGTATAACAGAAAACATCAAACAAGATGCTAGAAACTAGAACAAACATCAATTTCCTCAATTACATAAATAAATTATATTTACCTAGTAAATGATAGAGGTTCTCTGACTGGATTAAAAATTCAGATTTATACTGAGATACAACTTTTTAAAAACACAGAGAATAAAAGGATCAACAAAGAAAGAAAACAAAGGAGGAGTAGTAATTATATTACACAAAACAGAGTTCAAGGTGAAAAATAACTAAATATAAGAAAGAATATTTTACGCTGACAAAATTGTATAAACCATGGAAACAATTCATTTGTTTTTAGGAATCTAAAATATAGCTTTGAAATACATACAGTAAAAGCCAAATTCAATTCTAAAATCACAGTGAAAGTATGAAACAATTGTTTTAGAAATTTTTTTTGGATCAACTATATAAAAATTAAGTCATGGAAAATATGAATAATCACTTGATCGAAAGGATATGTATAGAGATATGGACATAAAAAACATAATACTTATGGAATGCTCTCAAAAATGATATTGTTATTGGTATTTTGTTAGGTCAGAAAAATAATGCTAATTTTTAAAATGTGATAATAGTACTGTGGTTATACAGTATTTAGAAATTAGTCTTTGCCTTTTGGAGATACACTATTTTATGGATGAAATGGTACAATCTCAGGGATTTGCTTCAAAATAAACTGAAAGGGTGAGGGAGTGCGTGGGATATGAGTTGATACCAGTTACCACCTGGAAATGGTACATGTGTACTCATTGTTCTATTTTTATTTCTGTATATGTTTGAAATTTTTCAAAATAAGACATTTCTAAAAGGAAATTTCCAAGTATTTAAAATGAAGAGATGTATATAAAGCTTATATGTTATAGTGAGGATATTATTGTATCATCATTTTGAGGGAAGAAATAGAAAATAACATTAATGCAATGACAGGTAAATGGTTAAATGAATTATAAACAATTCAACTGTGAAATGCTATATAGTCATTCAAAAGGATGATGCACATCTTTACATATGTATACGGAAAATGCTTAGGATATATTAAGTGGAAACGCAAGCTGCAGACCTCTCTCTCTTTCTCTGTCTCTCTTCCTATCCCTCCAGCTCCACCAACTCCAGCCCCATATATACACACAGGAATGTAGGAAAAAATCAGAAAAGATACAGTCCCAACCATTAGCAGTGATCATCTCTGGGGAGAAGAACAGAATTAGTAGAGGCAGAGGGGGTGGGTAGAGAACAGAGGTCTTTCATTTTTCATTTTACATACTTCTGAATTATTTTACTCTTTTTTTCCCCAACATGTGTTTTGAAATTGAAGAAAGAAAAAATGTTCATAAAAAGCCAAAGAAAAGTGAATTGTGATTTAGCAACCTCTCTTCTAAAGTGGCAGTATCATACCACTTGCACTTACCCTCTAAGTCTATTTTGTGAAAACCGGCTAACACAATTTTAGTACACATGGCTAAGAATACAGTAAAAAGCACAAAGTATGAGTTAGGTAAGCACATTCTCCCTACAATGCTTGGCCATGATCCTGACATAAAACCTATAATTAGCATTTTATATACACCTGACATACAACTAGCAATGACCTCCAAGGATGTATAGATCCTTGATATAAATAAACTTACTACTATCTGCTCGGATGTTTTTGTTTTTCAAACTACTTGGGGAGTCATATTCATGTTTACTGGCACGTTTAATTTGGTAGTTTTCTTGTCTGCTTTTTAACCTGGATCTAACCTTCACTTGAGCCAATTTCAAGTAGATACTCAATTTTCGAAATTCTGAAATCTCCCAAGATCTGGGAATCAAAGGACTCTTATGTTAGGTCAATTCAGGTTTCACAGGGGTATCTTCAAGTTCTTCGTGGAGCATTTGTGCATTTAAAGACTATTGCACAACATTTTTTCCTATGCATCTCTGATGATAAAATTCCTCTCCTAATTTCTAGATTGCACCACCTTTTCTGCTATCTTAACTTCTGAAACCCTCTACTTCCTGTTTACATCTGAACCCCATCTGGCTGGACATTTCAAAACCCTTCCCACAGCTCTCTAGACTTTGGCTTATGGGAATCTTCATGTCTGTTTTCCCTTCTTCACATTTCAGCTGAAAGCAGCCTTCTCCTATGCACTTTCCTGGATTAACCGTGCCAGCTCTTGGAGTCAGCAGGGTATTTGCTTAAACGAGACCTTGGGGATATAACAGTAAGATGTTCCTCCCCTCAAAGAGCTAAGTGGTCTGGTCTGGGAAGGCAGTAGCAGCAATGAGGACCTTGCCCCTCTTGTGTCCCAAAGTTTTATTAAAATCTAGTTGATTTGTGGTGAATCCACATCTGGGTGCCAATTCCCTTTTGTGATTCTGGGAGCAACCTGCAGATAGAACACTTTCTGCTTTTTAATCTGAGGCCAACTCCCCACTGGGGTGAAGTACTCACCTAACTAAGACTGGGATCTTGGGCATCTTCTTGGAGACTTTAAAGAAACTTGTGTCTCCTTTGTTGTCAGTGAAGTACACACCGGCCACACTGGTCACGAGGTTCCCAGGGAACGTGAACAGCACCCTTTCATCTTCGCCCTGGTTGGCCCAATCCCAGGCCTGGCCTCCCATGAGCAAGCCCCCTCCGCGTTTCATAAACTGGACCAGCTTTTCAGTCATGGTTTCATTATAGGCATCGATACAGTAAACCCCCAGGGAGTCTTTCACTTCTGGCTCAATCTTTGCCTCCACTCCGGAGCCCTCAAGGATTTTGGCCAAAGGTGCCAGGGATGGGTGTACACCAATGGGAGCCCCAGGGGAAGAACAAAGCCACCCTACTGCATTGAGGAGAAAGGGAGTGAGCTGGGTCTCCGCCAAGTAGTCCTCATGGGACACGACCACCAGGCGGCCTCGGCCGTAGGAGGAGGCAGCAATGAGCACCTGGCCCATGTCATTCACCATCACTGGAAATGAGGCCTCTCCAATAAGAAGCAGTTCACACGGGATGGCATCTTCAGGGACATCCCAGCTTGTCACTCCATTCATAAGGGCCTCAAAGGCAGCAGAGGGAGTCGCCATGGTTGTATTTGTTTCTGTAGGGAAGAAAGCAAAGAGTCAGGTTGGTGAAGAACAGATAACCAAACAAAGAAACTCCTCTACTAGCTGGGGGGTTCTCCCCACTATGCAGATAAAATGGACCCTGGGAAAGGACTCAAGCACTCTGTGTTAGTGCCTGCAGTCCAGGAGACCCCACTGTGCTCTGTCCTCTTAAACTCTTGTGGTCAAACTTAGAGAACTTGACACTTTTTAATGGAATGAAACAAACAGAAGGGAGAGATGAGGGTGGAATTGTGTCCCCCAAAGAGATATTTTGAAGTCTTGACTCCTACTACTTGTGAATGAGACTTTATTTGGAAATAGGTCTTTGCAGATGTAATCAAGTTAAGATGAGGCCATACTGGATTTGGATGGGCCCTTGTCCAGTAACTGGCGTCCTTAAAAGAAGAGGAGATTTGGACACAGAGAGACACAGATACACAAGAGGGAATGCTTCAGAAGATGGAGGCGGAGACGGGAGTGATGAGTCAACAAGCCAAGGAATGCCAAGAACCTCTGGCAAACACCAGAAGCTAGGAGACAGGCATGGAACAGATTCTGCCCTGAAACTGCCAGAAAAAACTATACTGCTGACACCTGGATTTCAAACTTCTAAGCCTCCAGAACTGTGAGAGAATCAACTGCTGTTATTTTAAGCCAACCTATTTGTAGTAGTTTGTTACAGCAGCCACTGGGAACTCATAAAGTGGTGCAGCACATTGTCCCCTCGACCCTGGCTCATTCCATCTATCTTGGCTTCCCTGCTGGTCTTATTAACCCCAGTGTGAAGAACTCAGAGCCTTTGTCTGAAAAGTCTGGGGTCTCCAAGAAGGTTCTTTGGTCAAAGTCACAGGCTGGTAAGAGGAAAGTGGAAGCCTCTGTGGCTTGAATGCAAGTCTCAGACGACCACAGGCAGAAGGTAACAAGTTATGAAATTATGGCAGATTCTTACTTGTACCTGGGACACAATTGAAAAAGGTATATGTGCCTGGGGATGTCAACTCACAAATATCTCTTCTTCTTCACCGTGAGCTCCCCACTAAGGATGACTACAGCCCTATCTCTGCTGCACGCACCGTACTGAAACAGTTCCACTAAAGGCGGACGTGTTTCATGATCAGGACATCCAGGGCATCTCGTCCTCAGTGACCACTCAGCAGCACTAGACATCGCTGCTCTTCCTGTCCACGAGGTCATGCCACCTCTAACAGTGTGGCCCAAGCCAACCTCTTTCTTTTCAACCTCTGGAACCACTTACTTTCTGTCCTTCCCTCACCTTTTCTTGGAATATGTGAATAGTCCTTAAGTTTGTAATCTTTGGCTTGTACATCTTCTCTATTTCCCTTGTCAGAGAACACACTTGCTCTCAAGGTAACACACAAACTGATTACAAACTCAGGCTCTGGAGGTATGGCTGTCTGGGTTTCGATCTCAGCTCTGCTGCTTACTGGTCGTGAGACCCGGGCAACACATTGCAGACTTAGTGTCCTTATTCATTAAATAGGGAAAAGAGTATCTACCACATATGGTTATCCTGAAGATTAGAGGAAATAACACAGGTTAAATGTCTTTTCATCAGTATTCAATTACATATAACTATGTATATGTATACATCTACCCATATATGCTTATAATTATTTGGTTAAGAATAAACCTTTTAAGTATATGAATAATAGAGATTTCTTGCAAAGTGAAAAAGAGATCTAACCTAACATTAGGATTGAGCATTCGTTGATTCTCATTTCATAGTTTTCATATTTTAGAGCCCAAACTAAATACTAATGCTAATCATTATTGTATTTATTTCTCAAGTATCTCTATGGGCCCTTGAAAAAGTCCTTGGCATAGGCACTGTGCCTCCCACAGGCCACAGCTGGAAAGGCCTTGGTCCCAGGATGACTAATAAGTTCAAGATTCCCACTGAGAGAGCACACTGGCCATTTATAGCTGGTCTCTAAAACTAAAGAAGTCTTGTACTTATTATTTTTCTTCCAAACTAGCTCCTCTAAGGTAAAGAGAATCCCCGCTCCCTGAGCGCTCCACCTTTGCCCACAGGAACCATCTCACTCCCTCCTGTTCGTGTGTGAGGCCTCTGAGCTGGATGTCCTTATGTTTCCCAGCCTTATCCCTGGGCATGCCCTGCTTCCATAAGCTTACATAAGCTTGATACTTCTAGTAGTTAAACAGAAGCATTACCTACCTACCTATCTACCTACCTACCTCAGGGAACTATAGAGAATATACAAGCAGTGAGCACTTGGTTAGTAAGAAGCTTGTCTCTTCCCTGCTCCTCCTGGTGTCCACAAATAACCTGGACAGCAAAGTGCACAGGGTCACAGTACGTCCCTGTCCCATCTCACTCCTGTTCCCATATCCAGCTGGCTCTCAGGTCCTGTCAGTGTCTGTGTTCACGGTTTCTAATCACACTGTCCTTAACCTAGTTTAGGTCCTCAGTAATTCACACCTGGACTAAACCAATCCAGTTTCTAAGTCCCCAGGATCTGTTCCCACCTTCACTCTTCTAAAACCACTCTGACCATATTATTTCCCTGAAGAGAATCCCCCCTCCCTGAGCGCTCCACCTTCGCCCACAGGGACCATCTCACTCCCTCCTGTTCGTGTGTGAGGCCTCTGAGCTGGATGTCCTTATGTTTCCCAGCCTTATCCCTGGACATGTCCTGCTTCCATTTCAGATTCTCTTTCCATTCTTTTCTTCCGGTTTCCTCTCCCACATCTTTCTAGCTATGGAAATCCTATCTTTCTAAGAGAAGATATGCACTGAAGAAGAAATTTAAATGATCATTTCTATGAAAAGATGCTCAATGTCACTAGTGATCAAGCAATGGAAAATATAATGTACGTTGCCTACAAAATTGTAAAACAAACAAAGAACTAGGAGAAAGAGGAGGAGGAGAAGAATAAGAAGGTGAAAAGACAGAAGAGACGACAAAGGCAGCTAATAATGTCCAACGTTGGAAATGCTATGAGGACACCATCACAGTCTGCTAGAAGGACAGAGAATGTCTGTACTCTTTTTCAAAAGCAATCTGATGGTGCCAACTGAGTTTCAAAGGTGTGCCTATCTTCAGACCCAGCAAACCCTCTTCTAATAACCTTTCTTACAGAAATAAAAGCAGCAGTAAGTATTAAAGACATATGTACAAGGATGCTAACTGCCACACAAAACTACATATGGAGATAGATAAATGAAAACTCAGAAATATAGATTCACAAGGAATATTTTCTAGAACCATTTTGATTCTTGAAGGTACAGGATTTCTAACCCAAACCCATACCTATCCAACTTCCACATGCCCCCAGATACTCCATTATATTTGGCATAAGACCCTGTGGCATGGCCCCCAGCCACCTACCTATGCACCCCATTAAAGAGCTACCCTTCAGTGCCCCTCTCTCTTGGCCTCTGCTACTTCCAATGCTGACACACCAAGCACACCCAGAGCAGGGAACTCACATTTCTGTCTCATTAGTTGTTTTCTGAACTAGTTCAAGGACAAGTTAAATCTATTCAGCATCTACTTAGAAGAATATCTTAAATACATTTTAAGTGGAAATTTCAAGTCACTATAATATGTAGGACATGAACACATTTTTGTGTGGACAAAGATAATGATAATAGTTGCTGAAATTGTACTACTAGTAGTACTAGTATTAACAATACAATGCTTACCAGGTTCCTGGCTTCATTATAAGGGGTTTATGTAACTTATTTAATCCTGATGATAAACTCATGAGGTATATACTATCACTATCCCTACTTTATAGATGGGCAAAAAAAAGAGAACCCAAACCCTGGTGGCCAGAGAATTTCTTACTTCCTCAAAGTCATATAGGTGGTAAGTGGTGGGTGTAGGATTCAAGCCTAGGAGATCTAGTGCTCAGGTCCACATTCTTAAGCACCAGGAACATATAAGTACCTGTTAAATACCAGGCTTCTGTATGCATATAAAGTCTTTATGGGCTGTACTTAAACATGCTATCATTGATTACATTAGGAAGGGAAATGGTGAATAGTTTTCTTTGTCTTTATACAAGTCTGCATTCTTTGAATTGTTGTATATATTACTACTACAATTAAAAAGAACACTGAGGTAATATAAATACAATCAAGTAAACACATTCAATGATTAAGTACAGTATATAAATGATGAGATGGACTGACCAACTGATCCTATCTCACTGGCCCTAAAAAGTCTTCCTTCATCTCCCATCAGGTTGTGCATTTTCCCACCTATAAATTTGATTTCCCCCTCTGTGGGGCTCCTTGAACTCTGCAACAGTTGTGTTTTCCCTTTACCCAGCTGTCAGTAACTCTAATGCTTGGCTTTTGAAACAAACACCTTCTTTTTATTCCTGAATTCCTGTTTGCTCCCCTAGCTTGGGGAGCTCAGATGAATACAACCTAGGGGAAATTCCTTTTATTTCTCTTCCTATCCTCTTGTGGTTCCTGCTTTCTCTCCTCTGAGTCCACTCTGGCCCCTTTTAGCTTGCTGGAACAAAAGTCACCTCCAAAGCGGAAGGCACCCAGGCACAACCTGTAACTCGGGGAGAGAGCAGAGGTACTCCTATCACCAAGCTGCACCATGGCATTTAAATAAAGTTTTCCCTCTAAGAGATATAAAGAAGGCAAGGTGGGTGGAGGGCCATCTTGGATTCTGCACCACACTTATCCTGTAGTACAGTTTGATTTCAGTAAGTGTCAGAGGTCAGAGAATGTGTTTTGTTCTGTGGATGAACAGGTACTCTATGGCTGAATGATTGAATGATGGATGTGGGTGTAAAGGCAAACCTAGGATTATTTCTTCAGCAAATAACTAGCATGACCTTGAAAACTGATCAATATAACAGACGTTCAATTCCATAGGTCTTCTCTTCTTCATGTGGTTTCCTTCCATGAATGTTTCTTTTTCCTCGTACATCCAAAATCTTTTCCAATGTCCATCAAATTCTACTAAGCCAGAATTGGGGTTAGTTCAATCTCTTCTTCCGCATTCCGTCCTAGACATTCCCAGCTCAGTCTTATTTTTCCACTTAAAACTTGTTTAATTCTATGAACATCTAAAATAATATGTAATGCAAGTAGAAGGCTATAGATGGTATAATAATAAAACAATCTAAAAAATTAAACCAACTCCCATATACCTACCACCCAGCTTGAAAAATAGACCTTTATCACTATCTTTGAAGCCCCTTTTGCGGCCCTTCCCATTAATCCCTTCCCCACCCCCACAGGAGTAAGCAGCATCGGAAATTTTGCTTTCTTCTGTTTCCTTATTTCTATTTTACCACACTTCCTTCTTAATTCCTGAATCCCCCGGGGACTCCTTCTCCTGCTTGTCTTTGCTCACTCATCTCTCAGGAGAACAACATATTTGAGTGGGATTAGCCCAGGAGAGGGAAGACCTGCGGTTTTATTTTGTTTTGTTTTTTAATCAGGGTGCTGAGTCCTCCTAGCTGTTTGCCTCAGAGGTGTTCTATCGAATGGACAATATGTGAGAAAGGATGTTCCAAACTCCCAGGGGCTGTCTGGCTAAGCTTGGAGCCTGGCGCGGGCTGTCCTCGCCTTCCCTCCCAGGCCCAGAGCCAGTCCGCAAAGAGCAAGTTGGTGACGTCGAGGAGGGGAGGAGGGGAGAAGGGGAGGGGAGGAGGGGGTCACAGGCGTGGAGGCGGCCAGCTGCGGAGGAGGGGAGCAGCAGGAAAGCTCGGCGCCCGGGCGTGCTGGCTGGGAATTCTCCAGGCGGTTGGCACAGAGGTCTGCGGACTAGGCAAGGGTCCAGACTCCTGACCTCTCCTCCGCGCCCCCCCCCACAGACCCCTGTCTCCAGGAAACAGTATAAATAGGAGAAAGATCTCGGTCCCAGCCAAGGTGTTGCAAAGATCAAAGGGTAGTAGGACCGAAGTGATGCTCTGTCACCAGCTACCTGCGTGACCCCGAGCAAGCCCTGACTCCTCCCCAATAAAGAAGCGGATTAGATGCTGTTTCTCTGGGCCAGGCCTGTACATAACGCGACCACACAAAGCAAGCACAAACATCAGATGTCAGAACCCGGAGAGGAGGAGCAATGCGGCAGGGGGGATGCAGAACCCGAGAGCAGAGAAAAATCACTCACAGAAATACGGACACAAAGGGAACGAGACTCTCTGTCCCCGATTTGGGTACACCCAGACCCGCGGAGCGCCCGCTCAGTCTGGTCCGCCCGCGGCCCCCTCCCCCAACACCCAGGCCGAGACCACCTTCGCCAGCCCCTTCTCCGGTCTGCGAGGCTTTCGGAGAGGGCCACTCACCGAGTCACTTTGCAATTTCCAACGGGCAGCTAGGAGGGACAGGGCTTCGCGCAGAGAGGGATGCACGGTCTGGCCGGGAACGCGCTTCCCCGCACAGCAGCGACCCGGCCGCCGAGCGGAGACGTGGGAGGAGACCACAGCGAGAGGAGAGGAGGGGTTTCCCTAAGAGTCTCCTCCTCCTCACTTCCTCCCCGGCTGGAGTGGGAGCCCGAGGGGCGGCGCTTGGCAGGGGACAGCACTTCTTTGTGTCGCCAGCCCTGGCGCCACAGCATTGCGGCGGCTTAGGGACGCCTGGCGGTCCCATCCTGGCTGTGTGGACAGCCGTTTCATTACAGACGTAAACTTCTCTGACTATACATTAGTAAGGAAAAAGCTGAACTGATTACGGGAGATACATTCTGCGTAGCATTCAATTCTTATGAAGACCTTAAATCTCCATCTAGTTGAGGAAATGTACCTTGATATATTGCCAAGGCAAAACTACAAATTGTAGAAATTGTTGAATAAGCTTTCATTTCTATAAGGAAAAAAAACGTATACATTTGCATTATGGTGGGGAGAAAAGAGAACCTGTTATTATAATATTGTTTAATCTGAGGAATAGGAGAGGGGCAATTTTTTATTGTTGCAAACTCTTCATTGTTTGCATGTTACATGTGTTATTTTTGTAAATTAAAAATAATATATTTCAAACAAACAAGAGGTAGCTAAAATGTATTCTTCAATGCACAGTTCAAATCCCATTTCTTTCCTTTCTGATAATCAGTTGACAGGTGCTCCTCCCTCTAGGAATGGCTTGTCCCTACCTACCTCCAAAATGGGTGCTTGCTTTAGAATGTGAAATGCAGGGTGGTACAATGGTTAGGAACCCAGACTGTCACCAGATGGACTAAATTCAAATCTCACTGCTACCCTTTACCAGCTGTGTGGTTTTGGGCAAGTCACTTAATTCCTCTGTGCCTAAGTGTTATTACCTGTAAAATGAGAATGATAAAATTAATACCTACCTTACAAATTTATGGTAAGGCTACCATTAGATAAGTTAATACTTTCAAAGTTCTTAGATCAATGCCTGCATACAGTAAGGTGGTATGAGTGTCTGTTAAAATAAATATTCAAGCCATCCTAAGATTCAATATTTCATGCTTCAGGAAAATGCATAGCTTTTAATCCTTACTAGGGTTTTGGTCCAAATCCAAGCCATACTTCCATTCCCCATCTCCCTTCTGTGCCCTTTCTCCAAATTGAATCATTATGAACAACTAATAGGGCTATGTGGGTGGATGAGCTCAGTGGCAGGGTTTCATAGAGAAAATGGCAGGAACAGAAGAGAACCCGAATTCAGAATACTGCGGTGTCAAGGACTGAGAGACAGTGAGCACATTCATTCTTTATCTTCTCCAGGGTCCAGGTTTTTCAGCAAAATGAGGAGGGCTGGTGACAGGCTAAGTCCTGTCCGGGTCTGAAATGTCAAGACTAACAGTACCGCAAGTCAAAACCCTGTAATATTGAGTTTTACGTAAACAATCTTAAATTCAAAACAAAACCTCATATATTGCTCACATAAAAAATAAAGGACAAAATATACATGGGAAAGACAAGCTAACTTACCTCTGAGGATGGGGGAAAGAGACTTGGTGGGAAAAGGGTTTTGACTATTTTATTTCCTAGGGAGGAAGAGGGAGGTAGAGAGAGCGCTGATGCAAAGGTGGTAAAATGTCAGCACAGGATAAATCCGTTGTGTTATTTTCTGTGCGTAGCTTTGAAATATTTCATAATGGAAAAATGTTTAAAAAGGGCTGAGATGCATCAGGCTCTTGATGGTTAGGTTCCTGGAGCAGAAGAAATGCCGCATGGAAGAATTAAGAGTCAGGGTGGTAGAATAAAACAGAGATGGAGAAACCGCAGGGAACCCTCTTTGAGAGACACCTTCCGCCTTGGGCCCAACAACCCAGGGTCTCAGGCCCAAACCCGACCGCCGCCCCGCCCCGCAGGCGCTCCCGGCCCGGGCCCGCGCCTCCCTCTGCCTCCGCGCCTCAGCGGCCCCGCGCCGGGAGCCGCCCCCGATTCGCCTGTGCGCCGGCCCGCTCGGGTTCCAGAAGCCACCCACGGCCAAGACTCACCGTCGGCCCGGCAGTGCCCACACCCGGCTACTTCGGCGGGGCAGGGCGTCCTCGGCAGAGACGCGACAGGCGACTAGGCAGATAGCCTCGGGATCTCAAAACCCGCTGCGGAGCGGCTGGAGGGAGGCGTGAGGGGAGGCGGGCTGCGGCGCAGAGGAGGGGCCGTCCCGGGAGCCCATTGGCCGCCGCGGGCTGGGGGCGGGGCTTGGCCGGTCGTCCCCGGACGGCAGAGGCCGCGCTTTGTGCCAGTTTCTGCCCTGAGATGCGGCCCAACCGCGGGAGGGAGGCCCCGTGCCCGCCATGGGAGTGCAGTAGGACTATTTGTTAGAAAGTAAATTGGTGAGGCTATTTATTAATAAGGCTGCGGTTGATAAATAATGAAAGACTTTTATATAAAATAATATATAACTGGTTCCAAGGATGGATTAAATCTGTATATATTTGCCAACAGTTAGTCTCTCAGGCTCGCTCTCTATATATTATTATGCGTGTGTGTACACACACAGTGTATTTATTATTTTTTAAATAAACATTTCATGTAGTAAAATAGTTTGCATTTTTTGTACAAAAAACTTTAAAAATGTTTTTATGTACTTATATAAACACAAAAATTATATGGAAGATAAACTATTAGAATCAGTTACTTCAAACAGGAACATGGATTACTTATAAGTCATTTTTCTTTATCTACCTCTTAACATGTTAATAGTTACATGTATTATTTTGTAAGAAAAATAAATACATTTGATCAACTATAAAACTAGATAAAATATCCCTGCTGAAACAGTTGGTAGTGACTTCTCTGCAAATGTGATTTTTCCTGTGTCAAGGTTTTTTGAATTTTGTTCCTACTTCTGACTCATTTTAATTGAGAGTGGGATACAACACTCGACTTTACAGCCAAGGCCCTGGCTTTATGCCTGACCAGGTCCTGCCTTGAATCTCATCTGCTCATCTAGCTTGGTGAGCTCAACTCTGGAACCCAGGGTGCGGGGTGGGGGGAACTACTTGTCCCTTTCCATGGCTGGCCCCATGGCTGCCCCAATGGGCCCGAAGGAGATCTGCATAGCCCTGCAGATTCTCCACTTTCCTTACCCCTCACTGCCCTGCCACTGTTTGTCTAGTACCTAGGAGATGTCCCCAGACCAAATGGTCCTCAGGAATAGACCATTTTAAAGTTGTTTCCCCTACTACAAAACAGTGCCAAGACTGGACCTTCCGGGGCAAGGTGGATTCAGTGGGAACGGGGACAGAGTGCTACATCTTGTATTACTGAAGGGTTTCATTACAGCTCCCCAACCAAACTAAAGGAAACAGGTCAACAACTGTGTTTTATTCTTCTTTTGATTCCCCATTTCACCTAAGTCATAAACAGGTGATCTATAATGTCCACTGAATGGTGGATGGATAGATGGATGGATGGACAGGATAGATGAATATGAGGGTAAGAGAGGAAGTCTGTGGGGTCATTGCTCAACAAAACAAACAGCAGCTTGAGTAGAAAACTGATCAAATTACAAATTTCCTGTGCTATAAGTTTTTTTCTTCTCCTTCATGCTCTTTTCTTTTAATCTTCCCCCTCACCTCTTAACCCCTTTGTTGACTTTCTACATCTCCCAATACTTTCCTCAAAATTTGAGCTGGTTCTACCTTCTCTTTCTTGTTTCAGACAGCACAGTACTAGCTCAATTTTAAATCCTATATCCTTTCTTATTTTTACTGCCCCTTGAGAGTTTCTTTGTTTTTCTTTCCAGTTTTCTGCCCAGAGTAGCTCTGAGTAATGAAGACTGCCATGAAATCCTGAGAACACGGAAATAACTTTTGAGACATTAAGTTCTGTAAGTACTCAGCAACATGAGAATGAATCAACAAATTACTAAAAATCCATACTAAAAGTATTATGCAGTTTATAAAAATGGGCTCAATTCATACCTTGAGAAATGTTCTCAATATATATTTTCAGTGAAAAATCTATGATCCTACTTTTGCAGGGAAAAAATGATATATGTTTATATTTATCTAAGCACTGTAAAAATAAGGACATAGTTGGCTACTTCAGAAAGTGGGAAAGGGTTGATTAGTAATTTGTTTCTTTAGATACTTTGTATTTAAAAATACAACAAGTAGCATTTTGAAATTTAAAATTAGATTATTCAGTAGTACTATTCTTAGGTATATACCCAATAGAAATGCATACACATGTTCACCAAAAGACATATGCTAGAATCTTCAAAGCAGCACCATCCGTAATAGTCTAATACTAGAAACTCCCCAAATACTACCATCCCTGCTTTCTCAGCCCTAGTGGAACCCTTCTTTATCAGCTGGATACCATCAACAGTAGAATATTTTTAAAATATTATGGCATATTCACAATGAAATATTGTACAGCAATGAGAATGAAAGATTTGCATTGTATACAGTATGTCTGAATCTCACCAATATACTGTAGAGTGAACTAAGCCAGAAGCAAAGGAGTACATACTGCATGATCATATTTACAAACTAATCTTTGATTTTAAACTCAGAATATTTACCCTTGGGCAAGGTATTAACTGGAAAAGGGCACAAGGAGGACTTCTGGGTTATTGGTAATGTTCTCTTAAATGAATTTAAGATCTGGTCCAAGGATGTGTTCAGTTTGAAAAATTTATCAAGCTGTACATTTATAATATATTGATATATAAGCACACATGCAAATATCATACTTTAATAAGGTATTAAAATAGTATTTTAGTTCTAGAAATATAGTTGATTAAATATCCTGAATCATACTGCTGATGCAAACGATATATATATATATACAAAATATCATAAATTCATCAATGGAATAATATGAAAGTAAGGAGTGTGCAAAGCCAAAGCAAACTAATATTGACGGGAAACGTTGATGGAAGCAAGTACAAAACCTAGCTTTCATCATGGCGCTTCTACAAAGCCATGGAGAATGTATGGGGAGCGACTCTATGGTTTCCAGTCTAGGAGTTTAAGACCAGGCTCACATAAAGGATGTAATTTAAAAGGACACTCCTGGATAATGCTCAAACACCAAAGAAATATTCCTATATATAGGGTAAAAGTAAATAAGAAATACATTGCACAACACAGAAGAAATCAATGCAATTTGCCTGTCTTAACCCTGCTGGAGGGTGAAGGGGAAAAACATCTCTGAGAATGAGTAACCAAAGGAACAACCAAATCAGTTCCCCACATAGGTTTGCAACATAAATCCATGCTGCCTCTGTGGATTGAGAAACCCTAAGCAAATAATTCAAAATGGTCCCAGTTTGGCAGTTTTCCAGCTGAAAGAAGCACATGTAGATCTTTTCTGAAGAAACTGAAGTTTAATGCATCTAGAAAGAATTTCTATAGAAAAACAAAAATCCACACAAAAGGAGCAGCTCATACTAATAATTTTAAAAATCATGTAACATTCAAGGAAGTAAAACATCATGAATAAAAGCCATGACAAACAAAAGACATCAGAAACAGGCAGAATTCAGATATTAGAATTACTAGGCATAGAATATAAAGTAACCACATTTAATACATTTGAAAAATAAAAGAGAAGCTTAGACACTTGAACAGAAAATATTTATATTTATAAAACAAATCAAGTAGAACTAGAAATGAAAAATATAATAGTTGAAATAGGATGGTTCAAAATAAAAATTTATTAAAGAGACTAAATAGAAGATTAAACAAAGTTCAAGAAAGAATTAATGAACTAGATCTGGAACAGAAGAAATTATTCATAATTCAGTCTAAAAGCCAAAAGAGATGGCAAATATAAAAGAGGATAGAAAGTTTCAAGAGCATAGTAAGAAGATCTAACATACATCTGATCTGAGCTCCAAATGGATATATTGGAAAGATTATAGAAGAGTTTTTATTGGAAGAAGTAATTACTATGCATTTTCTAGAGATTTTAAAAGATACCAATCCTCAGATCCAGGAAGCCTAGCAAATCCAAGCAAGATAAATAAAAAAAATATTCATCTAAATATAGTGAACAAAAGAACAGAGGACACTAAAGGGAAAAAAATTAAAAGTAGTCCAATGGGGAAAAAAGAACAGATCACTTATAAATAACAGATGATTAAATTCCCCACTGCCTTCTTGGCAGAAAAAAAAAAAAGACAGCAAAATACTATTCTCAACATATAGTGAAAAAATAATCAATCTAGAATTTTATATCAAGAAAACCACCTTTTATTACAAAATTCTTAGGAAATGCCATTTTCAGACCAACAAATACTCAGAATTTATTATCTAAAGACCTGCATAAAAGGAAATTCTAAAGGATACATCTCAAAAAGAAGGAAAATGATCTTAGATACATAATCTGAGATGTAAGACAGAATGGTAAGAGACTTTTAATTCTGGCATTGAGAGAATCTTTTTGGAACAACTTCCCACTAAAAACAGTAATAATATATAGGAAACAACTGAAGACTTTGAAGAGCAAACAACATAAGCAGGACTTGACGAGCCACAATCCTTGATGTACAGAAAACACAGAACATGAGTTCCACATTCACTATGGCTTTTTTAGTTTTGGACATTTTCCATTTCACACTGCAGGATAAATGAGGCCAAACAGAAAGTGTTATTCTTACTAGTTCAAGACTGCCAAGCCATTTGAAAATCAAAGGGTAAAGTTTCAGACATGAAGAAACCTCAGAAAAATGAATCTAAAAATCTATGCACAAATTCCCCTTGAGTTATTGGCTGACTCCTAACATATGCATGCACAGAGACAGACCCCAAGAAAATGTGCAGAAAGTGTCCAAAAATCTAAACAACTGAACTGTCATTTCAGTAGCTATACTGTTCCAGGAATAATGCAGTAAAGTCCAAGCCCCAATGAAAAAACACTGTGATTTCAGTTGATACAGAAAAATATTCATGGCATATGGATAAGAACCACACCTTAGGAGTAAGGACTATGTTCTTGGAGAAGGAGCAAACCTTAAATGGACTCGTCCTAACAAAGCCTAAAACAACTAACCTTTGATAGTATGAAAGTAATCTTTTAGTACTTTATCTGTTTATTTCCCTACAAAATCCTTTTGAAAAACAATAATGTCAACTGAAATATTCATAATTTTTCATCCACAATATCCTGCATTCAATCAAAAATTAAGGAAGAGGCTCAGAAACAGAATATGTTGCCAAGAACTCAAGGGAACCAACAAATAATAGAAACAGACTCACAGGTGGCTTACATATTTGAGTTCTTAGACTGGGCACTTAAAACAACTGTGACTAATATGCTCAAAAATAACAGAAACAAGGCTGGAGAACTTCAGCATAGAACTAAAACTAAAAGAGTAAAATGGACATTTTAGACATAAAAAATAATAACTGAAATTAGTAATTTAATAGATGATTGTAATAGCACATTAGACAAAAAAGACCAAAGAATTGGTGAAATATAACAAAGGTCAGTAGAAAGTATTCATAAATATTAATAACAATAAAGAGAAGAAAGGATGATGCACAAAGAGATTAAAGGATATAGAAAGAGTATAATATTAATAGATTTATGAGACATGGAGACAAGTTATAACATATGTGTAATCACAGTCCTAGAAAAAGAAAAAGACAATGAAACACAAGCAACATGTTAATAACTAGTAGATGAAAATTACCCCAAAAGAGATGAAAATTATCAAACCATAAAATGAAGAAACTCTACATTCCCCAAGAAGAATAAATACAAAGAAAACTACTCTCTGGCACATCATAATCAAACTGCTGAAAACCAAATTCATAGAGAAAATCTTAGAAGTAGCCAGAGATAAAGGATACTTTCCATTCAAATAAACAAAAATATAGCTGACTTTTCAAAAGGACCATGAAAATAAGGACACAATAGCATTGTTAGAGAGAGAGAGGGAGAAAATCTGCTATCCTAAAATTCTATGTGCAAGAAAAATATCCTTCAAAGTTAAAGGGAAAATAAAGATAATTTTAGATATACCAAAGCTGAGAGAAGTTGTTGCAGCAGAATATAGTGTAAGAACTATTTAAAGGAATTTTTCATGTTTAAGGAAAACTATTCCACATAGGAACACAGTACTGTAGGAAGAATACTAAAAAGAGTAAAGAAATAGGTAAATATAAATGAATATTTACTGCTTAAATCAACAAATATAATGTCTTGTGGGATATAAAAGCATATGAAAAACAAAATATACAACAATGGCACAGCTGTTAAGATTGGGTTAATGGAGATAAACTGTTTTAAAGTTTTGCATTATTTGAGAATAGGTAAAAGTAGCAATTTAAGGTAGACTGTAATAAGTCAATAGGTAAATTGTAACATCTATAATAACCATGAAAAGAATAATAAAATTTTATAACTCAAAAGATAATATAGAAGAAATAATAATATAAAATGTTTGATTCGAAAGAAAGCAAGAAAAGAGAAACAAAGAATAAAGAACATATGGAACAAAGAGAAAACAGTGTGCAACTTGGTCAACCTAAACCCAATTGTTATAGACTGTATGTCTGTGTCCCTCCAAAATTCCTTTGGTGAAACTCTAACTCACAATGGAATGGCAGTAGAAGGTGGGCCTTTGAAAGGTAATTAGTTTTAGATGAGGTCATGAGTATGGAGCACCCAGGATGGTATTAGTGTCCTTAGAGAAAGAAATTAAAGCTCCCTCTTTGGGCCATGTGGAGACATAGTGAGAAGGTGGCTGTCTACAAGCCAGTACGCCAGCATTCACCAGACATGGAATCTGCTGGCACCTGTTTCTTGGACCTCCTAACCTCCAGAACTGTCAGAAATAAATGTTTGCTATTTAAGGTACCCAGTCTGGCATTTGTGTTACAGCAGCCCAGACTGAGTAAGATACCAACTATATCAATAATTATATTAAATGTAAATAATTAAAAATCCAATTAGAAGACAAAGTTTGTTTAAAAGAGAAATACTTTAAATACGAATACACAGAGATTGAAAGTAAAAGGATGGAAAAAGATACACCATGTAAATACTAACCAAAAGAAAGTTAGTGTGGCTATAATAACAACTATATTACTGCAAGACGTGTTACTAAAGATAAAAAAAGACATTTTATAATGATAAAAAGATCAAATCAATAGAGCATAGAGCAATATAACAATCTTAAATTTGTATCCTTAATAACGTAACTTCAAAATTCATGAAAAGTGGATAGTAAAAGAAGTAATAGACAAATCCGCAGTTATAGTTGATGGTTTAAAACATCTTTGTCAGTAATTTGATAAGTGCATAAAGATCAGTAAGGATACACATTATTTGGAAAGCACAGTTAACAAATTTGACCCTTTTAAAATCTATGGTACATATATGCTCACCAACAACAGAGTATACATGATTTCAAGCCCATGTCAAACATTTTTTCAAATAGACTGTATGTTGGGCATAAAGCAAAAACCTGAAAAAACTCAAAAGCATACAGATCATAATGGAATTAAACTAGACATCAATCAATAACTTATGAGATAATTCTCACATGTTTGGAAATTACAGAATATACTTCTAAACAACCCTTAGGTCAAAGAAGAGATCACAATGGATATTAAAAAATAATTTTAATTAAATGATAATTAAAATCTAATGTATCAAACTTTGTGGTATACAGCAAAATCAATTACGAGGAGAAAACTGTAGTTCTAACTGCATATATTAGTAAAACAGGAAAGGCTGAAAGTAAACTAGGTTTCTTTCTAAAGATATATATAAAAAAAGAACAAATTAAAGCCAAAGAAAGTAAATGAAAGGATTCAATAAATATATAAACAGAAATCAAATTACAAAAATTAGAAATTCAATAAAACCAAAAGTTGATTTTAATGAATCAAAGGAAGACTAATCAATAAAGAGAGAAAAGGAAAATACCTTATGGATATTAGAATTAAAAACGGGATATTACATTACAGTCCCAAAAGACATTAAAAAGATAAAAAAAGTGATATAATGAATAACCATATTCCAATAAATCTGAAAAATTCAGATGAATTTTCAAATTTCTTAAAAATACAATTTATCCAAAATTACTTAAGAAGAAATAGAAAATATAAATATAATGATTCTATCCACTAAGGAAATTTAATTCAAAATCAAAAACATTCCAAAAAAAGAACTTTAGAACCAGAAGGATTTTTGTGGTGAATTTTCCTAAACATTTGAGAAACATATAATACCAATATTATACAACTTCTTCCACAGAATAGTAAAATAAGGAACCTTTCTCAACTCATTTTATTATACCTGGCATAACTTTGATACCAAAATCTGATAAGTACATTACAAGAACGAAAACCTAGAGACTAATACCACTCAATGAACATAGATTCAAAAACCCTAAACAAAATATAGCAAATCAAATTCAATAATAAAAGAATAAAGAATCTAAAACAGACTCACATATGTACAGTTACCTGATTTACAATAAAGTAACTAATGCAATCCAATGGTGTCAAGAGGCCTTTTCAAGTAGGTAGTTCTTGACTCATTAGATATATGTATGAAAACGGCTGGGCGAGGTGGCTCACGCCTGTAATCCTAGCACTCTGGGAGGCCGGGGCGGGAGGATTGCTCAAGGTCAGGAGTTCGAAACCAGCCTGAGCAAGAGCGAGACCCCATCTCTACTAAAAATAGAAAGAAATGAATTGGCCAACTAAAAATATATAGAAAAAATTAGCCGGGCATGGTGGCGCATGCCTGTAGTCCCAGCTACTTGGGAGGCTGAGGTAGAAGGATTGCTTGAGCCCAGGAGTTTGAGGTTGTTGTGAGCTAGGCTGACGCCATGGCACTCTAGCCCGGGCAACAGAGTGAGACTCTGTCTCAAAAATAAAAATAGATATATGTATGAAAAGAATAAGCCCTGACCCATGCCTCATGTCATACAGAAAAAATAATTTGAGAAAAATTATAAACCTAAATGTGAACAATAAAACAATTAAGTATAGAGTAAATTTTTGTAACCTAGGAGTAGGCAAAATTCTCTTAAATAGGATTTAAATGCTAATCATAAATGTTTGGATATATTAACACAATTAGGTATTATTAAAATTAAGTAAATTAAGAAGTTCTTTTTATTACAAAACATCATTACCAAAGTGAAAAGGCAAGTCACAGATTGGGAGCAGATATTTGTGTTAATAACTCATTAACACAACAAAAATGCATATGCATATTCAGAACATTATTAAAAACTTTCACAAAATTAATTTAAAAAGAAACCATCCCATTCCCTCAAATGGACAAAACAAGAGCAGACACTTCATCAAAGATGATATTCAAATGGCCAAGAAGTATACAAAATGATGCTTCATATAATTAGCATCAAAGCAATTCAAATTAAAATCATAAGAAACGTATATCCATTCTGGATGGCTAAAATTAACTGTGGAGATAATATCAAATAATGACAAAGATCTAGAGCTGCTGGAACTTATATGTATTTCTGATGTGAGGGTAAACTGATACAGTCATTGTACAAAACTAGCATTTTCTATTCAGGCTGACTAGGTGTATATTCAATAGAAATGAGTAAGTATGTTTACCAAAAGGTATGTTTTTCAAATCAGCTTTATTTGTAATAGCCAAAAAACTAGCCTCAATTGTCCATCAACAGTAGAATGGGTAAGTTGTAATGTACTTATACAATATAATACTATAGAGAAAAGAAAAAAGAATGAATTACTGCTGTATGCCACCATATGGATGAATTTCATAGACCTAGTGTTGCATAAAACAAACCAAACACAAAAGACTACCTATTTATGAATCAGTTTATGTGAAGATCAAGATTGGATCAATATATGATGACAGAGATCTGAACAGTAGTTATCTGTGAGAGTAAAGTGTATATTCTATATACTTAGCTAACTATATATTAAATACACATACACATATGAAGTGTACATATTTGTGAATTTATATATGTAAGTTATACATCAACTTTTCATAAAAAGAAAAATATGCAAGCAAATATATTAGTAAATATGTTGGAAAATCAAACACTGAGGGTATTAAATAATAATAAAAATCATTTGATATTTGGAGGTGAGAGTTAGACATAAAGTCCTGAGAATCAATGTTATTTAACTTGAGTATGCTACATAAAATGTGTTATAAAACTAAGTATGTTAAAAACTAGGAATGCTATGAGTTAAATGTGCTATGAAATTAAAATATTCCTAAAGCATAAACCTAAAACTGTAACTTCCAAGTAAAAAAAAGAAAAAAAAAGAGAAAACAAAGAAAAAAGGAAAAAGAAGAGGGGGAGGAATGAAGGAGGCAAAAAAGTTAGGCAAAATAAAAAGCAAATAATAAGATGACAGAATAAATTTAATTGTATCACTAATCACAATAAACATAAAAAGACTATATTACTCAGTGACAAGGTATAAATTGTCAATTTTTTAAAATCTAGGATTTTTAAAAATCCAGTTAAGTTTACTACATATATACTTAAAACAGATTCAGAAGATTTAAAGCCAAAAGAAAAAAGAGATAAATGAAACAAACACCAATAAAAGAAACCTTGATTTGATATTGAACAAATTACGATTTTAAGACAATAAACATAAATAGATACCCATGATGTAGGATCCCTACATTAAGATATAATGTTTAATTTACCACAATTCACTAATGACATATCCTCAGAATATATAAAGCAAAAATATGTAGATCTATAATGAGAAATTACCAAACTTAGCATCATATTGAGATATTTTAATATACCTATCTCTGTAATTGATAATTCAAGCAGACAAAAATTGGTCAAGATATATAAGATTGGATTATATAATTGACACACTTATTTTAAAGATACACACAGAACATTATATAATTAAAGACTACACATTCTTTTCAAGCACACAAAGAAAACTAATCAGGTTCAATAAATTGAAAGGAATTGGTCTGTCACACATTCTTTCACTATAAGTTAGGCAACGTTTATTATGAAATGATAAAACAAACTTCATATGAACAACTGGAAATTAAAATGCACATTTCTAAAAAAATTCATGACTCAAACAAAATACTATAATGGAAATTATAAAGACTTAAAGCTACATGGTCAAAGAATTCATACCAAAACTTGTGAGATATAGCCAAAAAGCAGTGAAAGAAATTTATAGCTTAAAAATCATACATAAGAAGAAAAGCTCAACATTAATGAGTTAAGCATATCATCTAAGAGCTTAGAAGATAAATAACAGAAAAATTCGAAGAAAGCAGGAAGAAGTAATAAAATAAGCAAAAATTAGTGAGAAGACATAACATTTTTTCTGTCAGTATGTGAAAGAGCTAATAAAGTAGAACAAGTTTCAGCAAAATTAAAACAAAAGAGAAAGACAACATACACATAATAGTAATGAAAAGAGGATCATATTAATAGGTTGGAAAGATTTAAACAGATAATGAAAGGATATTACGAACAATTTTATTTTATTAATTTTGAATACATATATTCATATATATGTAGTTGACTCTTGAAACACACAGACTTGAATTGTGTGAGTCCACTTACATGTGTATTTTCTTCCACCTCTGCCACCCCTGAGACAAAAAGACCAACCCCTCCCCTTCCTCTTCATCCTCAGGCTACTCAATGTGAAGACAACAAGGATGAAGACCTTTATGATGATCTACTTCCATTTAATGAATCATAAACACATTTTCTCTTTCTTATGATTATCTTAATGACATTTTATATTTTCTAGCTTACTTTATTGTAAGCATATGGCATATAATATATATAACATACAAAATATGTGTTATTTGACTATGTTACCAGTAAGGCTTCTGGTCAACAGTAGGCTACTAGTAGTTAATTTGGGGAAGTCAAAAGTTGTAAGTGAATTTTTGACTGTGCAGGGAGGTTGGTGTCCTGATCCTCACATTGTTCAAGAGTCAACTGTATTTTTATATATTGAATAAACATATACATATAGGAATATATAAGAATACATATGAAATGCTTAAATATCTTGGAAAACACAATTTTCCAAAGCTGATCCCATAAGAAAACCTAAATAATCCTATAATCATTAAAATAATTGAACCAACAAGTTTAAAACCTTCTGACAAAGTAAACTTCAAACCCAGATGGTTTTGCAAGAGATTCGAGGAAATATTTAAGGAAATATTTAAGAATATTGGGACTATCTAATCCCAATCTTGCACAATAGAAATCCCAATAGAAAAAGAAAGAATACTACCCATATTATTTTGTGATGATACCAATACCAGATAAGGATAGTACAGAAAGGATAATAGCAGGCCAATCTCAACTCACACATATAAATGCAAATATCTAATGTTTACCTTTATATCTATATCTACATACAAAAGTTATGACATATTTACCAAGAAGGCTTTATTCCAGAAATACAAAATTGGTTTATTATCAGAAATTCAATAGTATACCATGCTAATATATTTAAAGGAAAAAGAATTATATGATATTCTCAGTAGCTACAGAAGAAACATTTGATAAAACATCCACTAGTAATAAAAATGTTTACCAAAAGAGGAATTGAACTTATCATGGGGAAGGCATTTACAAAATTACTATAGCAAATACCATGTTTAAAGTTGATATGGTGAAATTTTTCTCTTTATTATATTAAGAACAAAACAAGATGCCCTTCACTACTTTTATTCAACACTGTACTGGAGCTCCTAGCCATTGCAGTAAGACAGAAAAAAAAAATTAAAGGTATAAAAATTGGAAAGGAAAAAAAAAGTTGTCATTATTTTCAGATGATATGACTGTCTATGCAGTGAGTTTGAAAGAATCTACAAGTAAGTTTATAATAATTTTATCAAGTTTGATTGATATATAATTAATATATAAAGGCAACTGAATTTTTTATATGTCAGCAACAATAAACTACAAAATAACTTTTATAAAAGAAAACATTTATGAGAGCAGTAAAAATAATGTACTTAGAAATAAATTTAACAAGAAAGGAGCAAAAAGAAAACAAAAATAGTACAAAACATTAAAGATGATCTAAATAAATAACATCATATACCAAGTTCATAGATGGAAAGACTGAATATCTTAAAGAGGTCATATCTCCCCAAATTGATTGTGTTCTCCAAAGCGCATGTGTTGGAAACTTAATCACCAATGCACCAGTGTTAAGAAGTGGGGCCTAAAAAGAAGTCATGAGGGCAGAGTGAATGAATTAATGCCATTATGGACAGAGTGGGTTGGTTATCAAAGGGGGAGTTAGGCTGCCTTTTATTCTCTCTCTCTCTCTCTCTGTCTGTCTCTCTCTCTTTCTCCTCCTCTCTTTGCCCTTCCACTATGGATGATACAGAAAAAGGCTCTTGCCAGATGGTGGCCCCTTGATCTTGGACTTCCCAGCCTTTAGGGTCATGAGTAAATAAATTTCTGTTTATTATAACTTGCCAGTCTCAGATGTTCTATTACAACAGCACAAAATGGACTAAAAGATTGAGTCAATACAATCAATCAAAATCCCAACAGATTTATTTGCTTGTTTGTTTCTTGTTTTGGAGAACTTGACAAGTTTATTTAAATATTTATATATAAGGTCAAAAGTCCAAGAATAGCTAAAACACTGTTGAAGAAGAAGAAACAGGTGGGAGAACTTTTCTTATCAGATTTCAAGACTTTTTATAAAACTATAGTAGTTAAAAATTATTTAGTATTGGTGGAGAGTTAGACAAATACATAATGAGAGAGGGAGCTTAAAACAAATTATGGACCATATATGGAAAACTTGATTCATACAAATCACTGATGCTGGGAAAACTGATTATCCATATGGAATAAACAACATAAAAATCAATTTCCAAATGGGTTAAGACTAATTGTCAAACACAAAACCATAAAAGCTTTTAGAAAACAATAGAGTAAAATTAATTTATAATCTTGAGGAAATAATTTTCAAACAAAACAAACTATAAAAGAAAGTACTAGTAACTTGAAATCAAAATTCAAAACTTAACGTTCATTAATAGAGACAGAGAAAGAAACAGAAAGAAAACCTCAGAAGCAAATTGGAAGCAGATATCTGTGGCACATATGGTTAACAAGGAATTGATTAGTAACCGGATTACATAAAGAAAGCACTCCAGTGAGTCAGTAAGAAAAAGGTAAGCAACCCAATATGAAAATGAATAAAAGCAGGAACCAGAATTTCACAGAGAGAAAGCACAATATATGATTATTAGTTATGGGGAAATGCTAGTTAAAATCACAGTGGAATGTTATTTGATACCTGCCAGATTGACTAAAAATGAAATTTGACAAGACCAAGTTATGACAAGTATGTGGAGCTACAAGAACTCTCATCCATTGCTGGAGGGAATGCAAACTGATTTTTAACGCTTTGGAAACAGCTTGGAAATGACCTAATAAAGTCAAATATATATAAATTTTATAGCTCAGCAACTCTACTCTTAGCTGTACACTCTAGGGAAACTCCTACATGCGTGTACTTGAATGGTAGAGGACATTATTCGTTAATGTCCCTTGCAGTAGGCAACCTTTAAAATGGCCCCTAATAATCCCTGTTTCCAGGTATTCATGCCCTTGTGTCAACCCCTCCCCTTGAGTGTGGCTGGACCCAGGGACTCATTTCTAATGAACAGAAGATGGGAAAAATGATGGGATGTCACTTCTGCAATTAGGTTGCAACAAGAATCTGGTTTCTGTTTTTCTCTCTGGAGCCTTCACTCTGGGGAAAGCAAGCTGCCATGTTGTGACCAACCTCTATAAGAGGCCCACGTGCAAAGAACTGATGTGTCTAGCCAAAGTCTTGAGGCCAAAAGACCAGCCAACAGTCATGTGAGTATGCTGGAAAGGGCTCCTGGCCTCTAGATGACTGTGGCCCCAGCAAATACCTTGATTGCTTGATTCCAGCCTGTGAGAAACCCTTAATGAGACTCCCCACCTAAGAAAGCCCCTCCTGTATTCCTGATCCAGAAACTGTAAGATAGGAGATGGTAGGGTTTATTTTGTTTCATTTGGGTTTTTTTGTTTGTTTGTTTGTTTTAAGCTGCGAAGTATTAATTTGTTACACAGCTGTAGATAATTAATGTATCTCCCAAACTACGAGCAACCCGAATGTACATCAGCACTGGCATGGATAAATTATAGTGTATTTATACCACAAACAACGTAAAGGAAGCATCAGCAAGGATGAATCTGAAAAACTTAAGAATATGTACAGGATAGTGTCATTGGTATGAAAGTAAAAACTTGAAAAAGCCAACACATATCAATCGACAAATCCATAGTTCGGAGTATGACAGGATGGACAGATGGCTGGCTGGTCGGCTAGACACATAGATTTTGTCCTTTGTATCTAGTTAGAGCTGCGCTTCTTCCAAGTTTTCAGGAGGATGCAACTGGCAAAGATCGTTTTCTCCTATGCCCTCCTAAGGCCTCTCCCTCTCCCGCAGGTTGGGCCAAGGCAGCGGCCAGCTCGGAGTTGTTTAACTGGGAACCGATAATCCTGCGCCTGCAGCCTCAGGCCAAACGCATTCCAGACGGACACCCTCCCCAAGCCCGGCACCCACTGTGGCTCGCGCCCCTGCCCAGCCCCTCCCCCGCCACGAACGCGCAGAGCCGGGGCGCGCAACGCATCGATTAGGGTGGAGGAGGACTTTCGCTTCGGGGTTAGGCAGAGACAAGGTACCCTAAAAGAATTCAGTATCCAGCCACCAGCTGATGAGATAACATGGTCTCCATGGTTCCCGTGAGCTCAGATCTCAATGGCTCCCCGCGGAGCACAAAACAAATCACAGGAAAAAGGGGGTCAACCACCTCCCTTCAAGGAGGGGGCTCACAATGCGGCAAGAGGGAAACAGAGACACAGCCAGCCGCAGAGAGAGACCAGAAAAAGGACGGAAGCACAGACTCCTCTGTGGAACGCCTCCGTCACCCTCAGGCACGCGCAGAGGCCCCAAACCCGTCCCCACCCCTCCCGGGCACCCACCATCGCGCCCCATCTCCCCGCCCCGCTTCTGTCCGCGGGCTGTGGCCTTTGTCGCCGCGGGCCCTCCCGGCGGGCGCCCAGGCTACACCTCGCTCACCGTTTGCCCCGCTCTTGCCTGCAGCGCGGGCTCAGGGCAGAAAGGACCTGCGGGGAGCGGGCAGAGGTGCTTCCCAAGAGGAAGGAGCTTCTCCGCCGAGAAGGGACTGGGCGGCGGACGAGACGGTGGGGGACGTGGAAAGTCGCGGCGGAGGAGGGGCGCGGGGGCGCCGTCCCGGGTGCTGATTGGCCGCCGCGGGGAGGGGGCGGGGCGTGGCAGACCGCAGAGGTTCTGCTGTGTGTCAGTTTCTGGCCCAAGATGCGCCCCAAATCCGGGATGGAGACAATGCAGTGGGGCAATTCGTTAAAAAAAAGATCCCCCAAAACAAAAAAAACCTTGAGCCTGTTTATGAACCAGTGGAGGGTTGATAAATAACGATAGATCTTTATATAAGGTACGAATTATATCTTTGGGTCCTAGACACAGTTTTAATTTAAAAAAATCAAGTTGTGTTAAAATGGAGCGTATGATTAAGAAGACATTCTGCATGTTTTATATAAGTGGCAGGGCTAAGAGTGAAGAAGTTGGCTGTTGGTTCTTATCTTCACAATTACTGAATTGTTTTAAAATATCACATGCATTGATTTTGTAAATGAGGTGTTAAAATTTTTACTAACCAATAAATAAATGACAGATATGAGGGAGAGAGAGAAAGGTCTAGCTGGTAAAAAGGCTGGACTTTGAAGCCACCACATCCTCTCCTTACAAGCCGGATAGTGCCTTAATTTTCTATGGTTGCTGTAACAAATCACCACCCATTTAGTGCCTGAAAACAACACAAAATTTATTATCTCCCAGTTCTGTAGCTCAGAAGACTGGCTCAGGTCTCGCTGAACTATCATCTAGTGTAGGCAGGTCTGTGTTCTTTCTGGAGGATCTAGGGGCCAATCCATTTTCCTTGCCTTTTCCAGCTTCCAGAATGCCCTCCCCTGCCCCTCACCCCCAAATTCCCTGGCTTTGGGCCCTTTCCTCCATATTCAAGGCCATCAATCTGATGGCTCCGACCTCTGCTTCTGTTGTCACCACTTCTTCTCCGAGTCTCCTGCCTCCACCTTTCACGTAGAAGGATGCTTATGATTACATTGGGCCTACCCAGAGGAGCTCTTATCTCAAGGTCAGTTGATTAAGCAGCCTTAATTCTATTTGCAACCTTAATTCTCCATTGCCATGGAACATTGTATAGTCACAGTTCTGGGAATCAGGATGTGGAAATCTTTAGGGGGCCATTCTTCTGCCTAATGTAGAGGGTTCATTAACTTCTATCTCAGTCTCCTCATCTGTTACTCTGGGGATAGTGATCATGTCTATCTCACAGGATTGCTATGAGGAACAAATGAGTTAATGCAGATAAAGCACTTAAAGCAGCACCTGACATGTGCCAAACCCTGTGTGAATGTTTGCTATGACCATAGAGATGAATAGATCCTTCCAGACCTCTTCCATGAGTCGAATCACACAATTGCCAGTGACCTCACTCTAGTATAAATAAGACCTTCTCCCTGTGCTGTGGGTCCCTTCACCTCTGCTGCTAGTTCTTTCCTCCCAGCAGAGCCTTTCTCAAAAGCAAACCCTTCTACTCCCTTTCAGAGCCAGTTTGACCTGTTTTCCCTTTATGCCCTGGATCTAACAGGCCTCCCTCAATTCTAAATCCTGCTTCCCTTTAATGCTCATTTCCCTTAGGTCTTTCTGTTCATCTTCTCTCTTCTGTATTACTCATCTTCGTCCCTCAGATAATTTAGTTCCTTTCAGGTAGGAAGCTTAGTGAGTAGAAGATTTTGTCAGCTGACCACTTGCTTTGTCCTCTCACTGCACTTGCTAGCCACCAAAAAGTTGCTGCTCTTCAGAGTTGTAACACGCACAGTAATGTGTAAGAAAGGTCATCCTAAGCTCCCAGAGCCTGTCAGTACTAAGCTTGGGGTCTGGTGGGGCACCCCTCTCTCCTCCTTTCCTCCCAGGCTCAGAGCCAGGCCACTGGCTTTCCAGAGGAAAAGTGGAGGGGGATGGAGGAGCACAGGAACATGGGGGCAGCCAGTGGGGAAAGGAGGGGAGCAGAGTGGAAAAGCCTGGCCCAGGTCCAGATGGTCTGTACGGCTTGCTGGGTGGAGGAGATTCCTTCACTGCACTGGCCCTGAGTCCTTCCAACCTCTGAAACACACGGACATGCACACACACATATATACAAAACAAACATGAAGCACCCAGAGGACTGGCCAGTGACCTCAGCCTCAGGATTTTGTACTCCAAAAACATCTGAATTTCAAGGTCATGCTCCATCTCTACCTGTGCAAATCCCTTCTGCTGCCTGCATTTCAGTGTTCCTTTTTTTTCAATATAAAGGAGGAGATTGGATGAGATGTTTTAGATATGAAACTCTGTGGTCAATAGCACAGGAAAAACAGCAGCAACTAAAAATGGTGAGTTTGGCCTGTGTGTTTGGAGAGTGGGGGTGGGCAGGCTTATGTCCTGTTAACTGTCAGATTCTGAGAGCAGGAGGGACCTGGCAAGAGGGAAATGCAGCTGTCTTGGCAGAAAGAATGTGAAATGAGAGAATGAGAGAGACAGTTTAACCTTAAGGAACGCTGGTCTTTTAGAAACATTCAATCTACAATCCCCAAACACCCACTTGCCTCCACTGGTGCCCCCTGACATCCCATTCCACTGTAAAAATACCCAGATGCTGGCTTTTCCTCTCATCATAGTCAGAAACTACCCCTCTGTGCTGGTAGCTGGGTGTGTTCACTTTTAGAAACCTCCATGTCTGTCCTCTGATCTCAGGCCAGGCATGGCAGGGTAGTTCTGAGGGAGATTAGACTTGCAGGGAGGTGAGAGAGCACACAGTTTGGAGATTTAAAAAGTAAAGGAGCAAGGGAGAAGGGAGCCCTAGTGTCCCTCTGATCCCCTCCTACCATGCTAGATTGGGATGCCAAGGGGTTGATGACCTGAAATGCACTTCCTAGAATGCTACTATGATGAGAGAGGGAGGGGGAGAAGGAGGAAGAGAGAGAGAGACAGAGAGAGAGAGAGATTAGAATACCTTTCTGATTCCCTTCCTCCAGACTTGATTGGCAGCTAGAAAGGGTGAGTAGAGAGGGTTGATGCTGAATTCCAGAACCAGCCCTTGGTGACTTGGTATGCAGATCTCTCTCAGCTTTATGAAATTTGTAGTCTTGTCTATAGGTTAGGAAGCCTAAATCTGGATCCACTCTTGAAAATATGGTAAGGTAATTTTTCTGGATGTGTAGTAAATTTCGTAGTGCATTTCCCATCCTTTCCCAGACCTCTCAGTCAGGTAGCTAGGATTTGTAATTCCTTACCTCAGGTACTTTGGCAGTGCAGAAAGCCAAGAGTCAGGGCCCCTTGCAGTTGCACAGGGCCTCACCCTCAGAAAGGCCTGGTGCTCAGAAGAGACCCACGTTTGGTTTAATGCTTTGCTGTTGCCATCTTGAAATTCTTAGTAAGTTTTGAATAAGAGTCCCCACATTTTCATCTTGCACCAGGCCCCTTTGTAGCCAGTCCTGCAAGGCATCTTGAAAGAGTCAGTCCTCAGAAAAACCCTGAGCCACTGAAAAGGTGTTTAAAGGTATTTAGACAGCTAGGTGAGGATGAGAGAGCCTTGAAAAACCAGCAAAGCCAGAGGAGAGAATGCAGAGACAAGGAGTAGGGTCCATACACCCCAGAACAGCGATGACAGGGGTGACCTATGCATGCCTTGTCATTGTACCCCAAAGAGCTGGCCAGACTTCAGAGGGGCTAGCTGGGATCCCGGCAATGACTCTAGTAGAATTTTCTGTTAACTCAGTGGGATAGGATCTCACTGTCAGAATTAAGTTGATTTAATAAAAACAAAGAAAATCATTTGTTTTACATATATGATATTTTCCACTGAGACGGATATATACCACATGAGCAAGCAGAAAGATTTTTCCAAATTCACGTATAATAGAGGTCACAAGCCAGCAGCCCAGGCTAGGCTTGGTCCCCAGAGGTGTGTTTCGGGAGCCTGGATAGTAGTCTGAATCTTTTTATTAATTTCTAACGTTAGAGAAATTAGGAGATTTTTGCCTAAGGATCCAGACTCCCGGCTTCTCTTGAATAATTTGAATATTGAGTGTCAGAGGGCCTGCGTTATATGGCACAGCAAGCTCAGGCTCCCCGTAGAAGAGTCTCCCATCATCCTGCACTTTGCTTGTTTACATTACTGCCTGACCTCTGTAAGCCCTGGGATTTGTAATCACGTCCTAAATGTTTCCCAACCATCCCTTTCACTGCATAGCATTGCTCTGGGAGGATAAAGCGAAATTCCTGCAGTGTCGCAACTTGAGTTGGGAAAGTGAACACAGAGTCACAAGGAGACCTGACAGGCCCTTAGAAACTCCCTCAAAGAAAAGTTTAACTTGAATTCAATAAGGAAACTGAAGAATTGCCCAGGTAAGTGGCTGTCCACACATGAACATTTCAACTATTCTTACATATGGTGTACTGAGGTTTTGTCTACGTGGTTGGGGTGTATGCAGCTCTCAAGGCACGGTGCTCTTGAACCAGGGAAACCGTGAGTGCTGGTGATTTCTTTGGTCTCTGCGAAGGCACTGGTGGAGATAAGAAGAGGTTTCTACACTTGAAGGATTTTGTTCACTCTTTTCCTGGAGTTCTCGTCATCTCAGTTCACTATCTCAAGATTGGATGATGTCAGTGAGAATTCTTCGTGTTTTGTAAACTCACTTCTTTCCTTAGCATAATTTCTCAGGGTATGGAGGGGCCCTTGGCAGAAAGAGTTGAGGGTAGTATTTAAACATCATTCCAAGATGAACCAGACGCTTATTTTTCATAGAAGCAGAATTTGGAACCAAATAGCTTGGCTTCAAATACGCATTCTCACATAAGACGTTGTTTGAAGAGAACCTATCACCCAGCAAGTGCTCGAGAAATGTCTTTATTTACTATTAAGTTATATTCACTTTTAGAAGTTTATGGAATAAGATTTGTGTTCCATTCCTACTTTGCTTTATGCTATGAAATATTTTTTATGCTCTCACAACTTTCTTTAATTTGTTTGTTTTTCTTTCTTTTTTTCTTTTTGGAGACAGAGTCTCACTGTGTCACCCAGGCTAGAGTGCCATGGCATCAGCCTAGCTCATAGCAACCTCAAACTCCTGGGCACAAGCAATCCTCCTGCCTCAGCCTCCCAAGTAGCTGGGACTACAGTTGTGTGCCACCGTGCCCAGCTAATTTTTTCTATTTTTAGTAGAGATGGGGTCTTGCTCTTGCTCAGGCTGGTGTCCAACTCCTGACTTTAAGAAATCCTCCCACCTCGGCCTCCCAGATTGCTAGGATTACAGGCGAGAGCCACCATGCTCAGCCTAGATTAATTTTGATAGATATTGACAGAAAGTAATCTATCTTTCTGGTATCTTGGAAATGTCTGCCATTGCCTTCTACCAGATGTAAGCATTTATGCCAACCAACGCATTTGTGGAAAGCTTTCATCTATTCTCCTTCACAGAATTCTCAAGTATTCCCAGTTTTTACATTATCTAATAAAAAATTTATAAGCTATTTTTCTCCTGGTCACTCAGATATATTGCATCCATACTCTAAACCTAAACCTGCACCCTCTCTCTCCCTCTCCTCCCCTCCCATCTTCTCCTCTTCTCTCCTCTCCCTTCTCCCCTCCTCCTTCTCCTGGTCTTCCTCCTTCCCTTTCTCCTCTTCCTCCTCCTCCTCCTCCTCCTTCTCCTCCTTCTCCTTCTTCTTCTTCTTCCCTCTCTCTCTCAATCTCATTTAGGAAATTCAAATAGAGTGGTTTGGAGAAAGGAAAAAATGCCCTAACATCCTTCCAAGGGAAGAAAAACAACATATTTTAAAGTATAATACAAAAAAATGCCTTGACAGCTCTGGCTTATCCCTGGAATACTCTTCTGCCTAGAAGGAAGCAGGTTCTTTTGACTTTGATTATAAGAAACCTCCTAGTTTTAGATACTTTAAACTATGGAGAACATCAACTACTATTTTATTCGAAATATATTAGAAATATAGTGGACAAAAGAGTATGTAAAATGGAAACGTAAAGACTCAATCAACACCATCCAAATTTTCCAAATTCTAAAGGAGTTTAAAGTGCAAGAATGTTTTTTTCCCTGAACCATTTGAGAGCACATTGCTAAAATAATGTCCCAATTTCCCCTGAATTTTAAGAGAATTCTCCTATATAAGCATCATACAACTATCACAATCGGAAAAGCTACCATTGATATATCATTACCATCTAATTTTCAGACCCTATTTGAATTTTGCCAATTATCCAATAATGATATTTGTAGCAATAAGATCTAGTCTAGAGTCACGTGCTCCATTTGGTTGTCATGTCTCTTTAGCCTTTGGTTTGGAACAGTTCCCCAGTCTCCTTGACTTTTATGACCATGACACTTTTGAAGACTACAGGCCAGTTATTTTGTATATCCTCAATTTAGATTTTCCTGATGTCTCTTTATGATTAGTTTCAGGTTATACATTTTAACAGGAACATCACAGAAGTGATGCTGAGTTCTCCATTCTATCAGATGTCACATGATCTAAAGTGATCCCACGACTAATGACGTTCATGATCTCTGCTTGATTAAACTAGCATCTGCCAAGCAGTTGACAGAAAGTTGTTTCTTTAGCAAAAAGTTCTCATTTAGCTCTTCTATAATACAGTTCTTTAATGTTATTTTAATTTAGTGTACCCTACCTTATGGCCACACACACTCCCTTTTTCCAAATATTGTGGCGATGGCATCACTAAGGCCACTAACTTGGCCTTTTTTGTACTTGCCCAGTTTTTGTGTCATATCATCATTTTTATTTGAGTACTTAGAACATGTATCTACCTTTTTTTGAATATGCAGTATCCTTTATTTCTAATTTATATGAAGGAACATCACATCATTGGTTTCTAACATCTCAATTTTAACACATGCATTAATATGCAGAAAGTTTATTTCTTCAAGCTTGTACAATCCTTTGTGTGGAAGACTAGCCAGAGAAATTCTTTTATTCTGTATAAAATCAAAATCATAGTAGAATTGTTTGTTTAAATATTAGGTTGTTAGAAAATTGAATGTAAAAGGCAATTTTGATTTTCAAAAGAAAGAAGAGGAGAAGTTGAAATTGAAGAGAAGGTCAGAAGAAAGTGGCATGAGAAAAGTATACCAGAGAGGAAGGGCTGTGTCCTCTTCTGCCATCAGGAGTTGAGCCGGCACCCAGGTCTGTGTGCCAAGGGTGAGAGCTGGGTGCAGGATCGCTGCTCTGCCCCCAACACAGGGTGCACTCAGTTCCAAGGTTTGTGTAGTGGAAGAACAAGATGGAAGAGAGATAAATCGGGGAGGTCAGCCTATGCGCTGTCATTAACTACCGTGCGATGCTGAGCAATTCTCTTCTTGGGATCTCAGCTTTCATGTCGTGGGAATGAGGAGAGGGGATGCCCTTCCAGCCAGCACAAGGAACAAGGAACAGGTCAGAGCCGTGGAATTCTGAGATGAGAAAAAGAGAAACATAAGCATGGAGAAAACATTTGTCCCCGTGGGCTCCCGGCATCTCTAACCCACAGCTTCCCGTGCTCCACACATTCCCAAGGCTCCCACCCTACGCACCCTTTGTGACTTTCCCTCTCAGCCTCTCACCCAAGCAGCTATCCATGTGCCCCCTCATCCTTGCAGCCTGTTAAGCAAAATTTGTCATGTTCCAGAAACTCTTAGAGGTAAAAACTTCCTCCTTCCTGCTACCATCCCAGCTCAGATGTGCTTAGAGAGAGATCTGTCTTCAGAGAAGTGATGAGGAGACAGACAAAAACCTTGGAGGTTTAAAGAGCAGGAAAAGAGTGTGAAAAGGAAAATTATTGCCTGTAAAAGTCTCCTTCTTTCCTTCTGGCCTTGACTTGAGGTTTGATGGGGCCGGAACGTTGCGTTGTAGAGGGGCTCTGATTCGAGGAGATTTATAAAGACAGTCTGTGGGGCTTCTATACTTAGGAAATTTACAGAGCTGTGTGGAAAGAAGTTACAAAACCATTTAGAAATTGTTTAGTCATGTTAAGATGTGCTTTATTATTATTGTTACCATTTTTAAGAATCAACTTCTTTCTCAGGCATTGCATCTGACGCAGCCTTCTCACTGAAGAGACATTCTGCACAGTTGGAGGCTGCTAGTTCCAACAGGCTTTGAAAATTATTACCAAGGGGCTATCAGCTAAAGCAGCATAAAGGAGAAGAAAGGAGGTTGTTTCGCATTAAACTAACTCACTAAATAAGTATGATTTTAAAAGCTGAGCTGCCTTCTAGGAATGGAAAGAATTAGTCATGGGCCAGGGCTTGGCAACTACATGCCCACAGAGCATCTCTTTCTGTTTTGAGGTGGATGGGGCAAGGAGGAAGTGTTTCCTCCCTCCTTTAGGCAAACTAGCTACTTTAGGCAAAGTAGCTAAACAGCACAAACCAAAAGTGTTCTTTCAAAGAGCTTCAAATGCCAGGCAAGGCAAATAGACCATTGCAGTGGCAGCTGGCAGACAGGCAGATTAGAAAGGCTTTCTAGAGAGACCTTGGCTTCTGAAAACCCTGAAGCAGCTTCTCTAACTATCCATGTGGTGTGGTTCACTATGCTTCATGGTCATTCTCTCCCGTAGTGCAAACTGGGGGCTCTGCTTAGGGAGCGGGGCTTAAGGGAAGGTCGATGCCTTTAAATTCCAAAGATTATTTGAAGGTCCCTTCCTGTGGTAAGAGACTGAATGAATAGCTAAAGGAAAAATTGAAAAAAAAAAAAAAAATTAAGGCCTAGTGTTAATTTTTTTTCGTGAAGAATTTAAATAGAAAGGTAAAAAGATAGAAAAAAAATCTCTCATTATTACAAGATCCAAAGAAAGCTACTCTTAACATTATTAAATATTTACTTCTTCCTTTTTAAATTTCTATGTTTTAAAAACTGGTTGCTGATTGTGCATTATTTATTAATTAATTTCTTCAACAATTTTTAAAACTTTTTGTATTGAAATAATTGTAGATTCACAGGAAGTTACAAAAAAATACAATGTACAAAAAAAATGTACCCTAAACTTAAGTTTTTTCTAATAGTAACACCTTGCATAATTATAGTCAAATATCACAATCAGGAAAGAGACATTGCTTCAATCTACAGAGCTTTTTCATATTTCACTAGTATTATAAGCACGCATTTGTGTGTACGCATATGTAGTTCTTCATTATTTTACCATGTGTGTAGATTTGTGTAACCACCACAATCAAGACAGTAACTATTCCATCACCACAGGCTCCCTTATGTTACTCCTTTAGAGCCACATGCATGCCTAACAACATATAATTAAAATGATTATAATATTTGTACACTTTCTATGTGCCAGACACTGTTCTGGGCATTAGAACTGCATTACTGAGCAAGTAAAGGTCCCTGCTCTATTGAGAAGAGACAGAAAATAATTTTAAAAATGAATATATAATATGTATTAGGTGATAGATGCTATGGATAAAAATAAATTTTAAACATTGCTGCTATTTCTTGACCACCTTGTAGATTTAGGCAGTGGTCTAAGAATGCAACATGCATAGCTGTTTTTTTCCTCACAGCAATCTGATGAGGGAGATCTCATTATCAGCATTGTGCTTATGAATAAAATAAGGTTTATAAAGATTAAGTGATTTACTCAAGACTACAAAATGAGTAAGTAACATATGCAAGTTCATAATGTGTTTTTTAAAAAAACCTAGCAAAAGCAATCTTCTGTGTTATTACCAGCTCTTTTTAAACATTATTTTTAATTTCTACATAATATGTTTTGATGGCTATCCAAGGTACAGGCTATGCTAGGAAATGTTTTGAAAAGCAATTCCTCTCTTGTGAGTTAAGGCAGAGTCTGCAGTGCTGCTCTGTGTGTTCCATGACATTTTCTAGCCTTCGTTTTATTCAGGATAGGGGACACATGATTAGTTCTGGCCAAAGGGCTATGAGTAAAATGATGTGGTTCACTTCTGGTCAGAAGGAATTAAGATATGAGTTTTTCATATTCTCTCCCCCACCCCAGTGCCTGTGAAAGCCACACATTGAGACAGCAGAATCTCACAATGGAGTGAGTCTAGATCCCTGATCAATGGATAGAGTAGGGCCCCTTTACTTGCATCTTTGTGGGAAGAAGAAATAAACTGCTGTGCAGAGCCACTGTGTTGTTTATTTTCACAGTGTAGCCTAGAGCTAATTATCTGGACTGATATATGGGCTGTTTATCTTGAGACATTGTTTGGACTGTTACATACAATACTGCATCAGAAATCAATGTGGCTTAAATATTTTCTATATTTGAGATTGTTTTCTTGGTATAGATGGCTAGAAGTGGAATTAATGGCTTAAAATTTCTGAGGCTTACTTCCAACTTGCTTTTCAAAAGGTTGTTTCTACTAAAAGTCCATTGAGTGTCATTTTTCACTAGACTATCAGAATCATTAATCATTGAGATCAAGTAATATATTCAGGCACATGAAAGCAAGGAATAAATCTCACTGTTATTTTGTTTTGTATTCATCTGATTATTGGTGAAGTTAACCTTGTTTTCATAAATGTATTTTTTAATAGTTTTATTGAGGTATAACTGACCTACAAGAAATCACACACATTTAAAGTATAAAATCTGTTAAGTTTTGACGTCTGTATATGCCAGTGAAAACATTACTACAATCAACATAATGAACATATTCATCACTACCAAAACATTTTTTATGCTCATTTATAAGTTCTGTCTTTGGCTCATCCTCAACTTAAAAGATGTTGCTCCTCTATCTTTAGGTTTCATAGTTGGGGATTAGAAGTCTGCTGTCATCATTGTCTTTGTACTTTTGTATGTAAAGTGTCTTTATTTTCTTCTGGCAGTTTTTAAGATTTTCTCTTTATTACTGGTTTTAAGCAATTACCTAGTGTTCATCAGGGTTTCTAGATCTGTGGATTTATAGTTTTCATCAAATTTGGCAATTTGGGGGATCTTATTTCTCCAAATATCTCTCCAGATATATGTCAGTTAGACCAATTGAAGTTGTTGCACATTTCATGGATGCTCTGTTGATTTTTTTGGTCTTTTTTCTCTTTGTATTTCATTTTGAATAGTTCCTATTGCTAAATCATCAAGTTCACAGATCTTTTCTTCTACAATGTACCATCTGTTATTAATCCCACTCAGTTATGTTTTTTTTCCTCTCGATAATTGTATTTTTCATCTCTAGAAGTTAGATGGTTCTTTTTTATATCTTCCATCCCTATAATTAACTTTTTGAGTGTATAGATTACAATTGTAATAATTGTTTTAATGTTTTTGTCTGCTAATTCAAATGTCTGTGCTAGATCTGGGTCTTTTTAAAAAAATTATTTATTTAGTTTTTTAGAGATAGGGTCTTGCTATGTTGCCCAGGCTGGAGTGCACTGGCTATTTCACAGGCATGCTCATAGGGCTCTACAGCCTCAAACTTCCGCCTTAAGCGATCTTCCTGCCTCAGCCTTGCGAATGGGTCTCTTTTGATTGATAGAATTTTCCTTTTAAAATTGCTCATGTTTTCCTGCTTCTTTGTATATGTGGTTGACAATTGTTGTGAATTTTTTCATTTTGAGTGCTGAATATTTTTGTACTCCTCTAAATAGTTGTGAGCTTTGTTCTGGGATTTAGTTAAATTACTTGGAATGAGTTTGATTCTTTTGGGTCTTGCTTTTCAGATTTGTTAGGCAGGACCAGAGCAGCATTTACTCTATGGGTAATTATTCATACTACTGAGCAAGTTATTCTGAGTTCTCTATTCAATGGCTCTTGAATTATGAGGGTATTTTTGGGTCTGACTGATGGGAATAGGCATTACTTCTGACCTATTGTGATACTGGGTTTTGCTCCCTTTAATACTTTTAGGTGGTTATTTTCTGGCCTCAAGTATTTTATAATGGTTTATAATAGCAAAAACTCTTATAAAGAAATTACAAAGTTGGAGGATTTACACTACTTGCTTTTAAGACTTACTATAAATTTACAATAATCAAGAAAGTGTGCTGCTTCTTTTAGAAACATCTGCACATATTTGGGCAATACATTTTCAAAAAAGGTTCCAAAGAAATTTAATGGGGAAAGGAAAGTCTTTTGAACAAATACTTGTATCTCACACCACACAATACCTAACTTGAGATTTGATCATAGATCTAAACATAATACTAAAGTTATAATGCTTCTAGAAGAAAATATCTTTAAGATCTTGGGGTAGACAGAGACTTTTTAGAGAGGGTACATGAAGTGCTAATTATATAAGAGAGTTTATAAATTTGACACTTCATCAAAATTAAGACTTCTCATCATTGAAATACACTGTTAAGAAAAAGAAACAGCAAGTTATAGAGTGGGAAAAATATTTGCTACATATATATATTTATATCTCTCTATTTCTTACAACAGAATCAAGATATATCCAAAATATAGATATAACTCTGAAAAATAAATGAGAGGCAAACAACTCAGTAAAAATAGGAAGAAAATTTAAACAGACATTTTATGAAAGGAGATATGAAAATGACCACGTAGCACACCAAAAAAAAAAAAGATATTTGACACTATTAATCATCCAGGAAATACAAATAAATATCAAAATGAGACACAATTCCCACTCAGTAGAATTGCTAATGCAAAAAGACTGACAATATTGTGTGTCTGCAAGTGTGTGGAACAATTGTAACTTCTATACATTGCTGGTGAAAGTGTAAAATGGCACAAGCATGTTGTAATACAGTTTGGCAGCTTCTTATAAATAAGTTCATATCTCTATCTCTACATCTCTATGTATGTACACACAGAGACAACACACACATATTCTAGAAACCAGCAATTCCACTATTAATATTTACCCAAAAGATATGAAAACATATTCTACAAAAAGACTTGAACAAGAATGTTTATAGCTACTTTCTTCATATATTTATACAGTCATCAACAGGAAAATGGATAAATAATATGTACTAAATAGTATATTACTAAAATAAAATGCAATGCAGCAATAAAAAGGAATAATTATTGATACTCCCAACACATGGATGTATCTTTAAAACTTTGTGTTGATTACTATAGTCTTGTAGTATAATCTGAAGTCAGGTAATGTGATGCCTCCAGATTTGTTCTTTTTGTTTAGGATTACTTTGGCGATTTGGGCCCTTTTATGGTTCTGTATGAAGTTTAGGATTATTTACTCTAGATCTGTAAAAAGTGACATTGGTATTTTGATGGGAATTGTGTTGAATCTGTGACTCACTTTGGCAGTATGGACATCTTAACAATGTTGATTCTTCCAATCTATGAGCCTGGGATGTTTTACATTTGTTTGTGCCATCTATGGTTTCTTTCATTAGTGTAATGGACACTGAAAACTAAGAAGAGAGGGAGAAAAGGGGGAAGGATGAAAATCTACTTATTGAGTACAATGTACTCTGTTCTAGTGACAGATACACTAAAAGCCCTAACTTCAACTTTATACCATTCATCCACGTAATAAAAAAAACTGTATGCTCTAAATCTATTGAAATTAAAAAAAACCTTCATGTTGAGTGAAAAAAGTGAGACCCAAAAGAATATATATCATAGAGTCCATTTATCTTAACTATAAGACAGGAAGACTAATATCTATTGTTATAAAATCTAGAAAATGTTTGGCTCTGTGGGAGTATGTTATCTGGAAAGGGGGGCATGAAACACAGAGGGAATTTCTGGGACTGGAACTGTTTTATACCTTGTTTGGGGTAGAGATTACATGGGCATATACAATGTTAAAACTCACAACACTGAATACACAAATCTATATATTAATATTTTATTGATGTGAATTATATCTCATTTTTAAAAAGTAATGTGCAGTGACATAAATATTTAGTTAATATTAATTCTCAAGCTACTGATGCACATTAGGTTAAAATGTTCAGAATAATTACTTATAGGCAAATGATTAGTTATTTGGTCAATATTTCCTCTCTAGATTTCAGAATCTAAAACTAATCTTTCAAGTGTGCTACAATGTAAAACCTCCTCATTTGTGACTCTGAAAATCAAAATGATGTAGGTCTTACTATGTAGTATATCCAGCATATGTGCATTCAAAATTATAGCCTGGATTACTTCACTCATGAATGGACTTACATTTTATACTTAATTCTTCTTATCAGATATAAAATATAAAACATTACTAAGTTAATCTGTGGGTTAAATCCTTCCCCTATGTTTTGTTCTAGAAGTTTCTACAGTTTTAGACCTTACATTTAAGTCTTTAATCCATTTTGAGTCGATTTTTGTATGTGGTATAAGATAAGGATCAAACTTTATTTACATGTGGATATCCATTTTCCCCAGTGCAATTTATTGAAGAGACTATCCTTTTCCTATTGTGTATTCTTTGCACCTTTGTTGAAGATTAGTTGACTTTATATCTGTTGGTTTATTTGGGGGCTCCCTGTTCTGTTCCATTGGTCTAGCTATGCCTGTTTTCATGCTAGTACCACACTGTTTTGATTACTATAGCTTCATAATATAATTTGAAATCAGAAAGTGTGACACCTTTATCTTTGTTCTTCTTGTTCAAGATTGCTTTAGCTGTTCAGAGTTTATTTTCTGGTTACACACAAATTTTAGGATCATTTTTTAAATTTATGTGAAAAATAGCATTGGAATTTTAATAGGGATTGCATTGAATCTGTAGAGTGCTTTGGGTAGTATGGACATTTTGATAATATAGATTGAGTATCCCTAATTCAAAAGCTTGGGAACAGAAATGTTTCAGATTTGGATATTTGCATATATGTAAGGATATATCTTGGGGACAGAACCCAAGTCTAAACACAAAAGTAATTTATGTTTCATATACACCTTATATACATAGTCTAAAGGTAATCTTATTTTTCTCTTGGGGATGCTGAATAAACTATGTGTTCTGTACCTGTGTTTTGACTGTGACCTGTTACATGAGGTTGTGTATGGAATTTCCACTGTGGCATCATGACAACCCTCAAAAGCTTTGTATTTTGGACCATTTCAGATTTTGGATTTTTCGATTAGCGATTCCCAATTTGTATTAATTTTTCTGACTCATGAACGTGGGATATCATTCTATTTATTTGTGTCTTATTCAATTCCTCTCATCAATGTTTTATAGTTTTCAATGTACAGATCTTTTACATCCTTGGTCCAATTTATTCCTAAGTATCTTATTCTTCTTGATGCTATTGTAAATAGCATTGTAAATTGTAAATGATTTCTTTTTTCAATAGTTTGAGTATATTATTAAGGTACATTTTTTATACCTAATTTGTTGAATTTTTTATCATAAAAGGATATTGAATTTTTTCAAATGCTTTTTCTGCATCTATTGAGATGATCATATTTTTTCTTTTTAAATGTGGTGTATCACATTCATTGATTTATATATGTTGAACCATCCTTTTATTTTATGGAAAAATCCTAGGTAATCATAGTATGATTTTTTTATGTGCTGTCGAATTCAGTTTGCTGAGGATTTGTGTGTCTATATTTATTGGAGATGTAATTTTTTTTTCTCATAGTGTCCTTGTCTGGCTTTGGTATCAGGATAATGATGCCAACTTTGTAAAATGTGCTTGGAAAAATTCCCTTCTCTTCAGTTTTCTGGAAGAGTTTAAGAAGGATTTGTATTAATTCTTCTTTAAATTTTTGGTAGATTTCACCAACTAAGCCATTAGGTCATTAACTTTTCTTTGACGGGAGATTTTTTATTACTGTTTCAATGTCTTTACTTTTTATTGCTCTGCTCATATTTTCTATTTCTCATGATTCAGCCTTGATAAGCTGTATGTTTCTAGGAATTTATTCATTTCTTCTAAGTTATCCAGTTTATTGGCATATCACTATTCATAGTATTTTCTTATTATACTTTGAATTTTATTGTTATCAGTTGTAATGTCTCCTTGTTTATTTTTCTGATTTTATTTATTTACATCTCCTCTTTTTTTTTCTTAGTCCAGCTAAAGGTTTATCAAGCAGTGGGATTGCTGGATCGAATAATAGGTCTACATTTATTTCTTTGAGGAATCTCCATATTGTTTTCCATAGAAGTGTATTAATTTTTAGTCCCACTAACAGTGTTTAAGCATTCCTTTCTCTGTGCATCCACGCCAACATCTATTATTTTTTGACTTTTTAATAATGGCCATTCTGATAAGGATAAAGGGTATCTCATTGTAGTTTTAATTTGCATTTCCCTGATGGTTAGTGATGTTGAGCATTTTTTTCATGTTTCTTGGTCATTTGTTTATTTTCTTTCAAAAAACTTCTGTTCTTTTTCCCACTTTTTGATGAAGTTGTTTGTTTTTTTCTGGCTGATTTGTTTGAGTTCTTTGTAGATTCTGGATATTAGTCCTTTGCCAGATGTATAGTTTGCAAATATTTCTCCCATTCTGTAGGTTGTCTATTCACTCTGTTGATTATTTCCTTTGCTGTGCAGAAGATTTTAATCTAATTAAGTCCCATTTATTTTTGTTGTTGCTATATTTGCCTTTGGGGTTTTAGTCGTAAATTCTTTGCCTAGGTCAATGATTAAAAGGTTTTTTTCATACACTTTCTTCTAGAATTTTTATACCTTATATTTAAGTCTTTAATCCATTTTGAATTAATTCTTATATATAGTGAGAGATAGGGGTCTTATTTCATTGTTCTGCATGTAGCTATCCAATTTTCCCAGCACTATTTATTGAATAGGGCTTCCTTTCCCCCATGTATATTGTTGTCTGCTTTGTTGAAGATCAGTTGGATGTAGGTAGATGGTTTTATTTCTGGGTTCTCTATTCTGTTCCATTGGTCTGTCTCTACTTTTATACCAGTCGCATGCTGTTTTGGTTATAGCCTTGTGGAATAGTAGTATAATTTGAAGTCAGGTAATATGATGCCTCCAAATTTGTTCTTTTTAATCAAGATTGCTTTGGCTATCTGGGCTTTTTTTTTTTTTTTTTTTTTTTTTTTTTTTTTGGTTCCATATGACGCTTAGGATTATTTTTTTAGATCTGTGAAATACAAATTTTATTGCAGCACAATTCACAATTGCAAAGATGTGAAATCATCCTAAGTGCCCTTCAATTCATGAGTGGATAAAGAAAATGTGGTTATATATATATATACACCATGGATAAAGAAATGTACTGGACGTTCATGATATTCACAATGCTCACAGACGCCCATTAGACTATTTGCATATATTCCAGGGAGTGAGAGAAAGTCCAAAGGGGGAGAATTGGTGTTTATTCCAGGTTTGGATTCAGGCCCAGTTACTGCTCACTAGAACTGGGGCATTGAGGGCTAAAAGTTTGATTTGGGCTATAGGAAAACATCTTAAAACCTCAGAAAGCTGGTTTCTCTGAATTTTTGGAGTAACCTAAGGCTTCAGTGAAGGTGTTGGGGGAGAGGAATGGAGGAGAAAAGCCTACCACAGGGAGAAGAGGGCAGCATTCAGCCCTTGTGAATTGGGAGTGGTGAGAGTAATTAACATTCTAATGCATGAAGCTCCCAAGGGGACACTGTCAGCTCCACACTGCCAATGGAACTGCTGCCAAACTTCATTAGGTCTGTGCTTCAGCTGTTTTCAGAGCACTTGTCAATTTCCTCCCAGTAGTGTCTCCCATAATCACAATTAGCCTTTAGCAATTTATGAGTCCAGGAGCCCCCAAAATTTAGAAATATCTAATGTATAGAGTCTATCACTTTGTTGGAGGGAAACAATCCTCAGAAACTAACTTAAACCTAGAGTGAAGTAGACACACCTATTTTGTCAGGCACTGATTCATGTTTGAGAGACCTCAGCAGAATGTAGGGGTATAGGTTTAGAAGGGACAGAAATAGAAGTGATTTGACTTGTGAGGCACTTTGAATCAGGAAATATGAAACATGGCTGGTGAAATCTTTTCATAGTAAGTATCATAGCAAATGTAAAATAACTCTGCTTTACAGAAGCTTGAGACTTGGGTACAATTTTATTCAACAGGCTTCTTAATTTCAAGGCTTAGAACTGGCATAGAGAGAGAGTGAGACTTAGGGAAGAAGCCTGGAAGCATAAAATCTTTAGTTAGGTATTGATATTGATTAGCAGGTGATGGTAATATTAGTATATTACATTAGCAGAAAAAAATAAATTGTCGATTGCTTTAAATCATCCTATCTCAATTATTTCCCTAAGGATTTGGTCCACATGATATTATGCTTTCTCTTTTAATAACAGACAAATGGAAATGTAAGTTGATTAGTGGCTTATTCAAAGACCTTCAGCACTCAGAGAGTGAACTGGTGTTAGAATTTAGATCTCTTAACTTTTATTCTGTGGTTGGTTGCTCTAGAATTGGTGGTAGGAGTTTGCACTGTGAAGACTGGCCAGGCTGAGAGAATTATACTGCAAAAGAAGGCCCTATCTTAGCTACAGTAGACATGAGATATAAAGAGGGTGCAAATTTATACAATGAGGCCATTATAAAATATGTCACCAAAGGTAAATGTAAGAGTTGCACATGTTTGAGAAACTTGGTCTAAATAATTTCACATATATGTGAAAAATCAGGTAGTTAAACCAGACTACAAGAAGATAACACAACCCCAAAGAGAAAAAAATAAATTATTCTTTCTGGACATCAAACACATCTTTGAGAAATCAGCCACCCAAGAGGCTGTGGGGCTCCGTTTTCAAACATTAGGATGTTGCAAATATTCCTTCTCATGATGCACCCAGCATTAACATCAACTAAATCTTCAGTCATGAGTCAGAGAAATCTTCCTCTAAATCAAAGTGCCATTGCTACTGACAGCTCAACTTTGTAAAGGTATGGCTCTGAGTTGTTTCGACTAGCATGAAGGAAACATTTACCTTTATGTGCTCTTCTTCTGTATTTAAGACTTTCACTCACCCCATCTAAGATTGTAATTGTGTAGAACCTCAATACAAAAGAGCAAATAGGTTCAAGGCTAAATGGATAGGTTTTCTTTATTTGAACAGAAAAAATAGCTAACTAAAATTGAATTTTCTAATTAGCTTATATAAAAAGTTAATTAGCTTTTCTAATTAACTTATATAAAAAGTTTTGCACTGGAATCTGAAAACTTATTTTTTGTTTTTATTCTCTGTCATAGAATCAAGGCATTGTGGTTCTATTTGCTGTAACTATTAATAGCTAGATAATGGGAGAAGGCACAGGGAGGTACTTTTAACTAGGGTCAATGAAAGTAATATTGTAACAATGAAGAGTAGGTCTCTGTTGTCCATACCTGATATCTAATTTTCCCTAAAATTTCAGTGTCATTCCTCATCCCTTCCCCTTTTGTAAGGGTCTCATTTTTCTACCCGGTCATGACCTATTTTAAAGGATCACAATAAAATCAGGTAATTCATATTTGAAAAATACCATTTAGAGTAATTATACCTTAAAATTCACAAAGAAGACAATCTCAATAAAAGTAATAAATTATTAATATTGGAATTTCAAGCATTAGTGATGGCAATAAGGATATAATTTGTAGCAAAATATTTCAATGGTGCCTTTCTTATTATATCACTTATTGTGTTCTATTTATTATGGCCACAGTAATTACCCTACATCCACCACAATTTATAAAACACAGATATAAGGAAGTCTTTCCTTCTTAGTGCTCATGTCCAAGGAGATGAACCACAGTGGTATGTCACTGTTCAATACTATGTTCTGAACCAACAGCATGGATTTTTTATTTTTGAATAGACAAAGCTCAAAATATATAAAGAGGTATGGTTTGAGATGTGTTCATTATGAGAGTAATATTACCCAAAAGATGTAAAATAAGATTTTATTGTTTATTAAAAGAAAATTAGGTACCTACAAAAAGACAAAACATCTGGAGTTGGGATGAATACTGAGAAAAGAACACAAAAACAGGTTTGTGTAGGAGGAAGATCTAAACAGGACTGACTCTTACCTGTGTTCATTGTTCAAAACTAGCTTTTGAACAAAAGCTGTGTTCCTAGCCCTATACTAAGAGGATATTGACATCTCATTTGAACAGAAAGAAATGGAACAAATATTCTCAAAAGTCTATCTTTTGATGTTATCTTTCACTGATGTTGATATCAATTAAAAATACAGGTTTAGGGATAGTTTCAGATCACCTGAAACCACTGGAGTTGAAAATACTAAGCTTTAGCCTTCGGACACCAAGTGTTTGGATCTACAACACACTGACTTTCAGTTATTTCATTCTTCATTCAGAACACAGACTAGGAATACAGCTCTATTTATGTGAAACCTGAGTCTAAAATAACATAGAAATGGTCTTAACTGCAGGTGTGCTATGCCAACACGTTTCCTCCTTCATATATCTTTTAAAATACAGATACTATTTCTATTTTCTCTGTCTACCATGAATCCAAGAAGAGATTCTATGGCTATAGCAAATAGGAATATTTGGATATTAATTATTTTAAATTTTAAATATTTTAAAGCCAAGGCAATGCTAAATACCTTTAAATGGGTTATAAAAGTAACCAGATGACATATCCATTTAAGTATTAGCAGGATATTTTACTAAAATACTTTGTTCTAAAACATACACATGATAATAAATTTTACAATTTGTTACAATTAATAATATAAAACATAGACAGGATAGGACATATTATCAAGAATCGAGGCTGGGCATGGTGGCTCATGCCTGGCCTCAATCCCAGCTCTTTCAGAGGCGAGGGCAGGAGGGTTGCTTCAGGTTAGGAGTTTGAGATTACCCTGGGCAACATAGCAAGAGTCCCATCTCTACAAAAAAATAAAAAAATTAGTGGGCATGGTGGCACACGTCTGTAATCACAGCTACTTGGAGGCTGAGGTGGGAAGACAGCATGAGCGTAAGAGTTTGAGTTTACAGTGAGTTATGATCACGCCACTGCACTCCAGCCTGGGCAACAGAGTAAGACTCTATCTCTCAAAAATAATAATAATAATTTGCACCCCTCCATGCCCAGGGTATCATTAATCCTCTATTCAATTAGACATCACAAGATCTGTTTGTGCATGAAAATAGTATGATTATGTTTTAGGATCATTAGCCTGGTGGTAGAGTATGGGGTGGTAGAGTGGGCACAGGCAGAATCAGTGAGATTCATAAGGAGATTCTTGCACTTCATGAGATGGGAGGTAATGAGACATGTGTTAGGATATTAGCAGTCTGAATGAATACTAAAGGAGAGGAGAGAGATGTGCAATTAAAGAATGAAAGATGGTATTCTGTGGAAGGGTAGTAAAACTTAAACATGATGCCTTGGGAAAGTGGAAGAATTTTAGATCCACTGATAGAAATAAAGAAGTCAGAAGGGAAATCACGTTGTGAAGACATGAGTTGAGTCGATGGTGAAATATTTAGAAAACATTCACTAAGCGGTTGGAGGAAGCATTGGAACCTGGAGAGAAGCCTAGAAGATAAATGTGGAACTGAAAGTAACCCATACAGAGTTGGTAATAATTATTATGGTTAGAGATGAAACCCTCAAGGAAAGGCTATAAAAGGAATAGTGCAAGTTCTGAGCACAGAACCTTAGCAAGGGAGAATTAGAAAGATAATTATATAGCAAAGATTCTTCTTCCTGAATAAGTCTGAATATTTGTCTTATAATGAGGGAACAGAAGTCAATCAGGAGCAGGAGAAACTAGAGGGTGTTAGAGAGGAGGAATAAGATCCTAAAAGTGACCAAGGGCATGCAATGAAAGGCCAGCCAACTGTCATCACTAAATGGTGAGCACTAGTGTGACTCCATCATTACCATATGAACTTAAGATCTTCAATGCATTTGTTTTCCCCAAGAGCCCTTTCAGTTAGCCAGTATTATCTGTATTAGACAGATGAAGAAATAGCAAGTGCAGAGAGGCTAAGTAGCTTGCTTCAGGTCTCAGGAAGCAGGATAAATGTGGATTCAAAGCAGGAGCTATTAATATTTGGCTCTGAAGCTCATGTGTTTTCTGGGATGTGACACTGTCACTCATTTGTGATGAGACAAGGACTGTAGGGAAGAGATGTGCAGGGTGGGTGAGAGGAGCGCAGTGAGTCATGGGCTTGCAGGGTCTCCAGGTGGCTGGCCCAGTGCCACAGAGGGACAAATGATGTGGTAATGATTTGTTCCGTGTTCTTTCCTGCACTGATGGGTCAGCTCTCTGAGTACAGGGAAGTATAATATTCACCCTGAAATCCCAGCATCTAGCAAAGATGGCACTTTATAGATATTTGCCAAATTAATTGAAAGCAAAATGTCAACTTTAGAGGCAGATGTGCTATATACTCAACAAAGTCTAACAGATTTGCTTTTATTCTATTATGCTGGAAAGCCTACGTGGCCATTTTCCTACTATCTTTTTTTTCTGCGACCATATGCAAAGGCTAGAGTCTTAGAAAAATAAAAATAGTAAGAATAAGTAAACAGAATGGTAGAAAAATAAAAACAACAAGATAAAATTACCACTCATCTCCCTCTCCTACCAACAATTGAAGAGATCAAATTCCCAAGTCCCAAAGTTGCCAGGAACTTCAAATTGTACAAGACTTCAAATCTATCAAAAATTTGATTCCTTTTGTTTTTTATGTCTGAACTTGTGGCGAGGATATGAGGGGAAACACATTGGTTACTTTACCTCCCCCCAGGGTGGAGGTCATGTTACAAATAGTACATGCACTACTAATGTACCACTACCAGTAACAGTTTATAAAGTAGTTTTTCCATGAGTATCTATAATTATGCTTACAGATACTTGTGAGTTATGCAATACTACCCAATTTTGAATATAAAGGATTAAGTTTCTAACCCAAATCACACATCTGGTAAGTCATAAAAACAGGATTCATATCCAGATTCTCTGATTCTTGGTCTTTCCACGAGACAGTAGCCTCATTGTTACTATATATCTATCTCTTCTGAATTTTTTCTTATAATTTACTTATACATTTCATCATGTTTGGTGTAGTAGGTATATGCAGGGTAGTCCTTGAACTTTGAGCTTTATTCATCTTTATTGTTTATCATTTTACCTACCATCCTCTATGCCCTGAATAACATACTGGAGAATGTTTAGTCCTTATTTTAATAAGTAAGGACTTATTACTATCATTTTTCAATCATTTTCTGGTTGTTTTGTAGATACTTTGTTTCTTTCTTCCTCTCTTTTGCTGTTTTCCTTTGTGGTTTGATGATTTTCTGTAGTGGTATGCTTTGAATCCTTTATATTTTTGTCTTGTACTTCCAAAAATTTTTGCTTTATGGTTACCAAGAGGCTTACGTAGAACATCTTATACTTAAAAAAGCTTATTGCAGGCTGAAAAGAATTTAAATCTTATTGTATACAATGACTCTACACTTTTACTCCCCCGTCCACATTATATTTTTTGATGTCAGAATTTACATTATTTTGTAATGTGTACCTTTTGACCCTTTTGACAGTGTATTTTAGATAATATTATTAGTGGTAATTTTGTCTTTTAACACTTGTACTAGAGATAAAATTGCTTTACATGCCATAAAATTACAGTTCTAGAGAATTCTCAATATGGCTCTGCTTAATTTATACTATTGAGTTTTGTGCTTTTATATGTTACATGTTATTAGTTAGCAGCAATTTGTTTCAGCTTAAAGAACTCTCATTAGTAATTTCTGTAAGGCAGTATAGTGATGATGAACTCCCTTAGCTTTTTGTTTGTCTAGGAAAGTTTTTATTTCTCCCTTATTTCTGAAATATTGGTAGGTAAAGCATTCTTGGTCGTCAGGGTTTTGTTTTGTTTTGTTTTTCTTCAGGACTTTAAATATGTCATTCCACTACCTTCTGGCCTGTAGGATTTCTGCTCAGAAATCCAACTATAGTTGTACTGGTACTCCTTCATAAGTGATGTGTTTCTTATCTTTTGCTTCTCTTAGAATTTTTCTTTTCTTTACGTTTTGATAGTTTGATTATTATCTGTCTTTATGAACTCGTCTTTGGGTTAAATAGGTCTGGAGACCTGTATTTCCTGTACCTGGATGTTTGCTTGTATCCTCAGATTAGGGAAGCTTTCAACCATTTTTTCTGTAAATATGATTTCTGGCCCTTTTACTCTTTCTTCTCCTTCTGCAACTCCTATTATGAAAAAGTTTTCTGGGCTTTCCAGGCTTTCTTCTTCTTCTTTTGTTTTTTTCTTTGCTCCTCTGAGTGGATAATTTCAAATGGTCTCTCTTCCAGCTCACTGATTATTTTTTCTGCTTGATTGAGTCTACTGTCGAAGCTTTCTATTGAATTTTTCAGTTCAGTCATTGTATTCTTTATCTCTAAGATTTCTGTCTGGTTCTTTATTATTCTTTCTATTTCTTTGTCAAACTTCTTGCTTTGTTTTCCAAATATTATTTAATTTTCTATTTGTATATTCTTTAGATCACCAAACTTCTTTGAAGGTTTATTCTGAATTCTTTGTCAGTCATTTCATAGATCTCTGTACATCATTAGAGCTTTATTAGTTTCTTTTGGAGGTGTTATAATTCCTTGATGCTTTGTAATCTTCATGTACTTGCACTGTTGTCTGTGCACTTGATGAGGCAGTCCCCTTTTCTGGCCTTAACAAATGTTCTTTGGCAAGGATCGACCTTCAATATTTAGTCTAATCTGTGATTCTGGAAGGGCCTGCTGATGACAACCCTGGGCAGGCAGAGCTTGTGGGCTCTGTACTTTACTGGGCAACTGCTTTTGCTCTGATATTAGATGGGGCTGCTGGCTGGATATTGCAATGGCTTCTATTTGGGCTAGTCATAGAATGTATTCCCTGGTTGAGAAATTCCACTTTTTGAGCTTTGCAGTTGGGTAGGGCTATAGACTGGGCTCCAAAGTTATCTGGAGTCACTGATAAGGAAGGGTGGAATCTCATGTTATGCTCCTTAGAAATGCACAATTGAGGATTGCCTCCTTGTAAGGGTGGAGCTGTAGGGTGGACTTTTGGCTGAGTTGAGTGGCTGTTTGACCTCCTAGGTCAAGCAGGTCTAGCCCCTATGCCTCTCTGAAATGTACATATGTGTACTTGGGAAGCTTTTTGGCTGAGTAAAGCTATTGTTTGACTTCCTGAGTCAAGCAGGTCTAGCCCCTACACTTCTGGATTGGGGCCAGCATCTCCCTGCTTGGACAGGGGTTTTTGGGGTGGGCTCTGAGGTGGGGCATGGAGACTAGCTCTCTAGAAACTCAAGCTAGATTAAAGTTCCCACTGTGCTTCTAAAGGTGACCAGCCCAGCTTTGCAGATGGGCTATGAAGTTGGCTATCTTCAATAAGGCACCACAGCTGGAAGGAACACAGAAGTATCGCCAAGATCTGTGTGCTGGTCACTGTGACCTCCACCTCCTGTCTTTTTTTCTATCTTAATACACACAATTTAGCTATGCTGTTACCCTCAGTGTTCTCTATGAGGTAAGACCAAAATGGGCTTTCCAGGAAGCATCTTGGAATATTAGGGAAGCTGAAAGACTGCCTCCAGGTTTCTTTAACTTTTATAGAAACTGTGGGCCCAGGAAAATACTCTTTGTTTGGTGTTGTGATGATTTGAGGGATGGGGAGGTGGAAGGGTGGCACAGTCAAAGTGAAACCATTCATCTTACTACTCTAATTCAGTTTTCCTTCAGGGGACCATATGGGTGTCTAGGTTTGTTTCAGAGCTTTGGGGTTTTCAAAAAGATGTTCTGCTCTGTGGATAGTTGCTAGAAGAATTTTTTGTTGGGGATAGTGGGGCCTTGGACTTCAAATTCTGCCAGCTTGCTGACATCACCAAAAAACCCTCCATGCCATGGATGCTGAGGTAAGTTAGTAAGGATATAAAGCTCCCAAATATTATACTGCAGGATTTAACTGACCTCCTTGTCACATATATTGTTATGAAAGCTCTACTATTAATATCTCTCTGATGCAAAGTAAACAAACTACATATTGGGATCAAGCTAGTTTTCTTGGCCTCATGAATGATCTGAAACATCTGGCTAAGACTGGCAGGTTACATACAGTATACATTACTAATATGTTATTCTTATGGTTCTTTGATTCAACAGCTTGTGTTTCTGTGACTCTCTCTGCAGATTAATATTACTCACATTTTTCAATGGGAACAGATAATCAGACACAGGTGACAGAATTTATTCTCCTCGGCCTGACCAGTGACCGGGACGCTCAGGTCTCCCTTTTTGTCCTGTTCTTGGTAACATACCTCATGACATTGACAGGGAACTTTCTCATTGTTCTCCTGATCAGACTGGACAGCCGACTCCACACTCCCATGTATTTCTTTCTCACCAACCTCTCCCTTGTTGATGCCTCCTATGCCACAAGCATAGTCCCTCAGATGCTGGTGCATTTTCTTGCAAAACATAAAGTCATCCCACTCCTGAGTTGTGCAGCCCAGTTATTTTTCTCCCTGGCATTGGGTGGGATTGAGTTTGTTCTCCTGGCAGTGATGGCCTATGACCGCTACGTGGCTGTGTGTGACCCCCTGCGATACTCGGCCGTCATGCATGGAGGGCTGTGTACTAGGTTGGCCATCATGTCCTGGCTCAGTGGCTCCGTCAACTCTCTCATGCAGACTGCCATCACCTTTCAGCTGCCCATGTGCACTAACAAGTTTATTGATCACATATCCTGCGAAATCCTAGCTGTGGTCAGGCTGGCTTGTGTGGACACCTCCTCCAATGAGGTCGCCATCATGGTCTCTAGCATTGTCCTTCTGATGACACCCTTCTGCCTGGTTCTTTTGTCCTACATCCGGATCATCTCCACCATCCTGAAGATCCAGTCCACAGAGGGAAGGAAGAAAGCCTTCCACACGTGTGCCTCTCACCTCACGGTGGTTGTTCTGTGCTATGGCATGACCATTTTCACTTATATCCAGCCTCACTCTGGTCCCTCTGTCCTTCAGGAGAAGCTGATCTCTGTCTTCTATGCCATTATTATGCCCATGCTGAACCCGATGATTTACAGTCTAAGGAATAAGGAGGTGAAGGGGTCCTGGCAGAAACTATTAGGGAAATTCTCTGGGTTAACGTCAAAATGCAGCTTGATGACTCATGAACATCACTGAGAGAAAAGAGCTTCTCCTTAGTGTTCTCCACCCAACTCAGATGTGACAGGCATGAACCGCATTGCCCTGGCAACCAGGGAGGAGATGGCATACTGTGTGCGGCTGTCGTTATATAGGAGGCTGAGTGGTGGTGGTAGGGTGTGGGATATGGGGATATTTTTAAGTCACAGCAGCATGTTCAATGACGTTAAACACTGCTGTAAATGAACTAACCACACTTACTTAATCTCCAATCTTATGGCCTGCCAATAATTGAACAAAATATATTACTTACTGTTTTGATTTGTCACATTGTTTGTAATCATGGACCTATTCATGTATCTTACCTTGGACTGTTGGTTCTTATTCATCCACATTTTGTAAAAGGTTATGCATTTTATCCTTTGACGTCTCACTTAAAATAACATGTGTTGTATGAAGCCACATGCAATAATTGTGTGAGTCAGCATCCTGAGAAATGTTGTTGATGAAGCTGATTAAAATGTTTTTGTTCAGGACCTACCAAATGTTGACATGATGTCTTTTTTTGAGTGCTGGAGGTAATTCAGTAAAGAAATATCACCGACAGGTCTTGTTTTACCTTGATAGAGTTATAATTAATGGTTGGTTGTACTGAAGACTATTATTGGCTAAGGAAAAGTTAAGTTTCCAGAACTACTTGACAGCATTCGAACAGTTTGAGCGGAATTTTAGTGCATATGTAAGGGATATCATTTAAAGTGTTAAAATTGACCAATCTCTGAAAAATTCACAAACTGAATCTTTAGAAACAAAATAAGCCTATAAATTATGAGATAATGCATGAAATATCAAACATATAGTTAAAGAATGGACAGATTCTTTGGCCAAAGCCAATAAAAAGTATGACAATTTCATAGGGGTTTTGAGGAGTCAGGATAGGTGAGTCAGACATACAAATGTTACCTTCCAGTCTCCATGTAAAGGATCTCTCCCTTCTCCCTTCACACACATGTAACAGGGCCTTGATCAAACCTAGCGATGTGAGCTTGAGAGTGAACTTTGTCTCTGTTGATAGTCTTAAGTAATGCAAAAGAAGGAGAAGAAATAAATCTATAAGGTAAGGAAGAGGAAATAGGAGAAACAATATGATACTAGCTGATCTTCTCACTCCCTTGAAGGAATCTAAGTCCTATTTCTTGAAGTCAGTTAATTTGCAGTTGTTTCATTGATAATGACATCATAAAACTTTCGGCCTCATACAAAGTTGAAGGTTATATAATCCAAAGCCCTTTTGATATTTGAATTTCACCTTAATTGTAATCCTGTCTTAAATTTTGCAGTGTAGGCAGGCATCCCAAATGATGTCCATGCTAGCAGACTATATTTTTACTGGTGTTAATTCAAGCATTATCAACGGAGTGTCCACTACGTACCAGTGACAATGCATGGTTCTGGAGGCTCAATAGTTAATAAGATACAATCCTGACAATCAAAGATATGGTTGCATATCAGGAATGATGGATCATTAAGCAATAATAAAGCAATGTTATAAGCGTCACAGATAGAGTAAGCTTATGAGGGGTAATTGCATAAGTCTTCCTGTTTACAAGGACCAGAAAAGATCCGCGTTGAGACCAGAAAAGTGAGAACAAGTTATCCAAGTGACAAACAATAAAGCAAAGGAAAAACCTGTGTCAAAGTGCAGATGTGGAAGGCAGTTGAGAGCCCAGAAATATCTAGAAGCTGCATTCGTAAGGCATAGAAGAGTGAGGAAATAGTGAGGATGAAACAGGTGGATAGATAGGTGTCAGTTAATGGAGGGCACTGATGACAGATTATTTCAACTTTATCCTGATAGCAGTGGGGAGTGGGTAGAGATTTTTAATAAGAAATATGGTTTGATACATTTTTAATTTTTGATATATCACTCTGACTAATGAGGTAGAGGAAGCAAACATTAGAAGCAAGGAATCAATCTAGTGGGTTGCTTTAATAATACCACTGAGACATTAGAGGAATATGAACTAAGGGTCTGACAATGTTCTGGGGCCTGCTGGATTGGGGCTAGCAGGCCGGGTGAGCATAGATAGATCTGCTCAGGGTAACTCTCAAGTGGACAAATATGGAGAACACAGTCTTAAATCACAGGTGCAGATCAAAGGGGAGATTTCATCATTATCATCAAAATAAAAATTTCAAGGCTGGGTACCTAGATGTTAGGCCTTGAAGACATAGTTCACTGATTAGAAATGTTATTGCCTTATATGGTATACCATTGAGGGTATTGCCATGAACCTCTCACTCTGCATGGGCTGCAAGGATTACAGTCTTACAATTAGTTTCTGTGAATTAAAACCTGTACATCATCTACATTTCAACCTATTCTTTGCATTAATTCTTTCCTGGTTCAAGAGCAAATCAAATTAGAAGGAAACTGGATCTCCAATCTGGATCAGATTCTGTAGTCTGGTTTGTTGAGGCTGAAGACCATGTGCTCCTGCGGGCTCCTTCCTGTGAGATGGCACTGGGTGGCCTCCTGCAGATAGTCTGACAGGAGGTTAGGAAGAGTGAAGTGTATGGTGTTGAGATGGAGCAGACACTCTCCACACCCCAGGTCTGAGCCACAGCTTGTGGAGAACAGCAGGTTGAGCACAACTGACCTTACTGAGAGATCAGACTTGCAGGGCTGGGCCAGCAGCAGGCTGGGTGGCTGTGGACAGTATCTGCCTCTGAGCTCTTGTCTTCTGAGTCATGAGATGAATAAAGATAAAGTACAAAAACTTTCAAGAAGAGTGTGATTCCTTTCTGCTCTAGTGATCAAGAATGCATAGATGTGTCTAGAATGACTGGTTGGATTATTTCCTATAAGGAAATTTAGAAGGGAAAATTTTTATAGGTGTAAGAATCAGTATCACCCACAGCTTAGTGGTAAGAAATCATAGATGTATGTAGGGTGTCATTTTGCCACAACCAAAGCAATGGAGAGAACTAAATAATCAGGCTAAATGTTCCTAAATGTTTACTTATTAGCATGAATCCTAAGATGTCTTACTATCAGGGATGTCTTCTATGGGTTCTGAATGTTCTTTTTTTTTTCTTCCAACGTTAAAATGATAACCACTCAGATTACATCCTCTCCCTGTTACTCTCCAGAATGAAGAGAAAAATGAGTATCAATGGCAAATGGCAGTTGCTGCAAAACAATACCAAGATCTGGCTTCATGCTCAGGAGAGAAGGCTGTGCCTCCTCTTTATGGTTTCTGGTGCCCTACACATTCAGAGAAACTTCAGTAACACACTGTAGGAATGATCCCTAAAAATATAGTCTTGGGGTCTGAATATTCCAAGTACCCTCCTTAAATTGTAGAGGTCTGAAATAAACACATGGCCTCAAATGTGGTCTAATCTGATCAGCATCCAATTCTGTGGCAGAGATTGGCTAGATGTTCATTGAACTCATCTTCTCTTCTTCTTGGCAAGGAATTAGATTAAATATGAGCCTACTTTGCAGGCAGTTGTGGCCATGGGGCTAATTACTACAATTCTAACTACTGAAGCATGGATACACAGAAAATATGCCACCTCCAGGCCTGGCCTGTTGAAACCTCCTGAACGCCAACCTCCATTGCTCACTGTCTGGCTCTGACATCATCCGGATCCTGGGAATGCAGAGCAGGGTGGGGCCCAGGGAATGGAATAGTCCCACCTGGTGGAGAAGGCCTGGGTCCCAAGCCACTGACTGGATGAGAACTACCAAAGAGCCACTTCACCAGTGTCACCTACATGGGAATTTTGTGTAAATAAGAAATAAAATTTTATTACGGTAAGTGGTAGTTATTTTGGGATTGATTGTGTCAGCAATTAGCTTAATGAATAACACCATTATATTATTATTAATATAATCATTTCAGAAATATCCTTTGCAAGTCTAGTTGACACTCTGCTATTTATAAATAACAAACAATTTTTGTCTTCAAACAACTCACAAGGTTATCATTTATTTTATAATTCATAAGTATTATAAATGTGTTCAGATGACTTTATATTTTTAAGTTTTAAAACCAGTACCAAGAATATTGTAGTCAAAAAACTAAAAGACTTTATGGCATAAACTGATGCTGGGCCAACACTCCAAAGTTCTTACTATGATTTGAGTTTTTTGAAGCTAAATGCTTTGCTAATATTAATAAATAATAAACTTTCTATTGCATTTTTAATTGAGGTATAATTTACATGCAGTAAAAATCACCCTTTTTGTGCTCAGTTTTATGAGTTTTGAAAAATGTATGCAACCACCAAAATCAAGATATAAAAAACTTTCATCTCCCCAAACATACCCTTGTGCCCTTTTGTAGTCAATCTATTTTCTTGGACATCATCCACTGGCAACCACTGATCAATTGTCTGTCTCTATATATTTGTCATTGCAAAATATTATATAAATGGAATCATATAGCATGTAGATGTTTGAGTCTTTTTTCTGTTTGCATAATGCATTTGAGATGCACCCATTATGCTTCATGTTACAGTGTTCATTCTTTTTTATTGCTGGGTAATATTCCACAGTATGGATGTATAATATGTCAATTTGCTATTTTAAAGTATATTTGAAAAAAAATAAAGTACATTTGGATTATTTCTAATTTTTGGCGATGATGACCAAAATTATTGTAAACCTTCAAGTACAGATTTTTGAGTAAAGAAAACTTTTCATTTCTAAATTCTTCTGTGACCCATGGATAATTTAGAAGTGGGTTGCTTACTTTTAAAAAATAGTTATAGGCTTTACGTATATCTTTCTATTATTGATTTCTACTTTAGTTTCATTTTGTCAGGGAACGTACCTTGTATTATTTCAAATTTTAAAAAGTATTTGGAGGGTTTTTATGCATTAGAATGTAGTATGACTGCCGAAAATTTTCAGTGTACATGTAGACTTTTGGTGGGATATTTGGGATTTCCTAAGAGAAAGGACCCAAATAAGCTCAATCAGAAATTAAAAAGGTGACATTAGAACTGATATCACAGAAATGCAAAATATCATCCTCTAATATTACATAAATCTCTATGCACATAAACTAGAAAGTGGAAATGCACAACCTCCCAAGACTCAACCAGGAAGAAATAGAACTTCTGAATGGAATAATAACAAACAATGAGATTGAAACAGTAATAAAAAACCTCCCACCAGAAAAAAGACCTGGACCGGATAGATTCACAGCCAAATTCTATCAGACCTACAAAGAAGACCTGGTACCATAATACAGAAATTATTCCATAATATTAAGAAAGAGGGAATTCTCCCCAACTTATTCTATGAAGCCAGTATCACCTTGCCACCAAAGACAGGAAAAGATACAACAAAAAAAGAAAACTACAGACCAACATCCCTGATGCATATAGATGTAAAAATCCTCGGTGAAATACTAGCAAATCAAATTCAAAAGCACATCAAAAAAATGATCCACCATGACCAAGTGGGCTTCATCCCAGAAATGTAAGGAATGGTTCAATATACATAAATCCATAAATGCGATTCACCACATAAACAGAAGCAAAAACAAAAACAAAGACGATATGATCATTACAATAGATGTAGAAAAAGCATTTGACAAAATCCAGTACCTTTTCATGATAAAAATTCTCAAAAAACTAGGCATAGAAGGAACATATCTCAGAATAATAAAAGCCATATATGACAAACCCACAGCCAACATCATAGTGAATGGGGAAAAATTGAAACCATTTCCTCTCAAAACTGGAACAAGACAAGGTTGCCAATTGCCACCACTTCTATTCAACATAGTGCTGGAAGTTCTAGCCAGAGCAATGAGGAAAGAGAAAGAAATAAACGGTATGCAAATTGTGAAAGAGGAGGTCAAACTATTGTTATGCATGTTCTTTTTTTCATTTTTTTAAAAAATAGACTTTATTTCTTGAGCAGTTTTGGGTTCATAGTAAAACACAGTGGAAAGTACAGAGATTTCCTTTATACCTTCTGCCCCCACACATGCCTATCCTCCCCCATTATCAACATCCGTCACCAGTATGGTACATTTATTATAACTGCTGGATGTACAGCTGACCAATCATTATTATTCAGAGGCCATAGTTTACATTAGAGTTCACTCTTGGTGTTATACATTCTATGGGTTTATACAAATTTATAATGAATGCATTGATCATTATAGTATCATAGAGAGCAATTTCACTGTCCTAAAAATCCTCTGTATTCTGCCTTTTAATCATTCCCTCCATTCCAACCCCTTGCAACCATTAATCTATTTACTGTCTTTATAGTTTTGCCTTTCCAGAATGTCATAAAGGTGGAATCATATATATATATATATGATTTCACAATTTGCATGCCTTTTATTTCTTTCTCTTGCCTCATTGCTCTGGCTAGAACTTCCAGCACAACGTTGAATAGAAGTGTTGGCAGTTGGCACCCTCGTCTTGTTCCAGTTTTGAGAGGGAATGGTTTCAATCATATATATATGATATATATAGTATTTTCAGATTGGCTTGTTTCACTTAGTAATATGCATTTAAGTTTCCTCCACATTCCTCCAATGTGAGTTTCCTCCACATTTTTTCATGACTTGAGAGCTCATTTCTTTTTAGCACTTAATAATATTCCATTGTTTGGATGTACCACAGTTTATTTGTTTATTCACCCACTAAAAAATATCTTGAGTGCTTCCAAGTTTTGACAGCTAAGGATAATATTGTTATTAATGTTTGTGTGTAGGTTTTTGTGTGGACATAAGTTTTAAACTTCTTTGGGTAAATACCAAAGGGTGTGATTGCTGGATTGTATAGCAAGAATATTTTCTTAGAGAGTTTGAGCTGCTTAATAAATTACCACAGACTAGGTGGCTTAAACAACAATCATTTTCCTCTTGCAGTTCTGGAGGCTAGAAAGCCCAAGATCAATGCCAAAGACTTGGCATTTGGTGAGGGCTTGCTTTCAGGTTAACAAGTGAATGTTGTCTTGTGTCTTCTTATAGGTGAAGAGCAAAAAGAGAAAGGGTTAAGTCTCTTCATCTTTCTCTAAAGACATTAATCTCATTACAGGGGCTCTACTCTTGACTTAATTGACTCCCAAAGATCTCACCTCCCCCTACCATCACACCATTGTTTCAACATATGAATTTTGGGTGAACACAAATATTCTGTCCATTACAAGCATGTTTAATTTTGTAAGAAACTGCTAAAATGTCCTTCAAAACATTTTGCATTCCCACTAGCAATAGATGAGTGTTCCTGTTGATCTACATCTTCATCAGCATTTGTTATTGTTGGTGCTCTGGATTTTGACCATTCTTATAGATGTATAGTGGTATCTCATTGTTTTAATTTGCATTCCCTTATATCATATGATGTGGAGCATTGTTTCATATGCTTATTTGCATTTGCCATATGTATACCTTCTTTAGTGTTTTTGACCCATTATTTAATTGAGTTGTTATTTTCTTATTTTTGAGTTTTAAGAGCTCTTTGTATATTTTAGATAACAGTACAATATCAGATATACCTTTTAAAAATATTTGCACACAGTCTATGGTTTGTCTTGTCATTCTCTTGACAGTATATTTTACAGAGCAGAAAACTTTAATTTTATTGAAGTCTAGCTTATCAATTATGTCTTTCATGGATCATGCCTTTGCTGTGTATCTAAAAAGTCATTGACAAACCCAAGGCCATCTAGCATTTCTCCTATGTTATTTTTCAGGAGTTGTATATATTTGTGTTTTATAATGCAATTCAGCCTATGATCTATTTTGAGTTAATTTTTGTAAAGAATGTAAGGTTTGTGTCTAAATTTCTTTTCTTGCATGTGGATGTCCAGTTGTTCCAGCACCATTTGTTGAAAAGACAACATTTGCTCCATTGTATTGCCTTTGTTCCTTTGTCAAAGATTGTTTGACCATGTCTATGTGTTTCTATTTCTGGGCTCTCAATTCTTGTCTATTGATGTATCTGTCTATTCTTTCACCAATACCACTGATTGATTACTGTACCTGTACAGTAAATCTTGTCATTAGGTGGTGTCACACTTCAATATTTTGTTAGTTCTTTGGGTCTTTTATCTCCCCATAAAAACTTTAGAATCAGTTTGTCGATATCCACAAAATAATTTGCTTGTATTTGGACCACAATTGTATTAAATTTATAGATCAATTCTACTGGAGTTTAGAAATTGGCAGGAAGAATGAGAAGAATAACTACTTTTAAAAAATTGTCTGGAATATCATAGAACCTTTGTCAAAGTCACCCAGTGCTATGATACCAGAAGAGTTGGTAACATGATGGAATTAATTAGTGGATAGGCAGATGGATGTTACATTGGGTGAGTATAGAAGATTTAGTAGCCACTTAAAGGATGTTAGGGAGATAGATGAGTTGGCATATGGATGACAAAGTACATCAGTGGGTGGAAAAGCAGATGAGTGGATGGATGACTGAGTATTTAGACTCAGGGGTCTTCAAACTTTTTAAACAGGGGGCGAGTCCACTGTCCCTCAGACCATTGGAGGGCCGTTGGAGAGTGCGGTGCACATTCCACACATGCGCACTGTGGGCCCGGGACAAGTCGGCTGCTAAGCAGGACAGGCAGCGGCACCAAAAACACCCGGCGGGCTGGATCAATGTCCTCGGGGGGCCACATGTGGCCTGTGAGCCGTAGTTTGAGGACCTCTGAATTTTAGATGGTAATAGACAGTTACGTAAACGAGTGGACAGATAGATAGTGGTGCTGAGGAATTACTAGGTATTTGACTTGGTATATGAATGATTAATGCATTGATGATTCACTTAAAAGGTACTTGAGGCATAAAGAATATGTCAGAGAATGGTAACATGACTCTTTTATTTCAAAATTACAACAAACCCCTTCACAGACATTAAAAATTTAAAGAGACATAGAAAGTTAACTATCTGTATTAAGAATTTTTGGATGACCTTTTTATTTTCCCTTTTTCTCCTTGTAAATAAGACTCTTCTTTATGCAGATCTTATTTGGAGTCTTAAATCTTCATTAAAATTTCAACGGTATGTTATTATTATTGGAACTTGAATAGCACCATGAAAATATACTCGGGTATTTATCAACATTTGCAATGGTCAGAGATACACTTTGCACAAACTTTGGGGTTTGAAGCACAACTCCATTGTCTGCAGAAGGAGCAGTAAGGGGATCCTAGAACCAAAGGTAAGAATTGGCTTGGTTCACCAGATGTGATGCAGGCCCATACATGGCTCCCTAGAATAAGAACTTTGAGAGCTAAAGGTTAGGTTTGGGCTACAGGAGAACACACCAAAAGCTCACAAAGCTGGCTTCTATGAGTTTTTAGAATGACCTAAGGCTTCAGTGAAGTTTTGGAGGAAAGAGAGATGGAGGAGAACAACCTTTCCCAGGGTGAGAAGGGGCAGCATGGAGGTCCTGCCTTTGAGAATTGGGAGTGGTGACAATTAACACTCTAATGCATGAAGCTCCTGGGGGGATCTGTCAGCCCCATGTTGCCAATGCAGCCACCACCACGCTTCATTAGTTCTGTGTGTCTGAGCCAATTTGGGAGCCCCTGTGAACTTCCTCCCTAGTTTCCTAGAATGTAAATGAGTCCCTGGGACACCTAATCTCTGTGGTCCACCACTTTGTTGCAGGGGAGCACTGTTTAGAAAACCACTTAATCCTAAACTGAAGCAAAGTCCATTTTGTTAGGCATTGATTAATACTTGAGAACTCTCAATAGGTGTCAACAGAGGGTGAGTGTAAACAGAGGTTTACAGAGGGGCAGTGATAGAGCTGATATTATTGGTTAGGTTAGGGACTTTGGCTCTGAGCTATGAACCATCAATGGTCAAATCTCATCTTAAGTATTATAACAAATATAGTAAAATAATTCTGCTTTTCAGAAGCTGGAGGCTTGGGTTCATTGTATGAGTGTCAATTCCAAGCTTTCGAAGTAGCAGAGAGAAAAAGAAAGAGTGAAATGGAAGTTGGGGAAGACAATAATTATTAATTATAACATAGAGATACCATGGATAAATTCTGCATTATTCTGGGGAAAGACACTTAGAGGGAAAACTCAGATCTATAAAACTTTTATTTAGATATTGATGACATTCATGAACATGTGGTAGGCATATATTATATTTCCAAACATGTATATTTCCAGACAAATTGTCAATTGCTCTAAAATCTTTTTCTCAATTATTTCCCTAAGAGTATTTCAATTTTGATTTTTCTTTCAGTGATAGAAATTTTAGATGTAAGATGATTAAATAAATCGATCGAACTCACACAGCACTCATAATGTGAACTGGGACTACAATTGAGGTGTCCTGACTCGCTCATTTCAGGATTGGTTTTACTAGAATGTATTGTAGGGAATGCACTGTTGAAGCTTCTCAGACTAAGAGAAATGTAGTGCAAAAGAATACTCTGGTCTTAGATACGGGAGCAAAAAAATATAAAGAAGGTGAGGATTTATAGAAAGAAACCATAAAACATACCACCAAAGGTGAATTTCAGTGTTACAACATGTTTGAGAGACTGGATCCCAATATCTGAATTCAGATGATATGAAAAGTCAGGAAACCAAATCAACACAGGAAGTAAATAACGAGGCCCTAACAAAAAAAAAAACCTAATCATTCTCTCAGGATATTAAATCATCTTTGAGACATCAGCCCTCTAGTGGCACTGGGATTTTCTGTGTCCAAATACTAGGATGGTGGAAATACACCTGCCCATGATGGATGTATTCAGCGTATACAACAACCAGATGCTCAGCCACAGGTCAGGTGAAGCTTCCTCTAAATGACAATGCCATTTACATCGACAGCTCAACTGTGCAAAGGTATGGTTCTGGTTTATTTGACCAGCATGAAAGAAAAATATCTGTAGTTTGTGGGGCTTAACCATATATGCTTCATATCCATATCCTTCGATAAAGGATAGTCGAGGTTTTAATGTCAGCTAAGATGGTCATCTGAATTTTTGACTCTTTACCTTGTTCAGGTGACATATATTTTCAGCTGAAGACATTATAAGGTAGTAGGATGTTGAAATAGTAGGAAAAAGAAGAGTGAGTAGATGAAAGTAAGGAGAAAATGGGAGAGATATGTAATAAAACAAATAAATGAAGAAAATGTATTCTGTGGAGTGGTGAAACATAGGGGAAAATCAAACATAATTCACTGGGAGAGTAGGGGAATTCTAGTTCCATTGATAGGGGTAAAGAAATCAGAGGGAATCTAGTTTTTGAAGAGGAAGGTAGTCATTGGTGAGATATTTAGGAGATCTTCATTAAGCCATTTATAAAGCATCTGAACCTTTAGAGAGAGGAGATTAATGTAGAATTGAGAATGAGTCACATAGAATGTATAATATAATAGTGAACCATAGTTAGAAATAAATCTTTCAAGAAGAAATTGTAGAAAGAAGGGTACAAATTATGAGCACAGAACCTTAGTGCTCACAACAATGGAAGAGGAAAATTTAGAAAAGTTATCTAATAATACAGATAAGGAAAATTAGAATGGATGAAAACGATGACAGAGTGTTTGACAGAGTTGAAAATTTGAAGGAACAAATAGTTAACATTGCTAAAAGATGAATAAAAAAATACATAAAAGTTTCTGGTTTTAATGATAGGAGGTTTTCAGTAACCTTTCAGTTTGCAAATTCTATAGCTTAATGAGAATGAGCATTTCCACATGCTAGGAGATGGATATTAAGAAATGGATCCAGAAACTGGACACCAATCATTCAAGATGTGAAATGAAGGTCAACTTCGAATGGTGAGTATATAGCAAAGATTATTTTCCCAAATCGAGAGGTCTGTGTATATATTTTTATAATGAGGGAGAAGGAGCCACTCAGGAGCAAAAGAAAAAAAAACCCTGAGGATGGTGGAGAGGGATGATAAATACCCCCATAATATGCTGAAATAAAAAAAAAGAGAGGGACGATAAATAAGAAAAGAAGACCCTAATAGAGATAGAGCATAAAATTAATACTAATTGTCATCACTAAATAATGGGCTCCTGTCTGCTCAGGCACTCCCGTAGGAACTTCAGTCCTTCACCTCCTTTAATTTCACCAACAGCCTTTTCCGTTGGCAAGTGTTCTGCAGATTCTACAGGTAAAGAAATATGAGGCTCAATGAGGCTAAGCAGCTTGCTCCACATCTCAGGAAGCAGAACAGATGTGGATTCACAGCAGGAGCTGTTTGGCTCTGAAGCTGATGCTTTTTCTAGTATGTGACACTGTGCTCATTTCTGATGAGACAAGGGCTGTAGTGGAGAGATGTGCGGGGTGGATGAGGGAGTCGTGGGCTTACACGGTCCCCAGGCAGCTGGCCCAGTGCAGCAGAGGAGCAAACAGCTTGTAACAATCTCTCTGTGTGTCTTTTCCTCCACCCGTGGGTCAGCTCTATGAGCACAGGGAAGG
>VBSM01003176.1:4610250-4623176 GCA_008086735.1 Cheirogaleus medius | reverse complement strand
CCCAACTCAGATGTGACAGGCATGGACCGCATTGCCCCGGCAACCAGGGAGGAGGTAGCGTACCGTGTGCTGCTGACGTTATGTAGGAGGCTGAGTGGTGGTGTTGGGGTGTGGGATATGGGGATATTTTTGTGTCACAGCAGCATGTTCAGTGGAGTTAATCAGTGCTGTAAATGAACTTCCCACACTTACTCAATCTCCTATCTTATGGCCTGCCAAGAATTGAACAAAATATATTACTTACTGTTTTGATTTGTCACATTGTTTGTAATCATGGACCTATTCATGGATTTTACCTGGACCACTGGTTCTTAGGCATACACATTTTGAAAAAGGTGTATGCTGTTTCCATTGGGAACAAAATGTATTTTAACGTTTAAGACTACTTAAAATAATGTGTGTAGTATGCAGCCACATGCATAATTGTGTGAATCAACACTCTAAGAAGAATGTTGTCAAGGCTGAGTAAGATGTTTTTGCAAGAGACCTATTGAATATGGACGTGATGTCTTTCTCTGAGTGCTGGTTGTAATTCATTGGAGAAATATCAACTAAAGAACTTGTTTTTATGTTAATAGGGTTATAATTAATGGTTGTTTGTACTGAAGACTATTATTGGCCAGGGAAAAGTTAAGTTTCACACACTACTTGACAATATTCAATCAGTTTCAGAAGAATTTTACTGCATATATAAGGGGTATCATTTAAAATGTTAAAATTGTCCAATTTCTGAAAAGTGCATAAACTCTTTTTCTGAATCTTTAGAAACAAAACAAGCCTATAAATTATGAGATAATATATAAAATATCAAAGACTTATTTAATCTAAGAAAGGGCAGACTCTCCAGCCAAAGCCAGTAAAAGCTAAGACAGTTGTATTGTGGATTTTGGGGCATCAGGAGAGGTCACCCGGCTGTGCAAATGTTAGCTCAAGTCTCCCACTTAGGACTTCTCTTGTCCCTCATCACACGCATAGTGAACCTTTGTGAATCTAGTGGCCTGGGCTTGTCTGAGCATACACCTCACCTCTGATGAAAAGGCTAAACAATACAAAGGAAGGGGAAGAAATAACTGAACAAGGGATAAGGAAGGAGAAAGAGGAGAAAGAACATGATAATAGCTGGTCTTCTCACTCCCTTGAAGGAGTTTAAGTCATTTCTTCCATTTGTCTCTTCTTTATGTCAGTTGATTTGCAGTTTTTATGTTCATCAACACAATATCACAGGACCTGAGGATTCAAACAGAGATAAAGACTCATATAATACAAAGCTCATTTGACATTTGAATTTTACCTTAATAGTAACATAATTCAAAATTGCAAAATGTTAATGCTAATGAACTAAATTTCTATTGGTCTTAATTTGAGCACTATCAATGAAGTGTCTACTATGTGTCAGTGTCAATGAATGGTTGTGGGACACAATAGTCAACTTGATACAATCCTGATAAGAATATGCTCACATAGTAGGGATGACAGACGATGAAGCAATTATAATGCATTGTGGTAAGTGCTATAGTGAGAGTTATCCCATTGGAGGTGATTGCAGAAGGCTTCTTATGAAAGGTCCCTTGGGTTGAGACCAGAAATATTTTGTCCAGATGATGAGAAAGCCAAACAAGGAACAACTTGTACAAAATTGTAGAGATGGAGGCAAGCATGAGAGTTCAAAAAATATTGAAGGTCAATGTCAGGGCTGATCAGTTAGAATGCTGCAGGCATTTCTAATTCGTAGCTTCTTGTGAAAGACATTCCCAATAGAAGAGAAGAACATACTGTTGATAAAGGGGAAAAATAAGATGATATTATATACTTTATTGTTCATTTAACCATTAAATATAAAGTTTCTAAAAGTTAGACACTGAAAAGTGTTTGAAAATAAAATCTTGTTCAGTAGTTAATAAAATAAAAACATCACTGAAGGTTTTCCTTTTTAAAAAAGCTTACAAATGGGGACAATTATATTCCTATACAATCCTATGACTGTTATTTCCTTTTTGGGTTTTTTTTCATGTTTTTTTAAATTTCAGGATATTATGAGGGTACAAATATTTTTGTTACATTTTATGTCTTTGCCTCATCTAAGCGAGGATGAGAGGTATGCCCTTCCCCTCTACAATGCTAACCACATCCATTAGTTGTGAGTTTACCCCCTCAACCCCCTAATCCTTGGAGAATATTACTACCATGTGAGCACCATAGTGTTGATCAGTCAGTGCCAATTGGATGGCGAGTACATGTGGAGCCTATTCTTCCAATCTTGTGATACCTCACTTTGGATAATGGGCTCAAGCTCTATCCAGGAAAATATAAGAGGTGCTAGGTCATTGTTGTTTCTTATAATTGAGTAATATTCCACTGTATACATATACCAAATTTTAATAATCCACTCATGAATCGATGGGCACTTCGGTTGTTTCCACATCCTTGCAATAGTGAATTATGCCATAAACATTCTGGTGCAGATGTCTTTATTATAGAATGACTTTTGCCCTTTTGGGTAGATGCCTAATAGTTCTATTGCAGGATCGAATGTTATTTCCATTTTTAGCTCTTTTGAAGTATATATCTTGCCTCTATCTTGACTGTATACTGGATACAATAATGTACTACAGTTTTGCAAGAATTACTACTGAGAAACTAGGAAAAGGGTACATGGGATCTCTCTGTTCTGTTTCTTACACCTGCACATGAGTTTAGAATTATCTTAAAATAAAAAATAAATGAAAAAAAAAAAAAGAAAGACACAGACAATATAATCATAGTGGGGGACTTTAACACTCCATTGACAACACTAGACAGGTTATTGAGACAGAAAATCAACAAAGAAACATTGGATTTGAACTGGTCTTTAGACCAAATGGATTTAACAGACATTTACAGAACATTCTACCCAACAACTACAGAATATACATTGTTTTCATCAGCACATAGAACATTCTCCAAGATACACCACAAAACAAATCTTAATAATTTTTTAAAAATTGAAATTATATCAAGGATCTTCTCAGACCACAAAGAAATAAAGAAATCAATGAAAAAAGGAGCTTCAGAAACTATATAAATACATGGAAATTAAACAACATGCTCCTGAATGATCACTGGGTCAAAAAGAAATTAAGAGAGAAATTAGAAAATTTTTTGAAACGAATGAAAATGAAAACACAACATATCAAAACCTGGGGGATACAGAAAAAGCAGTGCTAAAAGGGAAATTTATAGCACTAAATGCCTACATCAAAAAAGTAGGAAGATCATAAATTAACAAACTAATATCACACCTCAAGAAACTAGAAAAACAAGAACAAACCAAAGCCAAAGTCAGCAGAAGAGAAGAAACAACAAAGATCAGATAAGAACTAAATGAAATAAAGACCAAAAAACAATACAAAGAATCAATGAAGCAAAAAGTTGGTTCTTCAAAAAGATCAACCAAATTACAGAAACATGGATAGACAGAAACATGAATAGAACTGGAGGCCATTATCTTTTTTTCCAAAGTATTATGGGGGTACAAAGGTTTTTGGTTACATGGTTCACCACTGTAATGCTCTAATCAGGGTTAAAAGGGTGCCCATCACCCAGATAGTGGTACCTGTTAGGTAGGTTTTGGTCCATCCTCTTGGAGGCTATTATCTTAAGTGAAACAACTCAGACACAAAAATATAAATAACGCATGTTCTCACTCATAAGTAGGAGCTGAGTGACATGGTCACATGGAAGCAGAGTGGGGACCAATGGACAATGGAGATTTGGAGGGTAGGGGAATGGGAGGGGGCTGGATGATGGGCGGTTGCTTTGTGGGTACAATGTGCATTGCTCCAGTAATGGATGCACTGAAGGTCCTGACTTCAACACAATGCAGTATGTCACTGTAGCAAAATTGCTCTTGTATCCTATGAATTAATAGCAATAAAAAATAAATTAAGAAATAAAAAAACCTTAACATTAATATATATAAAAATTAGTTTCTTCAAATAATCTAAATAAGACCCATACATTACAAATTGTCTGCTACATCTCTAAGGATTGTTTTTAATCTATAGGTTCACTTTCAATACCCCTTTTTTTACCATTGGAATTTTTTTTAAATAAAACTGCATTTTCTATTCTGGTTGGATTTCCTGTGCAGTCTGGATTTTTAAATGACATCCCTAGATTGTAATTTTACATGTTCTTTCACCACTTTATCTCTATTAGCTCTAGAGGCTTGATCAGATTTAAGTTTACTTTTTTCTGGCAATAGCGTTTCACAGATGGTTGCATGTACTACTGGCAAGAGATAAACAATGATTTTTTCCCCCCTAGGGATTATTATAGTTATTATATTGCCTAGATCAGGATTTCTCAACAGTGACAAATGTCTGTAAACATTTTGGGATGAATAATTCTTTTTCCTATGCATTGTAGGATATTTAGCAACATACCTGACATCTACCTCCTAAGGAGCAGTAGCAACCCCCTCCCCACCAGGCATTGCCAAAATTGCCTCTGACAGAGGTCTACTGACCTAGCTCCATTAATTTATTAGGAGTTGCAAGATGCTGAGAGTCTATGATCCCTTTCTCTTCATCATCTGGAATACAGTTATAAATAGAAATTCCCCCTCGCCTTTGTCTTCCTGAGCTATAGTTGGTACAGGAGAGGCAGAATAATTTTTTGATTATTTCTCTTTACATTGCCATTTTTAAATATAACATAAGAGGTCATTTATATTACCATTATGATCTCATTGATGTAAATTTATTTGCTATGTCTTAATCTGCTTCAGTTATTGTCCTTATTGATCTTCAAACTGTCCCATATTTGGTGAATGGGAGCCTACTTCAGTTTCCAATTTCTGCTGTAAGAAAGTACCACAAACTTTGTGACTCAAAACGATATGAAATTATTATCTTACGGTAATAGAGTTCAGGGTCTAAAATGGGTTTCACTGGGGCAAAATCAAGGTATCGACAAGGGTCTTCCTGGAGGTCTAGGGAAGAATCTATCTTCTTGCTTCCCTGCTCCATGAGGTGACCTCCATTCCTTGGCTCCGGGCCCTTCATCGTGAAGGCCAACAGCATAGCAAATCTCTTCTTAACTCTGATCTTTGCTTCCATCACCACATCTCTTTCTTCTGACCCTGATCCTCATATCCTGTTCTTACAAGAACTCTTGTGATTACAGTGGGATGTCTTTTCTTCTGCTAGCTTTGAATTTTGGTTTGAAGTTTTGGTAGGATGGAGGGCATCTTCTGCCTTCCTGCAGCAGCTGATGCACCTGCACCTCCACCTGCGTCATGAAGGAGGCTTCCTCTGGCTTTCTGTCTTCTCCCAAACATTCTTGTGAGGACTATTCTAAGTCTGGGGAGAAAATCTTGAGAATAAGTGTAAACTCCTCATTTATCTGTGGCTCTCAGACATTCTATACTCATAGTACCTCACACTCAGCCTTCAGCAATTTGGTAAAGCAGTTCTTACTAGCTCGTATGGTGGCCCCATTTTCCTCTCATGCACTGGCCTAGGTAAGGCAGAGCTCACATCTCTCTCTGGAGATACCTGTGTTTCCTAATATTTCATACTATTTAGTTTCTCTGGAACCTCAGCTCTCTTACCAATTCAAGAATAGTTATGAGTTTGTAGATTATCAAACCTTCTTTTATTTGAGGACAGAAGCAATGCTCTTTCCAGCTTTCTACCTAAGTGGAAGCTAGAACAAGCTCAATTACTTTTTTTTCCTTTTAAGTAGATTTTATTTTTAGGGCAGTTTTACATTCACAGAAAAATTGAACAGAAAGTACAGAAATATACTCCTTGTCCCCATCCCTACCACATATAGTCTTCCCTGTGATCAACATCCATCTTCAGAATCATACATTTTCAATTACTTTTTAAGGTCTGTTTTAACAGACAAAGTATAAATGGGAAAATGTGGGTTAATTTTCAACTAAGTAAACTGTGACAATGGCAAATAATGCTTTTTAGGCCAAGGAATTGTAAGCCAAACAAACTACTTTGCTGGAAGTAGCTTACTGTAATTATATGCATAATTCCTGGGAGAAAGTAATTTGTTATAGTCATGCTCTTTTTTGCAATACAAGGGCTGCGAATTGATTGTAAATATTAGTGTGCTTTATGGAATGCTTCTCAAAAGAACTCATTCAATTTCTAGATAGACACCTATGAAATGATCTTCATAAACGAAGTGGATAGGTAGATGGTGGTGCTGAGGAATTACTGGATATTTGACTTGGTAGATGAATAAATAAATGGATAAATGATTCACTGAAAGGTGTATGATGGATAAAGAATACATCAGAGAATGGTACTGTGCTTAGATTCTCTCAAAATTATATTGAATATCTTTTTACATATTAAAAATTTGAAGAGGTATATACAGTTAACACTATTGTGTTATTTTGGATAACCTTTCTCTTGTTGTTTCCTTATAGAACACAAGATTCTCTTTTTGTACATCTTAGAGTCTTAAATCTTTTGAAGCAATCTATTATTTAGGAACTTAAATAGAACCATAAGTAATGTCCTATCCTCCTATCCCTCAACTCTTGAAAAGTGTTATAGGAGAACATCATAAAACCTCACAAAGTTGGCTTCTCTGATTTTTTTTAGAATGACTCAAGGCTTCAGTGGAGTTTTGGAGGGAAAAAGGGGGGAGAAGAACAGCCCTCTAAAGAGGTAATAAGGGCGGCATGGAAGTCCTGCCCCTGAGAATTAGGAGTGGTGACAATAATACTCTAATGCATGAAGCTCCTGGGGGGATCTGTCAGCCCCATGTTGCCAATGCAGCCACCACCACACTTCATTAGTTCTGTGTGTTTGAGGCAATTTGGGAGCCCCTGTGAACTTCCTCCCTAGTTCCCTCGAATGTAAAGGAATCCCTGGGACACCTATTCTCTGTGGTCCACCACTTTGTTGCAGGGGAGCACTGTTTAGAAAAGAACTTAATCCTAGACTGAGGCAAAGCCCATTTTATCAGGCACTGGTTAATCATTGAGAACTCTCAACGGAGGTGTCAACAGAGGGTGGGTGTAAACAGAGGTTTACAGAGGGGCAGTGATGATATGATTGGTTAGGTTAGGGACTTTAGATCAGAAATATGGACCATGAATGGTAAAATCTTCTCTAATTATCACAGAAAGTGTAGTGAAATAATTCTGCTTTTCAGAAGCTGGAGGCTTAGGTACATCTTCCATGTACAAGTTTGTCAATTCTAGACTTTAGTACTGGCAGAGAGAAAGAGAAAGCATGAAACAGAATGAGAATGATTATTAATTAAATATTAGAGATATCATGGATGAATTCTGCATCATTTTAGGGGGAAGACACTTAGGAGAGAAGCCTACATTAATGAAATATTTCATTAGGCATTAATATTCATGAACATGTACTAGGAGTGTATTACCTTTCCAGAAAAGATAACTTGTCAATTGCTTTAAAGTCTCTCATTTCAATGATTTCACTAAGAGTATGTATACACAGTATTTTGATTTTCTTTTCAATAGAAAAAAATGAAATGTAAGATGATTAAATGGATCATTTAAAGTCAAAAGACTCTCAGAATGTAATCTGGGACTAGAATTGAGGTCTCCTGAATGATTTCAGGGTTGGTTCCCCTTGAATGGGGCTGTAGAGATTGCACTCCGGAAACTTGCTAGAGTGAAGGAACTGTACTGAATAGGATACCCTATTCTCCAATACAGGGGACAAGAGATATATGGAAGGTGAGGAAGACTTACACAATGAAACCATGATAAAATACATCACCAAATGTGAGTTTCAGGATTGCACATGTTTGAGAAACCAGGTCCCAATAACTGGATTCAAATTATGTGAAAAGTCAGACAACCAAATCAAAACAGGAAATAACAAGACCCCTAAGAAGAAAAACCAATCATCCTGTCAAGATATGAAACTATTGTTTGGATGTTGCTCACCTAGTGGCACTGGGATTCTGCTCCCAAATGTTAGGATGATGAAAAACCTCCTGCCCATGTTGGATGTATTCTGTATATACAGGAGCCAAGTGTGCAGCCACAGGTCAGATGAATCCTCCTCTAAATGAAAGTGACATTTTTATTGACAGCTCAACTCTATAGAGGTATGCTTCTGGTTTATTTGACCAGCATGAAAGAAAACTATCTGTATGTCATGGGTATTGTCTGCATGTGCTCTGCTTCTGTATTTGGGACTCTATTTTGTCTCAGTGGAGATTGTAGAGGAATCCAATCAGGAGGCCAAATATGATTAAGACTTAAGGAGTATTACAAAAGATGATGCACAAACAAATTTTCCTAGGAGAAAATCTTTTGGCCTTTTATCCCATAACCATAAGGCATCATCTATGTAATGATATAGGCCATTATCTCTAAAATGTGGGTAATGGGCTCACCTTTAATCCTCATTATGTTTGAGATTGGATTTTCAAGGCTTATCCAATGTTTTGTCTAACCATACCCTCTCTTAATTGATAAGAATGATGGAAAGGATTATTACTCTGAAATATTTCTGGAGAATGAGACATTGAGGAATCTTCTTATGGTGCTTACCTTCTGAGTCTTTGCAAATCAGTATTTCACTATTTCTAATGTGGAGGGAAAGAGGGAACATAATATATTGAAACAGCCAGCCAACAGAAGTGAAAAATGATTAGCTTTAAATGTATAATATACTCCGTGGGTGGAGTAGGATAATAAAGTGTGGCACCGACTGTTACAAATGGAAAAGGTAACTAAGTGTCAAGCCGTGGATACTTCCTTTCTTGCAAAAGTAGATCTAGTATTTTTGAGTGAGTGTTGATCTATAGAGTCACAAGGAAATCTAAGTGCAATAAAGAATGGTAAAAAATGTGAATAGTAGCATCTGAAGACATTTCCAAAAAAACACAAGCAGTGATTCTGTCTGTGTGGCACCAACATGGTGAAAAATCTGTCAATTTCTGGTTGATTTTGCCTGTAGGTATTCATTCTCATCTTTTTCTTGATGAACACTTGCCCAGTTTCTCCACAGGCTTATTGTTTCTATTACATCAGGAACCTGGGGAGGATGGGATAAAAGGCTGAAAGGGGACTTTATGTGAGAAGTCATACTGTTACTTGGGGTCATGCCCTTTCTTCTTGGGCACTCTGCAGAGCTGTGAGGCACTGGGCACGGAAGAGACCACCATCTGGGACATCAACTGTTCAGAGTTTAAGAAAATTATAACAGACTAGTTGGGAGATACTGGATTACATGATTCCAAAATACCAGACATTTACAAAAATATTAACAAAAATCAATGCCTGAAAACTGACCATTAGAAATGTGTTTAATTCGATTTAATATTCTGACTTCCTTGATATTCCTTTAAGATGGGGAGAGGGAAGGGTCATTTTAGATCAAGGACCACGTGTACTGGAAGGCAGGTCTTGATGTACAGACATGTAGAGAATGGCATGAAGCTGTTTGGCTCATAGATGAAGTGTTAGAAGATGGACTCAGAGAAAGGGGGGCAGGAATGTCCAAAGCAAATTTTATCTGCCCCATCCTGATCAAGGCTAGTCCAGTTTTAATGTCAAGCCAGCATGGTCAACTGAATATTTCACTTCTCATCTTCATGTTCAGGTGACATATATTTTCAGCTAATGATGTTGTAAGGTAGTAGTATATTGAAACAATAGGAAAAAGAATAGTGGGTGAATTAATCAAAGGTAGAATAGGTCCAAAATAACATCCAATTTCTTACAATTTTGACTAAATTTTTATAATAAAGAAAATATAAAAGTTTCCATGGAATTAAGAAGTAGATTTGCTTTTTGAAAAAAGTTTGATTGAAATTTTAGTATTAAATTAGGTGTGCTGTGTCATATAAAAAGAGTTGTGTGAGGAAATGGAAAACATATTTTTTGTTTTTATTTCTTTGTCATAGAGAGAAGAACATTTCAGTTCTGATATTTACTGTAACTGATAATTGTTGGATAAAGGGAGAAGGCACATGGAGGTACTTTTAACTAGGGCCCCAAAAAGGTAAAATTTTAACTGAGTAACTAGAGTGTTTCTGTCAATACCTCAACTCTGACTTTTGTTGCAATTTCAGCATCATTAACATCTCAAGCTCCTGTTTTTTACTTGTATATGGCATATTGTAAAAGATCAGTATAAGTTGATATACTACTTCACAATAAGTTTAGGTATTTCGTATTATAAAACCTTTTATTTAGTGTTATTTCATTTTTAAACATTTCACTAAAAGAACAATGCTCAACCTAACCATAATAAATTTCAATCATTAGTAACAGGCAGAGCTTTAAGGTGATAATTTTTTATGGAATATTTCTATTATATGCTTCAAATCATATCTTATATTGTGTTCAATTCATTATAGCCACAACAATTACCCTAACTTCACTCTCATTCATAAAACACAGGCATGAACAAGTCCCTCCTCTGTGATGCTCCTGTCTTAAACTGAGGAGATGAACCACAGGGGCATGTCATTCTTCAACACTATGCTCTGAGCATGCAGCATGAGTTCTTTATTTTTCAATAAACAATGAATACTCAAAACATATATAAAAAGGAGTGGTTTGAGGTTTGTTTAGTATGAGGATAATATGACCCAAAGAAGGTAAAATAGGATTTTATTGTTTATTAATGGACCATCAGGTGTTGGCAAAAAGGTAAAGTTGGACAAACACCGAGTAGAGAATACAAGCCACACTTGTATACGAGGAAGAGCAACAGGACAGACTCATAATTGTGTTCATTGTTCAACACGGGTTTTGTGCTTCATGCTTAACCCTGTACTAAGATGTTTTTGTTGTCTTATTTGTATAGGAAAATGGAAAATGGAGAAAATATTCCCCCATTTTTCCCTTATTTGACTTTAATGAAGAAACACAGGTTTAGGGAGAGTTATAGAACTACAAATTAGTCAGAGCTTAAAAGATCAATCTCTGCTTAGTGATAGGAGTAACTGGATACAAAGCATGTAAACATGTTGTCTGGCCCTAGTCCACTCCCCATGCTGAAGCGAGAGTAGAAATCCAGCTCCATTTAGCTGGAAGCTGAGCTCAAAGCAATATGTAGATGTTATTAACTGCAGGCTTGGTAAAATCATGTGGTCAACACATTTTTCCTCCTTCATTTGGCTTTCAAATGCACATATTTCTTTTTTCTTTGTCTACTATGAGTCCCTAGAGAGACTGTATGAGTGTAGGAAAAAAGATATATTTAAATGTTAATTTTTTAAAACCAAGGCAATAGCCTTGGAAGTAAATAGCAACAATAATGTGTTGAAAGTAACCAGTTAATATATCAGTGGAAAGTATTTAAGTATTAGCAGACTATTTTACTAAACTACTTTACTATAAAGCATACAGCATGATTATAGATGGTACAATTAATAAAATAAAAGTTATAAATTGGACAGGACTGGATTATGGATTGTGTGGAAACTTCTCTACCCAGGATAAACTTAATTTTGTAAACATGTAGACATTATAGATCTGTTTATGCAGAAAAACTGTATAATACATTTGTACTTTGCAGGATTAATCTGGAGGTGGAGTGGGATGCTTGGAGTGGTTGGAGATTATATCAGAGAAATTCCCAAGAAGGTCTTATACTCCCTAAGATGAGAATGATGGGGGCAGGGGTAAGTGTGAACGAAGACTAAGAGGAAACTGTGTGATAAGCAATAGAAGAAATAAAGGAAAAGGATTTATTCTGTGGGGAATAGTGAGGAGGAGCAAAAAATCAAACATGATTCATTGGTAGAGTGGGAGAAACCGCATTGTGTTGGTAGAAACAAAGAAGTCAGGAGGGAATTCTATCTGTGAAGGGAGGAGTGCAGTCATTGGTGAGATATTTAGAAAACATTTGTTAAGCTTTTGCAGAAAGCATCTGGAGCTTTGGAGAGAAGGCTATGAGATAAATGTAAAATTGAGAGTAAGCCATATAGAGTTGATAATAATTTATTACAGTTAGAAATAACAAGCCCTCCAAGAAAAACTGTAGAAAGAAGAGCACAAGTTCCAAGCACAGAATCTTAGAAAATGCTCCTAGCAATGGAACAGGAGAATTTAGGGAAGTTATCGAAGAATGCAGACAAGGAAAATTGGAATGGAGGAAAATCAGGACAGAAGCATATGACAGAGTTCAGAATGTGAAGGAACAAATATGTAACATTGTTAAAAGCTAAGTAGAGAGTGCAAATAGAATAAAAATCTCTGGCAGTGAAGATAGCAGGTTATCAGTAACCTTTACATTTTCAACTTCTATAGATTAGTAAGAGTGGAAATTTCCATGGGCTAAGGGATGACTGTTAGGAAATGAAGAGAAAATGAACACCAATCATTTGAGATATGAAATGAAGGGAAATTTAGAATGGTAAATACACGCAAAGATTCCTCTTCCTGTATATTTTCTTTTATAATGAGGGAGAAGGAGCCAGGCAGGAGCAAAATAAACCTGAGGATGGTAGAGAGGGGGGACTAAGCAAAGGAATAATTTTCTGAAAGAGAGAGCATGAGTCAAGATGAACTATCATCACTTAATAGCGGGCACCTGGACAGACAGGTCCTTCAACTCCTTTAATTTCACCAAGAACCTTTTCGTTGGCCACTATTATGCCATTTTGCAGATGAAAAATATGAGGCTCAGAGAGGCTAAGCAGCTTGCTCCACACCTCAGGAAGCAGAACAGATGTGGATTCACAGTAGGAGCTGTTTGGCTGTGAAGCTCATGCTTTTTCTAGTATGTGACACTGTCGCTCATTTCTGATGAGACAAGGGCTGTAGTGGAGAGATGTGCGGGGTGGGTGAGGGAGTCGTGGGCTTACACGGTCCCCAGGCAGCTGGCCCAGCACAGCAGAGGAGCAAACAGCTTGTAACAATATCTCTGTGTGTCTTTTCCTCCACCCGTGGGTCAGCTCTATGAGCACAGGGAAGG
>VBSM01003176.1:4595295-4608420 GCA_008086735.1 Cheirogaleus medius | reverse complement strand
CCCAACTCAGATGTGACAGGCATGGACCGCATTGCCCCGGCAACCAGGGAGGAGATGGCGTACCGTGTGCTGCTGACATTACGTAGGAGGCTGAGTGGTGGTGTTGGGGTGTGGGATATGGGGGTATTTTTGTGTCACAGCAGCATGATCAAAAGAATTAGGCACTGCCACACTAGACCTGCCTCACTTATTTAATCCCCTTTCCTATGTCTTGATAGTAATTGGAATAAACCAAACATTGTTGTACTATTTTGGTTTGTTACATTGTTTATAATTATGGAAGTGTTTGTGGATCTTACAGTGGACAATTGGTTCTTATTTCCCCATGGTTTGAAGAAAGTTTATGGGAATAAAATGCATTTTCACGTTTGAAGATTTGCTCACACTAATGCATGGTATATATAGCTACATCCAGTAAATTTATGATTCATGGAGAAACATCAACTAAAGATCTAGTTTTACTCTGATAAGAATATAACCAAGGGTTGTTTATACACAATGGCATTACTGGCTGAAGTTTTCACTCTGTACTGCCCTCATTCTGGCATCTGGGGCCATCAGGTGTTCCTTCACTTGTCCCATTGAAATCCAGCATTTTGTTCAGCCGTCTCCTAGAAATTTCTTCTGTATAACTCCCATGGACACAGTTCCCTGACTTTTCTGAGGCTTCTACATCTTCCTCCTCATCAAAGTATAACAGGATAATGAAACAATAAGTACTATACTAAACAAGTTACCAAACCAAATTCAGCTTTCTCATTCATAACTTATGAAGAATAATAAGCTCCTCATGAGAAGTGTGATAGGATTAAATGAAATATATGTAAAACCCTTACTAAAATGTCTGACACATAGAAAGCACTTGATACTTGTTAGCTATTACTGTTATTATTTTTCCTAGTAGAGTATCCTCTCCCTTTCCCCTGACTCCCTGTCCTTCCTGACCTTCTGGAAAATGTTTTAGGCCAAATAATTGGTCCACCCAGAACAATCTAAGAGGCCTGATAGGAGAGGGGGTGCTAGAAAAGTCTCCAGAAAACAGATGACAGATAATGAGCAAATTCTATCTCATACATTCTCAACAGGGAAGATATTGCCTATCTCCAAGGGGTTAAAAATTAGTTCTTGGGCGGGGAAAAAATTTTAGATATTATAATGGTTTGTGGTCCTCCAAAAGACCACAGTACATAAATAAATATACAGTATATCTGCAGTATTCAAATTTCATGGGGTTGGGTGATTAAGAAAAAAATACCTAAAACGTTTTTTTAAAGGGGACAATAATGAATGAAAAGTTGAGCAACACTGCACTGTCTGTAGATAACTGTTTCTTGTTTGGGCACAAATCCTCATAAGTGAATCATAAGCACAGAGGACAGGAGACAAATAGTTTAAGGTTAATCGACTTGAAATCAATCTTATTTTTTCCTATTTAGTTCATATGGCTGGACCTTTTCCATTTTGACCCACTCTCTCTAAGTGAATCTTCCTACCCAGTTGGCTCTTCCTGGTCAAGTCAGTCTTACTGCTATTCAATCCCAGAGTGTCATTCGTTTTAAATCTCTTTGTAGTTCAAATACTACTGGATCAGAACCTTCAGAGATGCCTAGCACCACATACACTGCCTTGTTCCAGAGCTAGCTGCAATTGAGCATTCCCTCTAACGTTCCCTGTGGCACTAAGGCTGCACATGAGAATCACCAAGGGCACTAAGAGATACTGGTGCTCATGTTCTATCCACAGAGGTTCTAGTTTAATTGGTTTGTGGCAGGATTCATGTCCTCCAAGTATTCTAAGGACTCACCTGTAAACTTGCATCCTATTGGGCAACAGCTCTAAAGCATCAGTGCGCATCTGTGTTAGTGTATAAAAATATATTTTTGTATAGTGACCTTGCATCTTATAATCCTGTTTGTATTCATTTTCTAGGGCTATCATAACAAAATACCATATACTGGGTGGCTTAAACACCTGAAATTTATTTGATCACAGTTCTGGAGGCAAGAAGTCCAGGATCGAGTTGTCAGCAAGTTTGATTTCTCCTGAGGCCTGTCTCTTTGGCTTGCAGATGACTGCCTTCTCCAAGTCCTCACACAGCCTTTCCTCTGTGCATGCTATCTTTCTGTGTGTCCTAATCTCTTCTTAGGTTGTAAGAGGATACCAATATGAGGACGCCATTCTGATTGCATTATGGAACACCCTAACAGCCTCATTTCAACAATAACCCCATTAAAGGCTCTATCTCCAAATACATTCATAGGTACTGGGTGTTAGGGCTACAACTTATGGATTTGGGGGGACATAATTCAGTCCATAACAAAATTGAACTTATTAATTAGTTCTGATAGCTTTTTATGTATTCCTTAGTATTATCTATATACAAGATCCTGTCATCTGTGAATATAAATTGTTTAATTCTTCCTTTACCATTTCTTTTATTGCTTAAATGCCTTGTCTAGAGCTTCCAGCACAATGTTGAGTGGAAGTGGTAAGAGTGGACATCCTTGTCTTGTTCCTGATTTTAGTGGGAAAGCATCCAGTGTTTCAGTCTGAAATATGATGTTAGCTGTGGGTTTTTTACATGGCCTTTATCAGGTTGGGAAACTTCCCTGGTTCAATGAGCGTTTTTGTCATAAAAGAGTGTTGAATTTTGTCAAATGTTTTCTCTGCCTCTTTTGAGATCCTCGTGGCTTTTGTATTTTATTCTATTAATATGTTGTATTACATTGATTGATTTCCATGTGATAAAATAAACTTACATTCTTGGGATAAGTCTCACTTGGCCAGAGTGCATAATTCTTTCTATAAATTGTTGGATTTGATATGCTAATATTTTGTTAAGGGTTTTTGAGACTGTAATCATAAAGAATATTGATTGTTAGTTTATTTTTTCTCTGACATCTTTGTGTGGTTTGGTATCAGAGCAATTCATAAAAAGAATTGGATAGTGTTTCCTCCTTTTCTATTTTTTGAAAGAGTTTGGGATGAATTGGTGTTAATTCCTCTTTAAATGTTTGGTAGAATTTATCTGTGAAGACATCTAGTTCTACTCTTTTCTCTTTTATTTATTTATTTATTTATTTCAAAATATTACGGGGATACAAATGTTTTTGGTTACATGTGTTGATTTTGTTATGCTTGAGTCAGGGTTATAAGTTTGCCCAGCACCCAGATAGTGTTCATTGTACCACTCAGGTAGATTTTTGCCAAAACCCTCTTTCTCCTACCTGCTTGATTTTCACAAGATTTACTTTCTCTGTGCACATGTGTGCTCATTGGTTAGTTCCAATTTAATAGTGAGTACATGTGGTGTTTGTTTTCCCATTCTTTAGATACTTCACTTAGGATAGTGGTCTCCAGTTCCATCCAAATTGTTGCAAAATGCCTTAATTTATCCTTCTTCATGGCTGAGCAATATTCTATAGTATACATATAACACATTTTTCTTAATCCTCTCATGAATTGATGGGCACTTGGGTTGATTCACATCTTTACAATTGCGAATTGTGCCGCAATAAACACTCGAGTGCAGGTGGCTTTTGATAAAATGACTTTTTTCCCTTTGGATAAATACCCGGTAGTGGGATTGCTGGATCAAATGGTAGATCTGCTTCTAGTTCTTTGAGGAATCTCCATACTGTTTTCCATAGAGGTTGTACTAATTTGCAGTCCCACCAACAGTGTATAGGCATTCCTTTCTCTTTGCATCCACACCAGCATCTATTGTTTCTGGACTTTGTAATGAAAGCCCCTCTAACTAGGGTAAGGTAATATCTCATTGTGGTTTTAATTTGCATTTCCCTGATGATTGGCGATGTTGAACATGTTTTTCATATGTCTATTGCCCATTTGTCTATCTTCTTTCAAAGATCATTTGTCTTTGAAAAGTTTCTGTTCATGTCTTTTGCCCTCTTTTTAATGGGGTTGCTTGGTTTTTCCTTGCTGATTTGCTTGAGTTCTTTGTAGATTCTGGGTATTAGCTCTTTATCGGATGTACAGCTTGAGAATATTTTCATCCATTCTATAGATTGTCTGTATATTCTGTTGATTATTTCCTTAGTTGTGCAGAAACTTTTTAATTTGATCACATCTCATTTATTTATTTTTGTTGTTGCTGTGATTGCCATTGGGGTCTTCTTCAAAAATTCTTTGCCTAGGCCAATATCTAGAAGAATTTTTCCAGTATTTTATTCTAGAATTCTCATGGTTTCATGCCTTGCATTTAAGTCTTTTATCCATCTTGAATTAATTTTTGTGAGTGGTGGAGATATGGATCCTGTTTCATTCTTCTGCATGTGGCTATCCAATTTTTTTAGCACCATTTACTGAATAGGGTTTCTTTTCCCCAGTGTATATTTTTGTCTGCTTTGTCAAAGATCAATTGGCTGTATGAGAATGGTTTTATATCTGGGGTTTCTGTTCTGTTCCATTAGTCTATGACTCTATTCTTGTGCTAATACCATGCTGTGTTGGTTACTATAGCTTTATAGTATAGTTGAAGTGTGGTAATTTGATGTCTCCAGATTTGTTCTTTTTGCTTATGATTGCTTTGGCTATTTGGGCTCTTTTCTGGTTCTAAACAGAGCATACAATTATGTTTTCTAGATCTACAAAATATGTGATTGGTATTTTGATGGAGATTGCATTGCATCGGTAAATCATTTTGGGTAGTATGGACATTTTAACAATGTTGATTCTACTGATCCATGAGCACGATATGTTTTTCTATTCGTGTCATCTGTGATTTCTTTCCTTAGTGTTTCATAGTTCTCTTTGTAGAGATCTTTCACCTCCTCGATTAAGTATATTCCTAAGTATTTTATTTTCATTGTAGACATTGTGAATGGTATTGAGTCTTTGATTTGACTCTCAGCTTAACTGTTATTGGTGTAACAGTTATTGGTGTAACTGTTATTGGTATGCTACTGATTTGCATAAATTGATTTTGTAACCCAAGACTTTGCTAAACTTATTTATCAATTTGAGGAGTCTCTGGGTGGAGTCTTTGGAGTTTTATAGATATAAGATTATATCATCAGCAAAAAGCGATAGTTTGACCTGCCCTTTCCTGATTTGGGTACTCTTTATTTCTTTCTCTTGCCTGATTGCTCTGGCTAGGTCTTCCATCATGTCAAACTTCAGCTGTGAGAGTATCTTTTCTTATTCCTGATCTAAAGTAATGCATCTTGAGATTCTCCATTAAGTATAGTGCTTTCTGTGGATTTAGGATATTTAACCTTTACCAATTTTAAGTTTCCATCTGATTCTATTTTTTAAATGATTTTTAAAATAAATGTATATTGTACTTTTTAATCTATTTATTAAAATAATCATATAAATTTTTCCTTTTTAGCTAATGTAGCTAATTATATCACTGACTTATCTGATGGTGAACTATCCTTGCATCCCTTGGTGAAAGCTATATTTTATTATGATACATTATATTTTAAATACACTATTGGATTTCCTTAGCTAATATTTTATTAAGAGTTAGTGGGCCCATAATCATTTTGCCTAGCCACATTCTTGCTGCTTTTTGGAATAAGTACTATATATGCTCATGGGATGAGATCAGCAGATACAAGTCAGATAGTGCAGAGATAATCCTAAGTAGAAACCAACCCCTAAAGCATAGAGCTTATGACAATAAATATGTATTTTCCTTGTTGAGAAATTTCTGCATGTTAGCTGTCCAAACAATCAAGTAGTCTTACTTAAGCTGTAAAGAAGTCTATGAAATGCCATGTGCTGTATTGACACTTAGAAGAAAAAAGAGAAAATTAGATATTAATGGATTACTGTAAGTCTGCCATAGAAGGTGGTTGATATGATCATATGTCTTAAAAAATCCAAGATATTCAATAAACAAATTATTGGAAATAATGAGAGCTCAGCAAGGTGGCTAGGTACATAAAATCAGTAGCATTTCTATACCTTAGCAGTAACTATAAAAATAATAAAGAATATCCCATTTAGAATAGCAACATAAACCATAAAAGAACCAAGAAATAAAACTAATAAAAACATGCAAGACCTTTAATGAGAAGAGTCTAATAATTTAAAGAAAGACATAGAAGAAGGCCTAAAATAAATGGAGCGATAGCTGCTTCTGGCTTAAAAATAATTAATATTATGAAAGTCAAGTTTTATCTAAACGAATATGTGAATTTAAGGGAATAACAATCCAAATCTAGCAGATATTTTTTAAAATGGTACTTGATAGGTTGATTTAAAACTTCATATGAAAGAAAAACTACCAAGCAAGAGTAACTAAAGTGTTTTTGAGAAAGAAGTGAAATAAAGTGAGTCCTGCCTTCCTAAATATCAAAGTATATTATAAAGTAAGTACAATTGAAGCTGTGGGACTGGTGTAGCAAAAGACAAATGCATCAGTGAATCAAATGCAGTCCAAAAAGAAACTTTTGTATATGGGAATCGAGTATATCATAAATTCATAATTTCAAATAAATTTAGGAAAACCAGCACTACTAAATAAATGAGGGGGCAAAGAGCTATACTAACAGGAAAAAGAAATGTCAATTTTTCTATTATGCACCACAAAGAAAAATTATTCCTAAAATCTGAAAGCGAAGAAGTGCGTTTTACAATGAGTTTATGTCTGTTCCCTCCTATAACTAGATAAATAATGGTAAAAGAATAAGAAATGAGATAATAAATCCACAAAATAAAGAGAACAGTAAATAAGGAAAGAGTGTTTTATGAGAGATGTCAGCAACAAAAGCTAGAAAACAACTTTTTTGTCTTCTCTTCCCTGCCTTTCCCCGCCCTCCCCTCCTCGCCCCTTCCCTCTCTCTTTTCTTTTTAAGGTGTGCCACGACTCGAGCATTTCTCTCTCCAACTGTAGTGCTCAGGTTGATAGCTCTCTCCAGGCATATTGTTTAACATGCCTAGAAAGTGGTTCTCGGATCATGGGCCATTGCCATCAGCTCCAGAATAAGCCAGGGAGAAGAAAATACAGGCCAGTTTTCCTAAGGCACTGCCAAGTAGCTGAGCAGAGAATGAGAGCAGGCTGCCAGCATTCATCCCAACGATGCAGTGAACACAGGAGGCAATCTCCACTTTCACCTTGGGGAAGGGGAGAGAGATGCATTGCTGATCTACAGGGTTCACTTAGCTTAACATCCTCAGTAGAGGTTTTTTCACACAGGTAGTTGTGCTTTTATTAATATTAAAGATTCTGAGAACTAGGCTGAGCATGGTGGCTCACACCTGTAATCCTAGCACTCTGGGAGGCGAAGACAGGCAGATTGCTTAAACTCAGGAGTTCAAGACCAGCCTGAGCATGAGCGAAGACCCAGTCTCTATTAAATATAATAAAATTAGCTGGGCATAGTGGTGTAAGCCTGTAGTCCCAGCTATTCAGGAGGCTGAGGCAGGAGAATCACTTGAGCCCAGGAGTTTGAGGTTGCAGAGAGCTATGACGATGCCACGGCACTCTAGCTGGGGTGACAGAGCAAGACTGTCTCAAAAAAAAATTTTTTTTTGAGAACTAATATCTTTAAGTTACAAACCAGTTCTGAAGTCTGTCTTCCCATCGCTTCTCAGCCTTTTGGCTAGGATCAAGTGTAGTATCTGTTCTTATTATCAGTTTAATATCTGATACATGAAAATTTTTTTAATTAAAAAATAAATAAGTAAAGTCTGTCTTCCTTAAAGTTAGGGGGAAGGCAAAGGTTCTAAGAAGGATACAGGATGTGGTGGTAGAATTCTAAACACGAAGGGCAGCCCAAATAAAAAGCAGCATCTCACTAGTGACTGGTATAAAAACGTCTCCCTGACCATGCTCAGATCAGATTATGAGCATTCCAGTGATCTCCTGAGTTGCCTGGTCCAGGAGCTATTGCTCAAAGGGATGTTGAGATGGATGAATTGGAATGAGGAAGTACAGATTTAATCACATCTGCATGCTCATAAAATGGGATAAAAGTTCTCACCATCCAAAGGTGGTATCACAGAAGATGCACAAGTAATTCTCTTGAGAAATTAAAATTTGGAAAGCTCCTTCTCATGCTCCGGGGACAAGAAAACAAAATTGTCATTTGCAAACTTGAAGTGTAGGTTAGGGTGCTAGGTGCAGAAGTGACCAGACAGAGGGAGGCAGAAAATAAAAGAAATCTAATAAACAAAACATAATTGGCCCCTCGAGATTTCATCCCTAAAGTTAGAGAAAGTTGCCTGTTCCAACTGCACTTTCTTCAATTCCACGACTTTCCTAGTCCCACCATCCTTCCAAGACACAGGATGGTCTTCTCCAAAGGTGAGTCAGGACTTTTCCATGTTTCTTCAACACTTATTTAGCTACATGAATGATGGAACAAGTTTCATGTAATCCATAGTCTTCTTTAAGCCTAAGGGTATGGTGTTCTTCAAGCTTAAGGGTATGATGGCTTAATATAGTTGTCCTCTAGTGGAAAACTCTGGCTATTCAAATTAAGAAGCCTGAACTTTTCAAGTGATTCAAGGATTCCCACCCTTGATCCCTGCCAGCTTGTCCTAGGGGCCTTTTCTTTGCTGATATCAGTGGAAGGTGACTTTCAGAGACAAGCTCTTTTTTCTTCATACAGAATTATCTTTGGGGAACAAGGCTTTAAAGAGCATCTCTGTCCAAAATGCTTCCCACAACTGGCTATCTAGGGCTAGTCGGGAATGTAATGTAGCTTCTCTAGGTCCCAGTGTCCACATCTGCATGCTGAATAGGTTGCTTAGCTGGTGCGTGTTTCAAAAATATTCCAACACTTTCAAGTTTATTACCATTTGTATATTCATTTAATAAGTCATATTTTTGTCATTTTGTATTAATGTCAGAGAGGTATGTACTTACAAGTCTGGGAGAAGGATGATTTATGCCACTATCTTCACTTTACAGATGTGCAAACTGATGTGCTAGGGTTTTAGGGGAGTATTTGGTTTTCTATAAAGCTTTAATCCAATGGAAAGGGTGTTTCAAAATGAAAATAAGACATCCAAGTTGCGTGAAAATGATCCAAAGACACAGATCTGTTATTGCTAACGTGAAAGGCAGGCAATTCTACTTGAAATTAAGAATTGGCTGGGCTACCTATTGTGACTGGGTCTATCTGATGCTTCTTGTCTAAGTACTCTGGGGCAGAGAAGAGAAAAGACGAGAAGTCAGGGTGATCACAGCAAGAGCTAGAAAGGAGCTGAGCAAAGAGGAGGGGGGACCAAGGCCTCAGGAGGCAGATGGACCTCTAATTCTCAGCCTATTTCTCCAGCCCAAATCTGTACCATCTTCCCCACTTCCTTTGTGTTCTCTATGGGTTCCACTTAGTCTTTCTTCATCCCATGTCAACCTCCTTGCAAAGCTATTTGAATAGCTCTGAGTAAAGGGATAGGGGTTTAGGAACACCTCATTGGGCTTTGGTAATGCAGGGATGATTCTGGTGAAGTATTTTCTCTCCATTACAAGGTAGATTATGGTACAGTGGCTGATGAACTGAAATTAACCTTGTGTATAAATATCTCAATCATGCCAAATAGATGTACCTTAGCTAAGTGATTTTGAGTCCTTTATATTTTGGTGGGAAATTTGGTTTTTTTCAGTACTGTAACTGAAAAAAACATTGTCCTGAAATTTTTGTGTGTGTGCATGGGGATGTCTGCTGTTCAGAGTTTCTGAAAATCATTGATCTCCCTGGTAACTCTATTCTGAGAAGGGCTTCCACCATGATAGAACCAAATTCCAGAAAATGTTCACTGCAAAAAAGGACTAAACATAACACCCTGGAACTGAATAACCAGACTAATAAAATATTGGAAGTGCTATTGTATGTATAAAAATATTAGTTAACTCTAACTACATACAAATTGATTAAATGTCAATAAAATGACATCCATAAATGTGCATTTCAATTTTCCTTTCTTCCCATTTTCATAGTTTTCACTTCTTCATTTGTTTCAGTTTTAATTCCTGGGGAGATTCATAGTATTTATTTTTTTTTTTGGTCTTCCTTTCTGGTTTCCCTTTTTCCCTTATGACCTTAAATTCTTTCTTAGAGAAAAGTTAGACTTTTTACTTTCCCCTATAGGCAGCTTATCAATAAGTTCTCTTATTTGTTTATTCTTATTTACATTTAAATATCCACTCCCCTTTCTCCATTTACTCATTTTGCATAATTTTCTATTTCAGGTATTTAATTATCCACCTATCTATTTATTTATTTAAATTCAGGATAATTTTTTTAGAAAAACATTTAATGTATGTGTGTGTGTGTTTATATCACCAGTCTCTGAAGATTTTTTTTAAATTGAGGTGAAATTCACAAACATAAATCTAACCACATTAAAGTGTACAATTCGGTGACATTTGGTACATTCACAATATTATTATTTTATGTTTTATGTGTACAGGCAAATAGGCATGACAAGAAGCTTGTGTCAAGCTTGGGCACGCATGAGTGTGTTTGTATGCAGAATCGAAGTTAGGCACATGGAAGGCATTCCTATGACTATGGAAATCACCCTGGGTCTTCTCTACCTGCACAGTGATTTCAAGGTAAATACATGGCCACTCAACATTTGACTTCTGCCTTTGGTGTGATTAGCAAGTGACTTGGAAACATAGCCCCCTTTTTATTTTAGCGTGATTGTTACTATTTACAAAAATAGTGGGGAATATGTTGGCACTATTTATAAGCTCTCATCGCTACCAAAAATAGTTTCCTACAGGGGACAGCTAAGAAGGAACAAATCTTCCCAACCAGATAAGACTCATCTCTTCAGTCCAGGATCCTTTGACATCCCTCAACTTTTTCTTGTTAGGAATATTCTTTTGGCCAGACAAAACTATACTTACATTCAAATTTTCTTTTGAAAGCTGATTTTTAAAAATAAGCATTCACCTTTATCCACTTCTAAAATTAGATCATTTTAACTGACAAGTTAAAATTGTATATATTTATGGTATATACCACATGATGTTTTGATACATATATACATTGTGGAATGGCTAAATCAAGGTAATTAACATGTGTGTTTCCTCACATATTTATCATTTTTTGTGGTGAGAATACTTAAAATCTACTGTTAGCAGTTTTCAAGTATACAATATATTGTTATTAACTGTAGTCACAAGAGTACAATAGAGTTCTTGAATTTATTCCTCCTACCCAACTGAAATTTTGTATACTGTGACAATTGTTTCTATTATTTTCCATAATCAGAACACTTTAATTTTTTTTAGAGGGGAATAATGGTCTCTCAGTCCTGCATTCATTGTAAGCTGTTGTCTTCATTACCAAATCAGACAAAGTGGAAGAATAAAGAATAATTATCTGTTCAAGTTTATAAAAGAGGCTAGTTAATTGTATTCTGCAAGAAGATAGTCCTTAAACAGGAACAGTGTGCTGGTATTTTTCCTCTTTGACTTGTTGCCTGTGGCTTGAAGCCCAGACTTCAACTTCATGGGTAAGTGGGGAGGAACCTACTTCGGTCCACCCTAACTCTTGGAATTTTCAGTCTCTATAGTGAATGAGATCACTGGATCAAATGGTATGTCTATTTTTAGCTCTTTGAGATATCTCCAAATTATTTTCCACAGGGGTTGTACTAATTTGCAGTCCCACCAGCAGTGTCAGAGTGTTCCAATCTCTCCACATCCACACCAGCATTTGTTGTTTTGGGACTTTTTGATAACGGCCATTCTCACTGGAGTTAGGGGATATCTCATTGTAGTTTTGATTTGCATTTCCCTAATGATTAGAGATGTTGAGTACTTTTTTATGTTTGCTGGCCATTAGTCTGTCTTCTTTTGAAAAGTTTCTGTTCATGTCCTTTGCCCATTTATTGATGGGGTTGTTTGATTTTTTTTCTTGTTGATTATCTTAAGTTCTATATAGATTCTTGTTATCAGCCCTTCATCGGATGGAAAGCAGGAACTCTATTAATCCTCTTGATACACCTCCTAATTTCTATGTTCAGTTACTCCTCAGCCTTTAAACAGTGACTATCCCTGTGTGTCACACAGGGCATGCTATATCCAGGAGTAGCATAATGATGTGCCCTAGGTCCTCAGGTAATCCTTTGTTTACCTGCTGACTTTCCCACTTTCTGTCACATCACCTCTTTTTTCGATTTGAAAATATACATAACAAGCCAAATTTCAGAGTGCTGTTGTAATTATATTATATTTATTACACTAAGTTAATAGATGTATATTTAGTATAATGCCTGGCTCAGCAAATTATAAGTGTAAGCTTAAACCAATGTGATATACAGGTAAGTGCAGTCACGACTTAATTCTTCTCTTCACATTTTTCCCAGCCCCATGAACTTTTGCACTTTTGCTAGCCAAGAGGGCTTCAGAAGCTTGTTTGTTTTCTTCCCACCACCTGCCACCAAAATAGCAGACAGGATTGAGAAAATTTTCTGAAACCAAACCCAAACATTCAATGATCCAGTCAATGGGCAATTGACCTTGGGTAAGTTATTTGAAACAATTTTAGCAAGAAATCAGATTTTGCTTTGATTTTATTGCTTGTCACCTTTAAAAATATCAGATATATTTTATTTGGGGAATAACAACAAAATTGTTTACACAAGCAATGGGAAACTTGGAAATACACTTGCTTACCTACACTACTGAGCAAAAACAACATGGATTTAAGCACCAATACTCTTCTTTTGAATATGTTTTTGGAGATAGGTAGAAATATATCACTTCTTTTTTCTATTCGATTTTTCTTTAGTTTTTGTTATAAAAGTGTAAAATGTAAATGAATCCACTGCTAACCATAATTTCCACATCGATGCCACGTGTATACACATACATACCCACTGATAATACTGGTAGAGTTGATGCATCACTGTTGCATTTGAGCTCTTGCTAGATAGCACGGAAGAGAGGTTATTTAGAATAAATATTGCATACAATGTAGAGGAAATCACTGGTATTCCTTTAAAGAACAGGTCACAATAGAAACACTTCTTGGAAATTATCCTATTTTGATATGTTTTAGGTTTTATTTATGGTATACATAGTTAAAATATTTAGTTATTTATTTAAATTCTATCACAAAGCTGCAAATGCAAAATAACTATTAATTTCTTTAACATTTATATCGTCAGTAATTCTTTTTTTTTTTTTTT
>VBSM01003176.1:4506915-4595195 GCA_008086735.1 Cheirogaleus medius | reverse complement strand
CCTTCGTCAGCAATTCTTGAGCAGTGTGTGTGGCATATGTTACATATATATGAATATATATGTATGTGTATGTATATGGTGCCTGACATTACTTGATCATTTTTACTAATTTCTGTTTGATGCTCAATTTCTGAAAGCTCTATATTTTCAATAAATTCCTTTATAAATATATAAATATTTATAAAAACATATATATATTCTCCCTCTCCCTCTCTCTCAGAAGCTCAATAAAGTGTTTAAAAACCAAAATGAAAAGCAAACTACCACCTATATCACTATGTTCTGCAATTAAAGCCTTATATTCTATCTTCCTATCTTCACTGGTGAGGACTGACCTATTTTCCCATTTTCCACAGGAAATGAATGAACTCTAACTTGCCTGAGAAAACATCATTATGAAGTAATAACCTGACATCAATAAATACATCATTAAATTCCCCTTGGGAGTGCATAAGAGATTAATTTTAGCAGTTATTTGTATCTTCTCTTCATATAAAGGCTGATCCTTGAAGTTGGCCGTCTTGGGTTGGTCTTGCCTAGCTAAGCCACTGGTATGAGACAGGTAGGGAGGAAGCCTTCCACTCGACATTCTGAAAGTAAAAGGGCAAGTCACAGAAAATAAACTCAAAATTGCTTAGTAATAAAAGATACAAGAAATCCATTTAAAACATCCAGGGTCTCATGGATGCATTCCACTGAGAGGTGAATAGGGTTGTGTCTGAGATATCTTGAGGAGAAACCCAATAAACAAAAATAAGTGATACTTAAAATAATTCAGGATCCAGACATATCTTTCATGTGGATAAAAACCTTTCTCAGTAGTAAGGCAGGGTTTTTCTCCTAAAATAACTATTAAATTGCATACGATTTTCAGTCTAAATACTTCATTTAATTTCCTTCCTTCATTTAAGAGCAGATGCTTAAGAAATTATCTTCCAATAAATTGAATTCCAAGAATGTACCTTCTTTTCTCCTTGATTTCTAGCTGCACATTTGGGTACCATTGTGGTTCTCATCCGTGGATGAATTATCCATGCAGTTTGGATAGCGATTTGGCTGAGAGATTCTAGGGGCACTTCAAGTTCAGATGGATAAACTCTCCTTATGGTCTACAAACCACCCTTCCAATCCTGAGTTTCCATGATTTGTTATTTCTACATAATTGGTTTGGTCCTCAGTAGCTCATGGGCCAGGAAAATAAAAACCGGACGTGGGTGAGTGAGTTTATTCTGCTGGGGCTGTCCAGTGACTGGGGCATTCAGGTGTCCCTCTTTGTCCTGATCCTTGCCATGTACTTGGTGACATTTGCCGGAAATGCCCTCATGCTTCTTCTGATCAGACTGGACTGCAGGCTTCATACCCCCATGTACTTCTTCCTTAGCGCTCTGTCCTTTGTGGATCTTTGTTATGCGAGCAGTATTGCCCCACAAATGTTGGTCCACTTGCTCTCAGCCCCAAAGTCCATCCCATTCCCCAGCTGTGTGGTCCAGCTCTACACTTCCCTGGCATTGGGGGGGTCTGAGTTCTTCCTGCTGGGAGCCATGGCCTACGACCGCTACGTGGCAGTGTGCTGCCCGCTGCACTACACGGTTCTCATGCACAAGGGGCTGTGCCTGGGGCTGGCTGCTGGCTGCCTGGGGGCTGGATTCATGAATTCACTGATGGAAACAATCATCACCTTCCGGCTTCCCTTGTGCCACAATGTTATTAATCACTTTGTCTGTGAGACGCTAGCAGTGCTACGGCTAGCCTGTGTGGACATCTCCTTCAACAAAATCATGGTGCCCATCTCAGGATTTCTGGTGATCATGATTCCCTGTTCTCTCGTTCTGTTCTCCTATGTGCGTATAGTAGCTGCCATTCTACGCATTCGTTCTACTCAGGGACGTAGCAAAGCCTTTGGAACTTGTGCGTCTCACCTCACTGTGGTTTGCATGTGCTTTGGGGCTACCATCTTCACCTACCTGGGGCCACGGTCTACCTCCTCAGTAGAAGAGGAGAAGATGGTTGCTCTATTCTATGCCGTGGTGGCGCCCATGTTGAATCCCTTGATCTATAGCTTGAGGAATAAGGAAGTTATGGCTGCTCTCCAGAAAGTTTTAGAGAAATTCAGAAAAAGGTCAAGACTCTAAGAACCTGTTATTATCTATTATCAGAACCAAAAAGGAGATCAGGTATGTGTAGACAGGACTCCCATATTTGTGCTAAAGAAGACTATTACAGTTAAATCCTCGCATCCAAATAAAATATTCATCCATGTGCGTAATGAGTTTCTTTGTATAGGCCAGTCCTTGATAGTTTACATTTCAGTGATCCATGAGATGACTGCTTCTTAGACCCTCTTCTCTCAGGTGTAAAGAGTTGATCCCTGACTTCATCAGGCAGATTTGGTTTCTGATCTTTGTTCTGCCTCTCACTAACTGTGATCTCTGGTAAGTTATTTAAATATTTTATGGCTTAATTTTTCTTTTTGTTAAATAAGAAAATAGTACATAGCTTCCAGAGTGGTTGTAAATATTTGTGATAATTTGTATAAAATGTCATGTAGCTGACACCATAAAGGCATTCATTTTCTTTACCTATGCCAACCTCAGGTCTCTGTTATGAATGAATATACAGGACACTTTTACTTTTACCACTCCTACGATGCTCCAATAGTCAACTAATTAAAATATGTATTAACCTTACTAAAATATGTAGCAAATAAGTTTGCTTATCTTTGGAAATGACTTTCAGAAATTAAAGGTACAATCACTTTAGACATTTTGAGATATCTGCTGGGCCCTGACCCTGCGTGACAAAGAGGAGAATTTTATACTAATCATAAATAAACTATGTAAACTTTATGACATGTTTGTTGTATTTTGATAACTACTATTATAAATGTATTTGTAAACATTACCTGGGCTCTCCAAACTTTGCAATTGAGACATCTTTTATATAGTTTTAAAACTATGATGTAGTTAAGCAAATTTCTGGTAAAATTACATTATCCAAAAGAATTTATGCTGACTTTATTTTCCATCAAATTGATGTGTGTGTGTGTGTGTGTGTCTGTGGCGGGAGAGTGGAGATATGGACCATAAAACAAACAAAAATTTATAGCATTGACTTATTTATAATGTCATTTCAAATGACTAAAAAGATCAGAGAAACTTCTAGAAGGGTAATTTTACTTTTTCATAAATTAGGGGAGAAACTGATCTCACTGAGGTAATTATTATAGTTATGACTTCTTTTAATGCTTAATCACTTCATGGGATGACTTTTGTTGTATTTTTTTAAATTTTAAAATTTTTATTTTTTTATTTTTTGAGACGAGGTCTCACTCCTACTTAGGCTGGTCTCTAACTCCTGAGCTCAAGTGATCCTCCATCTCAGCCTCCCAGGGATGACTTTTAAAGGCCCTTATTCTTCAACATTTTAATCCTCTAGATTAAATCCTCTAGATTAAATTTTAATCCTCTAGATCTAGAATGTAGCTAATACAGAAAGATTTTTTAAATTTAATTTATACCTAAAATTATAGACATTTTTCATCTTCCTTTTCAATGTGAAAAAATCTCTCTAGTTGCTACATTGGAAATTGTTGAAAACTGCATTTAACATTAGGCTGCGGTCATTCAAAGGCAAAGATTTTGTCTTTTGCATCTTAAAAACCTCATGCCTAGGAAAATACATAGTATGTAAATAATAGCAAGTCCATAAACATTACTATGTAAAAGAATAAGAAAATGATTCATCTGTTACTGGCCAATTATTCCAATTCATTAAAGTTAGGTAACATTTGTTTCTGTTTATTCAATTAAATTTTTTAGGAGGCTAGGATACAAATTTGCATTATAAATAATTTAAGACAACATTGTACTGTACAGCAAGGGCTGTCAGTACTGAATTTTAAGATGTCATTGAAATCTAATTGAAATTTTTTTTAAAAAACTGCTGAATTCTGTGTCTCAGGAGGAAAGAACTCACACTTGGAAGCAAAATGAATAATTGTGGAAAAGTCTCTCACTTAATCATTCCAGATCTTCATTGTTTTCTCAACTGTGAAGTAATATAAAGATAGATTACATGGTTTCAGTTTTCCAGCTTCACCATTTTATTATTTAATTTTATCCTTAACAGGAAGATAAAAATTTGGAGCACGATTGAAATAGAGTTTGTGGCCCTGGGAAATCATTTTCCCCACAGATACAGTATTCTGGGGCCATGAAGGCAGGCCTAGAAAAGAAACATTTGCTTATTTCATCAATTTGGCTGTTTGATAGCAGCACGAGCTCACCCAGATGTGGAGAAAAGCTATTCTAACCTGGCAGGAAAAAGTAAAAGTAACCATGAACCACGCAAGAGGCAGAGCTCAACCTAGTAGATTTCATTTTTATGACCTTGAGTCAATAGCAGTAGAAGTCACTAAACAGGGAAATATGAATCAATACTTTTCAGATGATAGGGGTTTTCCTAGCAAACTAATCAGTTATGTACCAGTTAAGAGTGGCAGGAAAGCACTTTCTGGAAGAAAAAGTTCACATAAAATGGTGAAAAAAGACTCACACTTTCCTCACTCTGTGGCCAGAAATTCATGTAAGTGTTCTATATTGCATCTTTGCACTACTGAAAGGCAGCCAGGCTAAATAGCAGACCAGATGTGAAATGACTCACTCTTTTGGAGCAGTTTTAACAACACAGAGGAAAATGATACCAAGGACATTTTCGCTGCTGAGAGTTTGTTCCTTCTTTTCTCACTTGACAGGTGCTGAGTGACAGAACCAATTATGTAGGTCTAAATCATCCAGATATCTAGTTTAAATTTTAAGCAGACAAATCTAATATTACCAAATAAACAACACTGTGTCTCTGGGGAAGGTGATCATAGGCTAGAAAATCACCTTCAATCTGGTATTGACTGAAAGACTTTCCTCATGAAACAAATAATAAGGAGAGGCAATAATTATAAGTGCATTTATAACACTGGAGTTATGTGAGACTGTGAGAGGCAGAATATCTAAAGAAATAGTAGTTCAAATTTTTTTTTTAAAAAAGGAAATTAATCTAGATTCAGGCAAGGCAAGTCAGCCTAACTCAAAGTTACAGGAATTGAGCCTTCTTCTGTGTTTCTTATCCATCATTGTATCTCATGGTCCAAGATATGGCTTGAGTTCCAGCCAACACATTTACATTATGGCCATCAAAAAAAAAAAAAAAGGAATAAAGAAAATAAAAGAGCATACCCAATGCCTTTGGTTATCCTTCTAAAAGTCACACACAAAATTTTTGCCTAAATTCTACTGATTGACTAGAATTTAGTCACTTGGCCATATACACATTCAAAGATGATACATATAATTGTTAGTGGTCATGTCCCCAGATTAAAAAAAAAAAATCAGAGCTTCTGATGTTAAGAGGAGAGAATGAATACTTAAGAATCTAACAATTCTTTACCTTAGTACTTGCAAGAAAATTAAACATTTATACTCAATGAAAGATGAAGTAATACACAAAGTGAGATACAAAAGAAGCTAGGAGGATTACAGGTAAGATAGGGATATGAAAAACTATTTAAGATTTTATAAATGGCATTAAAAGTGGTAAAGAACAAAATTAACAATTTAAAAAAGTTGATATCTTATTTGGAATCCAAAAGAAGATAACAGATATCAATACAGACAAAAAAGATACAACATATGGATAATTGGTATTCCTGATGAAGAGAAAAGACTGAATAAAATATATTTTCTATTTCCAAATATCAATAATGAAAAGCTAAATAAAGAAAGAAATTATTCTTTAGATTGAAGAGCCTCACCATGTACCTGCAAATTAAAGTTAAAAAAACTATAGATATGTTGGTAAAATAACTGAACTTCAAGTATAATAAAAGGATCACAAAGATTCAGGAAATAAACAAAATGTCACTTAGAAAAATGTTAATCTAGCGTATTAGTTTTCTATTGTTGTGTAACAAATTGTCACAAATTTAGCAGCTTAAAACAACTCTAATTTATTAACTTACAGTTTCTGTTATTCAGAAGTCCAGGCATAGCGTAGCTGGGTTCTGAGCTCACAGTCTCGCAAGGCTCAAGTCTGGGTGTCAGCTGGAGCTGTGATCTCATCTGAGACCTAGGTTCCTCTTCCATACTCACTGGTTGTTAGAATAATTCATTTCCTTGTATCCGTAGGACTGAGGTACCCATTATCTTGCTTCTTGTTGGCTGGTGACCACTCTAAGCTCCTGGAGGCCACCGTCAAGTCCTTACCACATAGCCCACTCCTCTCAAAACATGGTGGTCTGCTTCTTCGAGACTGACTGGAAAAGCTCTACAGTTTCAAATCTCTCTGACTTCTGGGAAAGCCTGGGCACTTACAGGCCTCACTTGATTAGGTAAGGTTCACCCCAGATAATCTCCCTTAAATTCAACTGATTAATTACATCTTAAAAAAATCTGTTTTTCCATATAGTGTAACAATTATCACAGGACTGAAATCCCATCATATATCACGAATCCTCCTCATACTGAAGAAGAGAGGTTTGTACAGGGTATGTACACCAAGAGATGAGAACCTTGAGGGCCAACTTAGAATTCTGCCTATGACCAGCTAGAATCAGTCTTTGCAATATTAGATGACAGAAATAATAGAACAATATCTTTTTACAGAATCCTGAGAGCAAATATTGTTAAATAAAATTTCTAAACCAAGTTAAGGCATCATTCACTTTTAAGGGTGGCAGAAATACATATTTACACATCTGAAAGTCAATTGAATTATTACCCATTCATCTTTCATGAAGATTATAACAAATACAACAAAAAATGTGAAAATAACTTCAGGTAACAAAGGATGGTTCAAAATAAAGTACTGAGGAGCATGAAAGTTAAGTTGTGATAAGACATGCAACAAGCTAAAGGCTTTTAAGTATAAAATTGAGTCTTAAAAGCTGTATATTTTTATGTGCTGAAAGTGAAGAAGTAAAAGCCAAAGTGGTAAGTACAAAATGAAATTGCTGCAACCCACAAGGAATGAGGACTTGGATACAGCATCAAGAAAGAAGGTTTAATTAGACCCAATAACACACTTCCCCCTAGGAGACTATCCTAAATAATTTCTTCCTGCTGCACAACCCTGTTCATCTGAAGTTCAACAGGAAGTTCATTTCTTAAAGGTGGTCTTTCTTCATCTTGGTTTTTGTCTGCATTTGGTTTACATATTTGACCAAATTACTAACCTCCTATGATTCCAAAATCATTCCCAAAGTGATATAACAAAATTGTTTTTATGAAAAAGTGATCAACTATTATGTAGCCAAAATAGTAGGAAAAATATATTTATAGAGCTATATCAGATAGTTAATAGACAAAAAATATTTTAATATTACATTTTTGATGTTTAAGGTATTTTTAACATTTTAAAACTTTTAGTTGCTCATGGTTTCTTACTCTAAATAAATATTTGCTTTTATACACATTTTATACTCATTATTTTATGTTCTTTCTCTTAAAGGGTGCCCAATAAATTGCCTGCCTCAGACACCACAAAATCTGAATGCATCCTCGCCTGAATTGTTTAAATCAGACATTTGTCATTTTCTACTGGATTCCCATAATCACAAATTTGATGTGGTAATGCCGTCTCAAGGAAAAAGAACCTCCTTAAAACCACATCATGCATCACCTTAGAGACATAGCCCCATCTCTCTGTGTTTCTTTACATACAGATTCCTTGAAGGAATTGACTGCACCCTTCATTTTCATTTTCTATTCCTTCAATCATTCTTTAGTCCAAATTAAGAGTGTGCCCCCACAATTCTTCTGAAATCACCAGTGTAAAAATCACTAAAATTTTTCATGTTGCTAAAACCAATGGTCATTTTCAGTACTCATCTCACTCAACTTCTCTAGAGGCATTAAGATCCCACATTTTCTTTGCATTCCTGCTCTCTCATTGGACACTTCTCAGCCTCCTTTGCAGAATCCAAATTCTCTTCCAGATGTCTATATGTTTGATGATTAAGGATTCAAATATATTAGCTCCAAGTAGACTGATACCCAAGTCAATCTCATCTAATTTCATAGTATCAGCTAAACACTAATGACTCCCAAATTTACACAATCAGTTCTGCTCCAGACTGTAACTGCATACTTGACAACTCCACTTGGATTTTCCCATATCCAAACACAAACTCTACTTTAACTCCCCCAACCAAAATATTCCTCTTCCAGAGTTCCTTGTCTCAATGTATGGCATAAAACAATCTAGCAAATGTTTGAGTTCCAGAAGAAGAGGAAACAAGACAGATGAAATATTTTAAGATATCTTTCTTAAAAATTTTACGAGATCAATGAAAGAAACTACAAATCCAAGAAGCTCAAAGAATCATAAGCTGGATAGAAAAAAATCATATTTAAATTACTAAAACTCAAATATTAGAAGAAAATCTTGAAGATGTGCAGAGAAAAATAAATATTGTACACTCACACAAAGATAAAATTATAACACATTTATCATCAGAAATGGGACAAACAATAAGACAAAGGAGAGATACCCTTAAAAACTAATAGGTTTCAAAAGTAGGCATGAAATACTTCTTCAGATTAAACAACTGAGATAATTTATTGCCTGGGGTGCACTGAAAAAAAAATTAAATGAAGTTCTTCAGAAAGAATGAAGATGATACCAAATGGAAATTTGAACCTACAAAAGAAATCAACAGTGCCAGAGGTCATAAAAATGATGAAGATTTAAAAATATTTATTTTTATTAATTGTAAATGATAATTGACTGAATAAAGGTAGTAACATGTATTGTGACTTTAAAACATATTTAGAAATATATGCATATATTGTTTTATACCCTGTTTCCTCTATTTTGCTTATTATATATTCAATCTATCATTAGTGAATCCTGTTGGCTCTACATTCAAAATATTGATTTTAGGCTTCTGCATCTTGCTATAGTGGAGCATTTTATATCAGGTGATCCCTCCCACTGAGGATTGTTTGAAAAAATGGATGAAATTATGGAAAGAATACCTACTGGGAAGAATTAGAGAGCTTACTAGACAAAGAATATAAGGGTATTTTTTTTCTCTCTTTTTCAGTGTTTTGGTTTTATATGTTATGACAGGTAATTTTTTATCGAATTTTGGACACTGTGTTTGGAAAATTGTAGAGTAATTTGAGGTTCTACATGATGTTATCCTCCTCAAGAGAAGATTTATTTGGCTAATGATAGACAATTATTTTAGGGGCAGCTCACCTTAATTGAGCTGACTAAAATATGGAGGGTTTTTATGTTTACAATTTCTCCTTGCTCCTAAAGAACAGTACTTCAGGAATCCTACTCAACAGTGTAGATGTTTAGAAGAAATCCTGTTCTTTGATGAGTCCTGAAATGTAACTATTGCTTTCTCAGCTCTTTTAGTCTACTGTAGTTCTGCTCATTTTCTTAGTCTCTTGATCACTGGTACTCAATAACACTTTGTTCTTAAAACATTTTTCAGTTTTAAAACTGATGGCAAAAACAATCCCAGAGAAATATAGATATTGGCACTATCAGACATGGCTTTAAAACAACCGATTAACATATTAACATGTTTAAGAAAAAAGAAGCCATGTTGGAGAATAGCATCAAAAATCTGGATTTAACTAAAAAGAATTAAATGGTGTTTTTAGATTTGAGAAATAAATGAATTTTAAACAAAAATATAATAGGTTGAATAGCAAATTAGAGGGAATTAAAGGAGATTTGTGAAATAGAAGATAAGTCAGTAGAAAATGACTTGGTGGAGAAAGAAAAAAGAAAGAAAATGAAAAAGAGCCTTAGTTATTTACAGAACATGGCAAAAAGTTCTAACATTTGATTATAGTGAAAAGGTCTAGCATACATGTAATTGAAGACTTAAGAGAAGAAAGAGAATGGTCAAAAAGCATACGTAAAAGATAATGGCTAAATATTTTTCAAGACTGAATAAAGTCATCCGGCCACAGATGCATAAAGTATTACAAATCTCAAACAGGAGAAAAACAATGAAGGCATGACTAGGTATAGTGGGGTAAAACTGCTGCAAACCAAAAATAATACTTTTTTTTCTTTTTAATGTAGTCAGAGGAGAAAATAAAATTACCTTTAAGAGACCAAGATAGAAAGGTAGAAAAAAACCTTTTCTCTTCTGAAGGAGAAACATAAATCTCCCTCTTCCTACCATAAGCTTTGCAAACAAAATCAACATTAGTTTACCTCTGGGGAAAGGTCATGAAACCTCCCTACCACTTGTCCAGACAAAAGTAGATTGCTACTGTGGGAAATGTAGAAGGAAAAGCAATTTATACTTATGGAAGGGGTAGAAATCCATTCAGGCCACATCCCACACTGATACAAAGAATCCCCTAGGAAAGAGGCAGAAACTCCCACCCATGACCAGCCACAGATACAAAGCAGAGTTTGGCTGCCATGACTGGTGGGGTGAGGGAAGAACACCAATTCCCAAGTCTCAGATTTACAGGGCCTGACAAAGACTGAGGCTGGATCAGGGAAACCAAGAATCTCCCTGTGAGACTCCCCACCACAAGTCTCACAACAGTGTCTATTTCTAGGGTAAGGGTAAAAGTATAGCGATCAATATCCTATATTACAAAGGCAGTGTGAAACTGTTCTTCTATCAAGATTTCCAGCAATTAATAAAAATTATTTTTCAAAAACAGCAAGAAAAAAAATTACCCATGTTAAATGTTAAAGCATTTAAAAGAAGCAGAAGCAGAAATTACCTAGACTGGATCTATCAAACAGGAATTTTAACATAACTATAATTAATATATTAAAGGATATAGAGGACATGAACAATATGCATGAACAGATGAGAACTTTCAGTAGAGCAATAAAAACTATGAAAAAAAAAGAGTAAAATAGAAATGCTAGAAATAAAAACACAATGTGAAAAGAAGATGATCCCTTTGATGGATTCAAAACTAACCATAACACAGGCAAAAACAGTGAACATGAGGATAGGGAAATAGAAATCATACCAACTGGAATAAAAAGAGAAGAGTTAGTATGGGAAGAAAAACAGAAATGGAATCCAAGAGCTGTACAAAAATATAAAACAATCTAGCAAATGTTTGAGTTCCAGAAGAAGAGGAAACAAGACAGATGAAATATTTTAAGATAGCTTTGTTAAAAATTTTACGAGATCAATGAAAGAAACTACAAATCCAAGAAGCTCAGAGAATCATAAGCTGGCTAGAAAAAAAATCACATTCAAATTGCTAACACTCAAATATTAGAAGAAAATCTTGAAGATGTGTAGAGAAAAATAAATAGTATACACTCACACAAAGATAAAATTACAACACATTTATCATCAGAAATGGGGCAAACAATAAGACAAAGGAGGTATACCCTTAAAAACTAATAGGTTTCAAAAGTAGGCATGAAATACTTCTTCAGAGTAAACAGCTGAGATAATTTGTTGCCTGGGATGCACTGCAAAAAAAAAAAAAAAATTAAACGAAGTTCTTTAGAAAGAAGGAAGATGATACCAAATGGAAATTTGAACCTACAAAAGAAATCAACAGTGCCAGAGATCATAAAAATGATGAAGATTAAAAATTATTTATTTTTATTAATTGTAAATGATAATTGACTGAATAAAGTAAAGGTAGTAACATGTATTGTGAGTTTAAAACATATTTAGAAATATATGCATAACAATAACCCAAAGATGGGAGAAAAAATGGAAGTGAACTATCATGATATTTTTACACTTTTTGTAAAGGAGTATATTATTAATTTTTTTAACTAAAGGGTTTTATTGTTTAATTTTTTCAATGTTTGCTTACAACAGTGTTTCTTATTTCAAAATATTAATTAAGGGGATGCATGTGTTTTTATTACATGGATATCTTGTATAATGCTTAAGTCAGAGCTTTCGGTGTGCCCATCACCAGAATAGTGTTCATTGTACCAAATAGGTAAGTTTTTATCCCACACAAACCCTCCTGCCCTCCTCCCTTGAGAAAAAGGTTTCTCAAGTCTTTTATATCACTTTGTGCCTGTGTGTACCTATCTATTAGTTCTCACTTATTAATAAGAACATATGGTGTTTGATTTTTCATTCCTGAAATACCATTCCTAGATAATGGTCTCCAGATTCATCCACATTGCTGCAAATGACATTATTTCATTCCTTTTTATGGCTGAACAGTACTCTATGGTGTGTATATATACGCCACATTTTCTTTATCCACTCATGAACTGAAGGGCAGTTAGGCTGATTCCACATCTCTGCAACTGTGAATTGTGCTGTGATAAACATTCATGTGCAGGTGTCGTTTTGATAAAATGACTTCACTTCCTTTGGGTAGATACCCAGCAGTGGGATTGCTGGATCAAATGGTAGGTCTACTTCTAGCTTTTTGAAAAAAAGAAGACAGACAGCCAAGGGACCTCAAGCCCTGAGGAACAAAACACAGTGAGCTCTCTGGGTTTCTTTTTTGCTTCCTGTATAGCTGAATTCTAGGATAAGATTGTGTCAGCGTGTCCTAGAATAGAGCCAATTTGTATCTGCTGAATATGTATAATCTATTTGGGATTATTAGTATGAAATTATGACCCCAAGAATCAAAGCTCACAGTCACAATAATTCACAGAATGCTCTCTCCATAGTTGGAGAAATATGCTCTTCCTAGCACTCTGCCACCTCACAGGTGACCAATTATTTGGTGGAAATTCTGTCATTTTTCTATTATTGACCACCACATCACAATAGTTTAAATCCATGTTGAAACTTCGTGGTTAATATCAAATGATATGTTTTAGGGGATGTCAGAGTTTTCCTGGGACTTTGAGATAAGTTGAGGCCAGAGATTTGAAAGAGGTGCCTTATTTTTATCTGTTTATTCTGGTTTTCACACTTTGGTCCCATAAGAGAAAGTATATTAAAGGCTGCTGGCTTAATTACCATAAACATAGGTGGCATTCCAGACTGAACTGTTTATAACTTTCAACATCTTCATCTACCATTTCATGAAACCACAGTGAATCTGACAGCTTTTCTTTGTGTGAGAGCTACTTAACAATTCTGCAAGCTATAGAGAAGTGATATTTAGTAAACTAAAGCTATATCCCAGAATGTGAAATATTGGTCAAGTGGCACCTAAAGGCAGCTGATAAAGTGACAATGATCCCATCACGATAAATGTATTTAGTATATAATTATGGCATAAGCATTTAAAATAAAAACTTTTATGTAAATTTTACTAAAATGTAGCAATATCAGTCTACTTTGGATATCAATATCCTCCTTGGAGCACTTATATAATCATCCTGTTTTAAGTAAGACAAAGAATGACTGAGAATCTGCACATAGAGATCTAACTGCAGTATGTTTTTTCTCATCATTTGTCAACAAAAAATAAGTTAAAATGTGGTTCTTTTCAAAGTATGTGACCATAGCGGATTGTTTCCCCCTATGGAACTAATATCATATAAAACAATTAAGATCACCACAATAGGCAATGAAGATTTCTCTTGGATCCCACAAGAGATCTGAGCTGCTGCTATTGTCAAGGTTGTTTTCTCTTGGGTCTTGGCAGAGACGTAGGGAAAGTCTTGATGCTCTATAAAGCCCTCAGAATCCAAAGGTCTTCACAGCTTGGTGTGCCTAAGACCACTGCCACGTTCACCAGGAAGGTGATGGGTGCCCTGGCCCCAGGGTGCTGGAAGAGCCAGCCTGATGCCACACCAGGCACAGGTGTGGTCCTCGTGCCTAGGGCTCTCCTCTCGTCTTGTGCTGGGGATCAGCATGGAAGCAGTGGGGTAATCTGTGCCCATTTGCTCCTTCTAGGTATAGGGAGTGGGTTCGTCACATCTATCCAATACCTGAATCTTCTTTTTCTACTTCTTCCTATTTTAGAATCAGTGAAGAATTTCTTTTCACATACCGCCCCATCAGAAGCTGCTGCGCTGAGGTGAGTTTCCCTCTCAAAGCATCTCACTTCTGTGAGGCAGCTCTGTGCAGGCAGCTCTGTTTCAGGCTCCTGTGGCACAGCAATATTTAAACCCTAAAATGTTGACTGCCTCTCTGTGCTACCCACTCTCAATTCCCAGCCATCAGTCAGTCGGGATGATATTCTCATCGTATGAAATCCAAGTGCAGCCAGTTTTGCAGTGAGCTGAGGGAACAGACACCCCCCCTACTACTTTTGAAAGATGTCTCTTGGATCAGAAATCAGTGCCCTGGATTATGGTCCCAACCTCCAGATCCCTGCCATGCCACCCTGTGCTGTGAACTGCTGCATCTTCCTGGCCACTTGTTTGTAATGGTGGCTACAAAAACTGCTGCTGTCTTGGCAGGAACAGAGGTTTTGTTTTCATCAATTTCAAATTACTTGAAACCTACATTTGTATAGAATCCTGACCAAATTAGGGGAAAATACATGGCAGTAAGCATAAGAATGGAAAGAAACTAAGATGTTTGATTCTAGACCAATGGTAGAATATGCTGTGAGGGGTAACATGTTTGAATGTGCTGTTCTGGAGCAAAAACTACTATAAATAAAAAGGGTCTACAGATTTTATAGTGAGATAATATATATAAATACCATAATGCCTCCAATTAGTATACAACAATTAGTGCCTATGCTTCTTCACTGCATAGTTGATAAGAAATAAGAAAGTTTTTTTTTTTCTTATAGAACTTCCTCTAGGAGTGCAAACTTATGTAATTTGTGAACAGGGATAGCTAAATATGTTCATCTTTGTGGGTTTTTTTAAACAAACATTATTAGCTGGGGTGATTTTTCTCTTCTTTGTGTCTGTCTTGAAGTGTCTGCTATGAAGGTGTCTTCCAACTGGTCTATCAGTTTCTGGTTTGGCGAGCCTGTTCCATCCAAATCCATCCTCCCACATCAAAAGCCAAGGTGCAATATGAGGATGTTATCATGCTGCAGAGAAACATGCAGTGATTACTTACTGTCTATACTACAGGATAATTCTTAAAATCCTTACTATTGTATACGAAGGTCTCCGTGATCTGGCCCTTGACAACAGTCTCTCTCTCTCACACACACTTTCTCTCCTTGCCCCCAATCCATCCCTTTTCTACTTATTGGCTCGTTCTCAAATTGCCCATTCACACAGCAATCAGGTAATCGTGAGTTGCTTCCCTGAAAATTGCAGGCTGTTTCAGACCTCAGTGTCTTTGTTCACTCTGATTCATCTGCTTAAAATGCCTCTGCCTCTCACTAATTTATATTTCTAAACTTATCCAATGAGTATCTCTTCTCTGATACATTTTCCAAGCATTTCTATATGTTAATTTCTGTTTCATGGGTCTGATTGAATATGTACTTGTGTTGTATTGTTTTTATTTTTTTTAATTTGGGCTCATCTCTAACAGTCTATGCCTATGATGAAGTTTCAGTATAATTAAAGAACATTTCCTAAAATAGTCAGAAACTTTAGAGGTAAAAATGTAGCAGTAAGTCCAAAATCTGATATTCTTCATCTGCATGTGAGTCAGCATGGAGATGAAGTGGTTGGGGGCATAGTGGTTGGGGGCATACCTTTGCAGTCAGATGTGGGCTTCCCTAAGATTGTGGTTTCATCACTCTCTAACTTGGAAATGGTATTCAATCTGTCTAAACCACAGAATCTTCTGTGAAATTGGAAAAACAATGTCTCATTAGCATTATTTTATGGGTTAAATGGTATATTGTATGAAAAGCACTTACTGAACTTCCTGATACCTAGTAAGCACTCAATAAATTATTATTAGAGGACATTCTAGGCTGTTAAAACTAATCAAAACATAACCCTACCAAATTCTTGTCCATCACCATCTCTTCCAGTAAGAGGGGTGTGCCTGTAAACAGCCCCAGTTTTCCTGTCTTGGTAAATGGCAACACCTCTATGTAATAAGCTATGTACCTGAGATCCCTCCTTGATTTCTTTCTCTCCCTTACCTTATGTATCCAATCCATCAATTACTGTTAAAGATTCTACTTTTAAAACGTATCTTCAATCCACCACCCACTTCTCTGAAGTCGTAGTATTCCAGTCACTGTCAGCTTTTCCGAGTAGCCTCTGACTCGTCTCGTAGCTCACACTCTTGCCTCCATAGAGTCCATTTTGCAGTGAGAGTTACCTTTCCATAGCACAGATCATATCATGCCCCACTCACCGTTAGTCCTTTGCTTGCTTGCCATTGCATTTAAACCACAATTCAGATCCCTTGCAATAACCAGTGGGGTCTTGCATGTTCTGGCCCTGCCTAACTCCCCACTCTCGGCTCCCTCCCCATCCGTCACAGCACAGCCATGGCAGCCTCCGTGGGCACAGCTCTCTCGACACTCAGCTCTTCAAAGGGCCAGGGTCCTGGAATCCTGCCCAGCCTAAAGGGCCTCTCCTCAAAGGTCAGAGGGATCTCCCTTGATCATACTAGTAGTATTTTCTGTGTTTGAACCTTCATGGAAAATACCTCAAATTTTTTTATGCATTTCTATCTTTGCTTATTTTTTAAATCTCCACTTAGTGACCCCCACCCCCACCCCCAAGCACCTCAAGCTCCCTGAGGGTCAGGCCCATGTTTGTTTTGCTCACCACTCTGCTTGGCTCATAGCACCTCCTGTCTTCCCTCCTGCAGCCTATACTGACCTTCGTTTCTGCTCTCACATGAGCCAAGGGGCCCTTTCGCATTATTGTCATTTATAGTTTATATACTATTTCATTTACATTATCTCACTTGGATTTTGATCCATAGCAACATAAGCTGAATAAAAATTAATATCCACATTTACAAAAGAGGAAACTGGATCCTAAAGAGGATAAGATTTCAAGGTCATATAGCAAATCACTGGCAGACCTGAAACTTGAATGAGGTCTGGGTCTTTAACACCAGAAAGCCCAACTCTCCCCACTTCACCATCCCATGTATCTCACAGATAACGGCAGTACTTTCCATATGCCAGGATGTCAGAGGAAAAGACAGTCACAGCATGTGAAGGATAAAGGAGTTGTTAGGGAGATCTTCCAGAGCTCTGTGCAGATGATGGGACAGGAGGGCCAGGTGTATTTTTTGGAACAGGTAATTGTAAAATGGAACATGGAAGCTTGATAGTTTGCTTTGGAGGTGAAGGTAGCATGGGGTATGAGATAGAGCATGGGCTTTAGACTTAGGCTTGAATGTGATTCCTGCCCTGCTACCAGTGGGGCCGTGGTCAGTTACTTAATACCTCTGCAAGACTGAGTTGCTTCATCATTGAAATAGACGTACTAGCACATGCACACATGCACACACATGCGTATACATATATATAAGACGCTATGTGGAAATTAAATTATGTTATGTGCATAATGTACCCAGTCTATGGTCCAACCTGTAATATGTCATTAACAAATGATAACTGTTACTGCTATTGGTAGTCAGAAAAGGCAAGGACAAAATATTTTAACTGGACTATGGGGTCTGACCACATGATTTTTCCTACAGGAGAACTAAGCTCTGTGTCTCCAACATGGAAGTGGAGAACCAGACACGCGTCACCAAGTTCATTCTGGTGGGATTCCCCGGGAACTTGAGTATGCGCGCAGCTGTGTTCCTGATGTTCCTTGTGGCCTACTTTCTGACGGTGGCTGAAAATGTGATCATCATCCTACTGGTGCAGCAGAATCGGCCACTGCACAAGCCCATGTACTTCTTCCTGGCCAACCTGTCCTTCTTGGAGACCTGGTACATCTCTGTGACCGTGCCCAAGTTGCTGTTTAGTTTCTGGTCTGCGAGCAACAGCATCTCCTTCACTCACTGTATGATACAACTTTACTTCTTCATTGCACTCATGTGCACCGAATGCGTGCTCCTGGCAGCCATGGCCTACGACCGTTATGTGGCCATCTGCCGCCCACTCCACTACCCTACCATTATGAGCCACGGGCTCTGCTTCCGCCTGGCTATGGGTTCCTGGGCCATTGGGTTTGGCATCTCCTTGGCAAAGATCTACTTCATCTCCCGCCTCAGCTTCTGTGGCCCCAATGTCATCAATCACTTCTTCTGTGACATCTCTCCAGTCCTTAACCTCTCCTGCACAGACATGTCCATAGCTGAGTTGGTGGACTTTATCCTGGCCTTGGTCATCTTCCTCTTCCCCCTGTCTATCACTGCCCTGTCCTATGGATGCATTCTGGCCACCGTCTTACGCATGCCCACAGGAAAGCAGAAAGCGTTCTCTACTTGTGCCTCCCATCTTGTGGTGGTCACCATTTTCTATTCAGCCACTATTTTCATGTATGCCCGACCCCGAGCCATCCACGCCTTCAACATGAACAAAATCATTTCCATCTTCTATGCCATTGTCACCCCTGCTCTCAACCCTTTCATTTACTGCCTAAGAAACCGAGAGGTCAAAGAAGCTCTGAAGAAACTGGCCTACTGCCAGGCCATCAGATCTGACTAATCTATTGAGATTAATTAGAAATGACTGATTGAGTATCTGTTCAACTTCCTCTGTCCTTTCTCCTTTAATGCCTCAGTTGGGACATTACCTATGTTAATATGACGTCACCATGTCCACATCAATCTCAGGCTCTTGGGTGTCTGCATCTGTGCGTGTGGTCTGTGCTCTAAGCATGCACACCTTACATAGAGAGCTAGACTCCAAATGGCTTTGGCTGTGACCCCGAAATGGGGTTTCTAAGACTGTGAGTAAATTTATTACTGAGTTAAGTGGGAAGACAGATGGTGGTGATGTATGGGATAGCTGTTTTTGGATTTAGCAAACATTAAAAGCTCTGGGGCCAACAGATTAGATGGTGGCTTCCTGATTTCCCACCTTCCTGAATAAGACAGAGGTAGCAGCTCCCCCCACAGTCCCATTCCTGATGTTGTACTGGGAGTGAATTTTGGTGGCAGAGAGACTAGAGGCTGCTTCTGCAATCCTTCCAGCAGTTTTTGCAAGCACCTTCTTGCCTGTATTAAATCCCTTTCTGCTTCAGATAGTTGAGTGCTCTCTTTTATCTGTAAGTAAACTTTACCTTATACAATTGTTTCATCTTCTCATATAACTTACATGCTTACTTATATACTTGCCTTTTATGAATTTCATATTTCTCTTCTAAATATCACAATGTTTGTTTCTTCTACTGGATGAGCATAAAACAGATGATAAATAAATATCCAATATATCAATTGCTGGATGAAACTTGGCCTCATCAGTCCTCTTTCTTGTGATCTCAATGTTCTCTCATTTCTCTTCACTTTCCTTTTGCTTCTCCTGGCCCTCACTCTCTCCACACTCATCTCAGGTTCAAGTAACCAGCCAAGTTTTAGGATTTGACAGAGATTTTCATTCCATCCCCCTATGATTCTCAACTCCCCTCACTTATTTCTCTGACACCCCATACGTACATACTAGACCTTTCTGATCAGAGGTGTCCACACACCCACAGAAGGGCACGTAGATATGCCCACTCCTGATTCATGGTCTAGCAATGGCAAAGGGAGCTTTAAGTTGTATTCAATACAGTAGGCTAATGTCAGTAGGAATTTAATGCTTTTATTAATTTAATTAATGCTTTTAGATTTAAACAGGAGAGTGTCTCCCATTTACAGCATCTTTCATCTTAGAACAACTGACACTTTTAGAAATATTTTTTCTTTCTTTTGAAGTAAGAAGGTGGGATTATTTGCTGCATTTTATAAACTTCTAGAACAGATGTTCAAAGAATTAAATAATATGCAGCCACAAACAGTGGAGAGCAGAGGTCAAAAGTTCAGACTCCCTGACTCCAAGCCCCAGGTCCTTTTTCTATAGAACAGGGTTTCCCTAGAGAGAAAATACTCTGTTTCAGGAGCCAAGCATGGAAGCTAATGGTTGGAATCATGAATTACAATACTTGGAAAACAGTTAAATAAAAATCAACAAATGTGAAGTCTAGGTCCCAGAAAAGAAAAGAAACAAAAATAAAATGCAAGCACACCTCACTTTAGAAAATAAATGTACAAAAGGAAACAATGCTCAAAACGAAAATGATTTAATATTTGCTCCTAGAGTGCATTCTGGTCCCTTGAGGCAATAAAGAAATGGTTATGAATATATTTCCATTTAAAACCTAGTCATATATAAAAGGGATTGTTTTCTGAAAAATTCAGATGAATCAAAATACGATGACACAGTTATATGGGGATATTAAATATGTGCATTCAAAACAGGCAAAGACATGTTTGGTAGGGATTAGGAAATAAAAGATAAAGAACTCTGGCAACAACCTGAGTTTTAGTCCCAGATATATGTGTGTCTCTGTGTGTGTATATATATATACATATATATATATAATTTTTTTAAGAATTTTTTAAATTTCAAAATATTACGGGGTACAAATGTTTTTGGTTACATGTATCAATTTTGATATGCTTGAGTCAGGATTGTAAGTGTGCCCATCACCCAGATAGTGTTCATTGTACCCGTTAGGTAGGTTTTCGTCTATCCCCTCTACACCCCTTCTCTTGATAGATTCCCTCTATGCACATCTGTGCTCGTCAATTAGTTCCCGTTTAATAGCAAATATATGTGGTGTTTGTTTTTCCATTCTTTAGATACTTTATTTAGGATAATGGTCTCCAGTTCTATCCAAGTTGTTGCAAATGGCCTTAACTCATCCTTCTTCAGGGCTGAATAGTACTCCACAGTGTACATATACACATTTTGTTAATCCACTTATGAATTGATGGGCACTTGGGTTGATTCCACATCTTTGCAATTGTGAATTGTGCTGCAATAAACATTCAAGTGCAGGTTACTTTTTGATAAATTGACTTCTTTTCCTTTGGGTAAATACCCAGGAGTGGTATTGCTGGATCAAATGGTAGGTCTACTTTTAGGTCTTTCAGGAATCTCCATAGTGTTTTCCATAGAGGTTGTACTAATTTGCAGTCCCACCAACAGTCCCACCAACCTTTCTCTATGCATCCATGCCTGTATCTATTGTTTTTGAACTTTTTAATAAAACCCATTGTAACTGGGGTAAGGTGGTATTTCATTTTGGTTTTAATTTGCATTTCTCTCTGATAATCAGTGATGCTGAGCATTTTTTTCATATGTTTATTGGCCATTTGTCTACTTCTTTTGAAAAGTTTCTGTTGCCCACTTTTTTTTTCCTTGCTTATTTGCTTGAGTTCTTCGTAAATTTTGGTTATTAGCCTTTTATTGGATGTATAGCTTGTGAATATTTTCTCCCATTCTGTAGGTTGTCTATTTACTCTTGATTATTTCCTTGGCTGTGCAGAAGCCTTTTAATTTAATCAAGTCCCATTTATTTATTTTTGTTGTTGCTGTGATTGCCATTGGTATCTTCTTCATAAATTCTTTGCCTAGGCCAATATCAAGAATAGTTTTTCCAACATTTTATTATAGAATTCTTATGGTTTCATGCCTTACATTGAAGTCTTTCATCCATCTTGAATTAATTTTTGTGAGTGGTGAGAGATATGGATCCTGTTTCAATATTCTGCATGCAGCTATCCAATTTTCCCAGCACCATTTATTGAGTAGGGCTCTTTTCCCCAGTATGTATTATTGTCTGCTTTGTTCAAGATCAGTTGGCTGTATGTATATGGTTTTATACCTGGGTTTCCTGTTCTGTTCCATTGGTCTATGTCTCTATTTTTGTGCCAATCCATGCTGTTTTGGTTACTATAGTCTTGCAGTATAGTTTGAAGTCTGGTAATGTGAAGCTTTCAGATTTGTTCTTTTTGCTTACAATTGCTTTGGCTATTTGGGCTCTTTTCTGGTTCCAAATGAAGCATAGAATTATTTTTTCTAGAACCATGAAATATAACATTGGTATTTTGATGGGAATTGCATTGAATTTGTAAATCACTTTGGGTGGTATGGACATTTTAACAATATTGATTCTACTGATCCATGAGCATGATATATTTTTCCATTTGTGTGTGTTGTCTGCAATTTCTTTCCTTAGTGTTTGTAGTTCTCTTTGTATAGATCTTTCTCCTCCTTGGTTAAGTATATTTTTATTATGTAACCTTGGACAAACCATCTATACTATCTGAAACACTACTCTTCATAAAAGAAGAAGAATAATGCTTGATCAGCCTCCCTTGAACAATGGTAAGGTGGATCAACTAACATGATGGAAAAGACCTTGCCTGTTAAGGATCTAGGGCAGTGTAAGATCTAAGCAAGCTGCCACTTGGTTAGAGTTCACGTGGAGACACTAGCTGGGAAGACTGTGCTCTCTAGACCTGTCTAAAACCATCCAGCACTGACTGGCTATATATACATAACCTGGGAGGCTGCAAATACAAGGGGTTGTTTGTTTCTTTATTATTTCTCACAAGTGTCTGGGTGAGAGAGAGTGTGGAAATAGAATTTCTTGGTAAATTCTATTAAATTTGTTTCAAAGAACAGATGGGAATCAGAAATACAGCCTTGATCTCTTTGTGAGCAGAATACCTAAGTGCATAGCTCAGCAATGAAGAGGGTCAGGCCAATGTAGGAATCCACCTCAACAGAGAGAAATATATAGCAGTGTAATGGTTAAATTCACATAGAAACAAGCTAATTGTAAAGTGAGACACACAAAGCAAGCTAGAGGTTTTGGCATAAGGTGAATTAGCGGGGGCAACCATGATATGAGTCTGGTAGTCAGTGTCAGTAGTTTACCCAGAGACCAAGTCCTGAGGATTTGGTTATCACCAACCAAACTCATAAGGAAATTCACAAAATAAAATATAAAAATGTTAATTACACTCACAGTATATATCTTAAGACACTAAACTCATTCATTCATTCAACTAATATTTCTTAAGTGTCTACTATGTACCTCTAGGGATGCAATAATAAAACAGGAAACCTATCACCCTCATGGGGAGGGACAGATATCAGATAATACATTTGCACATCCATCCATACATGCATAATACATATTGTAGTGGGTGAATGGATCTCAAAAAGATATGTTCACATCCTCAATAGAAAAGTTGTAAAGTTAAGGACCTCAAAATGAGATTATCTTGGGTTATATGGGTGGGCTTTAAGTCCAGTGACAAGTTCCTTAAATAAGAGAGAAGAAGAGACAGGGGAGAAGGTCACATGAAGATGGGGGTAGAGATTACAGTTATGCATCCACAAGCCAAGGAATGCCTGGAGGCACCAGAAGCTGGAAGATACAAGTAAAGCTTCTCTCCTAAAGCTTTCAAAGGAAGCACAGCCCTGTTGACATGTTGATTTCAAACTTCTGGCCTCCAGTACTGTAAGACAACATATTTCTGTTGTTTTAAGCAACCAAGTTTGTGGTAATTTGTTATGGAAGCCCTGGAAACTAATGCACCTGCCAAATAAGGTGACAATAAGTGCTACGGAGGGAAACATGGAAGAATAACAGGAAGTGCTGCAAGAGAATAGAAATTTAAATAGGATGGTCACTGAACAAACTCGTAGAGAAACCGAGGGGTAAGACATGTGGCTACTTGGGCAAAGAACATTCCAGGCAGAAGAAACAGCATGTGCACATGTGGGATCCCGAGTAGTACCTTTGAGGCACAGCAAAGAGACTGGAGTGGCCGGGGCAGCGAATAAAGGGGAAGAGGAGTAGGACACAAGGTGCAAGAGGTAAGAGGAGGCAGATTCTGTTGGACTTGTAGCCACTGTAAGGAAATACTGGGTTTTATTCTGATTGAAATGGGAAAACTTTGGAAGGTTTTGAGTGGAGGAGGGACATGATCTCTTTGCTTTAAAAGGATCATTCTAGCTGTTGGTGGAGAACAGACTCTTACAAGGCAAGAGCAGGAGAACATTTACAAGTCTATTATGATAATTCAGGTGACACACAATGGTAAATTGGAGATGGGGAGAAATGGTCTGATTTTAGATGTATTTTGAAGGTGGAGCCAATGCAATGTATATATTCATGCCCATGTGGACCAGCTTGATGGAATATTCATAGCATGTTTAGTGAAGGAAGGGCTCTCATCAGTTAGCTTTTGCTGCATAACAAACAACACAAAAACTTAGAAGCTTAAAGCAACAACTCTTTATTTAGTTTCATCTGTAGATTGGGTGGGCAGTTCTTCTGCTGGTTTTGTCTGGGCTTGTTCATATGTCTGCAGTTGGCTAGCAGGTCCCTGGGAACTTGCTTGTGAGAGTCTTCCTCCATATGTTCTCTTGTCCTGCAGCAGGCTGGCCTGACCTTGTTACATGGAGGTCACAGTATTCCAAGAAAGATAAGAGAAACTTGCCAAACCTATTAAGGCCCAGACTCAAGAGTTCACATTGGCCAAAGCAAGTACATATTCAAGAGGTAGAGAAATGGACTCTGCCTTTTTGATGACAAGAGCTGCAAAGAATTGTAGCCTCTTTAGTAGTCTACCACCACTGAAACAAAAATAAATCAAAAAATGAAATTTTCAAATTATTTTCTCCACCTTTTTTTTTAGTGCTAGTAACTGATGGAACTCATTTATACATATCACTATGAATGTTTATAGGAGGCAACTACAAATATAAAAATCAATACCTCCATAACATTTATAGTAAGGGATAGTAAATGTGAGGACACTTTAAATTTTTTTAAAGTTTTCATTTAAGTAAATGTACTAATGTCCTAAGTATACAGCTCAAGGCATTTTCACAAATTGAACACACTCCATGAATCCAGCACTCACATTGAGAGACAAAGAGTCACTAGAACCAGCCCTCATATGCATTTCCAGTCATAATTCCAAGAGTAACTGCTACCCTACTTCAAACAGCAGAGGTAAGTTTTGTTGGATATTTTACTTAAAAATAAGTTGGACTATACAATATGCAATCCTATTGTTGCACATAGTTGTAGATCACTCATTCTCATCATAGTATAGTATTAATATTTCACTGTGTGAAAATACCATAATTATGCATATTTTTTATTCTTCCTGTATAGTGTTCAGCTTGGGGCCATTATGAATAGCGTTCTATAGACATCTTAGTACAGATCTTTGTGGAACATATGGATGCATTTTTCTTGGGTTTGTAAGTAACACTAGAATAGTTAAATTGCAAGATATGAATACGCTTAGCCTCCTAATCCACTGCCAAATAGCTTCCCAAAGTGGTTGTACCAATTTACACTCCCACAGCAGTTGAGAAGGTGAGTTTAAATGGCTAAACCTTTTAAATTAAATGGAAATATACCAGTATTCAAAATCAAATGAAAAGTCCATTTTCATAGAAAAATTCATATCATATTAGAATATAATAAACCATTTTAAAAATTAATTATAATCTAAACATTCTATATTTACATATTAATGCAATTAACTAGAACCGAGAGTTATTAATATTATTAGAATCTTATTTTAATCATTTAGGAAGTTACAGGTTCCTTAGTAAACTCTGTACCCACTAGGGAGAAGAATTTGGGGATGTGAATAAATCTCTTCATGTCTGAGTTTGGAACTTGCCGGGAAGAAGTTGTATCACCCAAGGATTGTGAACATTCAAACACAATATTTCCAGTTAAATCTATCTAAAATTGCAGCTCTGGAAATTCTTATTGCAAATGACACCTGATTAACACTCCTAACAGAGCCTTTCACACATAGAAAAAGACAAAAATTCACAACTCTATTGATAAGTAATTATATAAAGGAGTTCTTAATATTCAGTTTGTGACTATCTCACAAATTGGGAAAAGAGAGCTGATAAGAAATCCTAGCACAGTAAGTATGACAAACAACAAGACAGCCCTGTGGGAGGCTCAGATACTGTTTTAAGAAAAGAAAAAAAACAACACCTTTCACTTGTCATTGTCACTGCAAATATTTGAAAACATTAGTTTCTAATAATGGTTTACAATCTAAGAAAAAGAGAAGTAGTTGGGCCAATGAGAAGTAAGTCCCCACTTCTGGTGCCAATGACTTGATATGACACGTGGGGTTATTTGAGGGTGTACTATAGGAGCCCTGAGCACTGGTCACAGGGAGGGCATGTAAGGGAGATACACTGCTTGTTCAGGTACTGTGTTGAGACCCAACACCACAGCTTATCTTTCACTTGAGTAGGTGTCCAAAATCAGGGGCAAAGAAGAGTTAAAACATAGTCAAGAAAGAGTCACTATATATCTTCTCTAATCACCTCTACCCTGAGAGTATGAGCAGACTCTATCCTACCTAGGAACCAAGAATGAGAAATTGAGGTATTACGATGCTGCTTCCTGCGTTGTCCACTATAACCTAAACTCACTGATGCTTTTCTTAAATAAACTCCTTGTATTAACAATCCACTACCTTATATAGTAGGTTTTCTCCAATCATATTCCTCTAACTTGGTAATGATCACCAGACTGAAACACAAGACTGACATTGCCTAATGCCATTGTCTGGAATGAATGAAAATAATTGTAATGGAGACAACTGGTCTGATTAAAACCTATTTTGGTTTTGTTTCATGAATGAGAAGATCTGGACGAAGAGAGGAAAACACTCTGAACCTTTGCATTGAATCTAGGCAGATTTCATCTTAGTTAAAGATGAGAGCGAACAATGATAACAGCATGTTTCTATAGATACAAGGGAGCTATGTCATGCGAAGACTTAGGGAAAGAGCATATTTCTGAAAATAGCATATGGCGGAATCTACAGGAAATTCAAGGGAACTGTTTTTTATTCTCACAAGAATCCAAAAATTTATGATATTTTATCATTCAAAGCAGGTGGTCAGGGAAAAAATAATATGAAATGAAGCGGCCACTGTGTGGAGAAGAGAGAGATTATTAAGAAATATTTTGAATGCAATTATTAGAGGTTTGTCTCAAGCTGGATTGAACAGCAATGGGTAGCCTCTAGTAACCTAACAAACGATGGGCATGCTTTAGGTGAGGCTTGATCCCTGGAATAATCGTATCACCAAGACCCAGTTGCCTTCTGTCTCTTGCTGCCTCCCACATGCTCTGCCTCTGCTCAGGACTGGCTCTGTGTGTGGTCACAACACGTCTCTCAGCAGCTCCTGGGCTCCACGCTTCCTCCAACAGGAAGAAGGTGCCTCTCCTGGCACTTATTTCAGAAAGGCAAGGACACTTCTTTCCTAGAAATCCTTGGAAAATCTCTCCCCATGTCTTATGGGCTAAACTTTCAGCCATATGTCCACACCTGTCCCTGGAATGGTCACTATGGCCAAAAGAACGAAAACAATGGAAGGGCCTGCACCAGTCAGGGATCGCACCTGGAGCTGAGAATGGAATCAGCCTTCTCTGACACACAAGGGCTGCACAAAGAGAGTGCACCTGAATTAAAGTTGTCATTCTGTCACGAGCAGGAGGGAGCAGTTGATGTTGAATTGCTTGAAACAGGAAATGCCCACTACACTACTTCATTTTGGTTGTCTGAACCCCCAGGTGCATAATAATAAATTTCAATGGCGCAATAATATGTTATTGCCAGCAACTTGAAGAAGTAACCACGTCAGTTCTCTCAAACCCTGTTCTTCTATTAAACCTTCACCTGATTAACATGTCATCTATCCACCCTCACCTCTGCACCCTTACTTTATTAATGCTTCTTCTTTCTTTTCATAGGTTTATACATGTGCCATATATGCATGTATTTTTATGGGACCATACTGTACATCATTTTTGTCATTACTTTTTATAAACTTTTTTTTTCTTTTTTTAACTTTCATTTATTGCCAGATTCATTAAAACAATTCTTTTGAGGTCCAGAAGCACCTTTGGATTGGTGTGGGGCCAGTTTTGACCCACAAGTAAGCGTATATATGGGGCAAGCATGTTATATTGAAATAGAGTTTAGGGAATTTAAGATTTCTGATGTATAACTTGGCATGCCCAGGAGGCTGGCTGTGATTCACTAGATACTAAAAATTATGAAGAATCAAACACTGAGGCAGAGCTTCTGGATCAGAGCAACTCATCAGCCTTTCCTGCTGGTGTGAAGGTTGTCATGGTAACGAGAGGGCTCAGGCTGAAGCAGCTATCACAGTTCTGGGTAGAGCATATGTAACGTTTGGGAAGTTTCCCTTTCTGATTCATGTTTTGACTGAGACATTGAAAGACTCCCATGGTGTGCTGAGACCGAGTGGCCAATAACAACATACATACTAAAATCTGTACATATTAAAATTTGAAAAGTGTTCCTCTACGAGTGGACAGGCTGCCAGGTTTCTTCCTCTCCTTGGCCTGCCTCCTTCTGCTTCACTGCCTTGGGTTTTCTACCTTTTTTTTCCTGTTTAAAATTGCTGTATCACTTGTTTTTAAGATAAAATCATTCCCTCTACCCTCGCAAATTAAAGTGCTAATCTGTTGCCATCAGCCTCCTCTTGAAATACCTCAGTGCTTCTCTCCATCACCTGCAATCAAAGGCGAGGTCCTCGTCTTGCTCACGTGATGTGTTCCTGCCCGTGCTTCTCACCTCAGCACCTGCTCTCAGCATCCCTACCTGACAGTCCCAACTAGCACTCCTAGTTTCTAACACACAGCATGCTTTTCTGGCCTCCTTGTCTTTGCTCAGGCTATTTGATGGACCCCAAACATCCTAGTTTACTTAGGCATCACTTCCTCCATGAACCTTACCAACTAGCGCCCCGTCCCTAGCCCACCAGAGGCATAATCAACTGTCCCATCATCTTTCCTCTGAGCTCAAAGGTGCAGGAATTTTATCTTATTTATCTTTGTGTCCCCAGAGTCTAGCACAGCACCTGACATATAGCTGATGCTCAGTTAACTTCTTTAAACTAAGCTGAACTCAATTAGGGGGTTTTGTGCTTATGAGAAGAGGGAAAAAGACAAAAAAGCTTCCCAGAACCATGCATGGGTATTTTTTTTCTAATACTTTCCAACCATCTTGAAAAGTTTCCGTAAGAGAACCATCTAAAAGGTTTACACAATTCTGTAGCTTTTACAAACAGATTCAACAAAGAGTTATTTGCTTTAGATGGTGTTGCAATTATAACACTGACTCAACAGATCTAGAAGGCTTTTAAATCAACAGGAAACAAGTAGCATGCTATGAAAGCAGAAAGTGGGAGCTACTGCTCTTGCTGGGCAGAACCAACTGGGTTCATCGAGGGAGAGAAGCTGAAGTGTCAGCTTCTAAGACTCAGGATATTCAAAGCTAATTATTTTTTGATTCCTTTATCACTCACAAAAGCAAACTGACTCCAGTTTTCTTCAAGTGATCCAGTTAGTGTCTTTGTTCCCATTTTCCTTACTGTCTACTTCAATCCATCTTTCCCTCTGTTCCTTGATGCCTCACATCCTTTATCACTGTTTCCATCACCCACCTCCAGGGCATCATCATCTCAGGTGAATGTGCTGTCATATCCCTCAACTGGTGGCCCTGTTTCTTTCCTTTGATTCTCATCAAATAGCCTCACAACCAGCAGACATATCTTTTGAAAGCACAGATGAGATCATGAGTCTATGTGGGAAAAGGATTTAATTTTGTTTCATTATCCACTGAATGAAATCCAAAGGCCTTAGTTTAACATTTAATATCCTCTACTCTCCTCCACTACTTTCTTTTTTTTATGTGACACAACACACTGAACCCGTAAACCAAAACTCATCTAAAATACCCCACTCCTCATAAATACCGATGCTGATTTCTGCAGCTGAAAGTATTATCTGCACTCTCTGAACATTTTCATTTTTTACTTGTATTATGGTTTTAATTTTTTGCCTCCTTTTTCTTATAAGATTGCCCATGAATGATTTATCTTTGTGTAGCCTCAGCAACTATTTTTTGGTGTGTGTACAGAATAGGTAACCAATAAATGCTTATTAAATAAGATATCTTGAATTAATTTCACAAATATTACTCCAAATCATATTTTTTGAAGATACTCAAGTTATTTATTAGCAAATTAAAAAATGTAGAAAAACCCTATGATTCTTTATAATTTATTTTTAGCCTTATTGAGGTATAAATGATGTACAAAATAATTGCACATGTTCAGTTACACGTTTTAATGAGTTTTGATATATGCATATGTCAGCAATATCATCCTATATGAGGTATCTAAAATAGCAGAACTCATAGAAGCAGAGAAGAGCATGGTGGTTTTCAGGGTTGGGGTTGCTACTTAAATAATTTTAAATGTCAACTGGATAAAGGACTATTTGGAGAACTGGTAAACCATTACTTCTCTTTGAGTTTGTGAGGGTGTTTTCAGAGGAGATTGTGAGCCAGTGGACGCGTGGGGAAGATCCACCTTCAATGAGAGTGGGCCACTATCTAGGGGCCCAGATAGGAAAAAAAGGAGAAAAGATTTTCCTCTCTCTCTCCTGGAGATGAGACACTCTCCTTCTCCTAAGCTTGGACATCAGAAGTCCAGCCTTTCTGGCTTTGGAACCTTGGGACTTCAAGACTTACACCAGTCTCCCACCCCCCAGGTTCTCAGACCTTCAGCCTTGGACTGAGAATTAAACCACCAGCTTCCCTGGTTCTGAGGCTTTTGAACTTGGACTAAGCCATGCTACCGGAATCCTAGCAAGTCTCCAGCTTGCAGATGGCTTGCTGTGGTACTTCTCAGCCTCCACAATTGTGTGAACCAATTCTCCTAAAAAATCCTCTGTACCCCCTTGATTAATATTTTGAAATAAAAATCTTCCTCTTTTGTACATATATTAATGTATCTATGTATTCTATTGGCTCTGTCTCTTTAGAAAATCCTAATATAATTGGTATTAAGTCTCAGCTATGCAAGATGAATAAGTTCTAGAGATCTGCTGCACAACACAGTGCCTATAGTTAACACTAATGTATTGTACACGTAAATGTGTTAAAAGGATAGACCGCATGTTAAGTGTTCTTACATAAAAACACACACTCACAAAATAACACAAAAAATGTTTTGGAGATAATGGATATGTTTGATGGTATCATGAGTGTATGCACATGTCTCTTAACTTATTTCTCACAGTATAACTGTTGTACACAACAGGTATACTGATTATTAAATTGTGCCACTCAAAAATATATCAATTTTCTCAAGTAGTGTTTATTTGGTGTTGGTACCATCTAGTGGGAAATGTGAGTAATGTTCAACAATTAAGTTGTCTTTGGAGCTTTAGTACTGAGACAGGCCTTTACTATTATCTGGTCCAATATTCTCCATTATACAAATGAATAAACTGAGATTTAGAAACTCTAAGAACTTTCTCATGCTCTGCATAAGGCTGAGCACCTATTATGTGAAATCAACTGTCAGATGGGATGCAAAGAATTGTATTTACCACCAACATGGAGACATAAAATATTAGTAAGTAAAATGTGACAATTAGAGAAGCATGAAAGGAATATTTAAGGCCAGGGAAGAGAGAGAAAAAAGAAATTATTTAGGGGACAATGAGCATAAGAATAATAGGAGAACTTACTAACTAATTTAAGTGAAATGGATACCGGTACAAATAAAATGTTAAAAAGTGCTTTAAATCAATTTGGCCTGAGAAGGTAAAGGATGAACCATAAACTGGGTTCACTAAATCGAGTCAGTATTGTGAATGGACCGACAGGCAAAAGCTTAGAGTTCAAGCTCTTTAAGTGACAGTGGTTAGATTTACAAATTACCAACATATATCAAGAATAAATAGAAAAGACATATCTTAATGCTATATGAAAGAATACTTATAGTTAAGGGTCAGATTTCCACTAAAGGATCCCACATTGACTTACAGGTGTCATATTTCAAATAACTTAAAGGAAAATGAAAATGATGTGCTTTGGAAAATTGTGTTATATGATTCATAAAGTAGGTCTGATGACAAAGACACTGAGGCCAAGACATAGATGAAGAGTTAGAATAAAATTGAACATGAAATTGAATTGAAAAGGATTATGACTAAATCATTCAACATTACTGAGTCTTACATGTGATTTAACTTAGCGTAATAAAGTGAATAAATGAAATAGAAGCATAAAAAGAGGGAAGGTGATAATTGCAGTTTGCTTTCTTTTTGCATTATTGGGATTGTGTTTTACTTTGCCTTGGTCGTTTTTGATATGTTCTATATTCCTCACGTTTTTATAACATACGTTCTTTTTATAATCAGAAAAGCACACCATTTCAAAACTGAATGTAGAAAGAAGCTCCTCTTTACATTTATTTTTTTTTTAAAGTTTATGTATTGATCTGGTATAACATTCCAGAGCATATTGTGAAACATCTCCCTTGCTTCCCCATGTCTTGGAAATGGATCTTAATTTCTGAGAGACATGGTGTAAAGCGAGTGACAGAAATACAATTTTATTATTTTTCTAGTACATTTAGTGGTTTTAATGCATTTATTGTGTAATTAACCTTTGCCTCACTGATTTGAGATGCCATTATTATCATAAACAAATTCTGATATATATATTTGTTTATTTAAAGTCTTTTTATTCTGATTCACTGATGTGTCTCTCTAGCCACACACCAATAACACATTGTTTAAATTGCTATACTTTTGTGATGTTTGAAAATACAAAAAGGCGAGGCTTCCTCATAATTCATCTTTTATAGAATTTCCCTGTTGTTTGTTTTATTTACTTTTCTACATGATTTTAGCATCATCCTATCTAAATTAAAAACAAATCCTGTTGCTGCTTCCACTGGGATGGCATTATATTTACTAAATTGCTTAGGAAAAATTGGCATTTCTAATGCTCAGTCTTCTGATTCAAGAACATGGTCACGTTTATCACTAAACCATGTTATCACTAAACCATGTTCTTTCACATAGTACTTATATGTTTTGTTAAATTTTTACCTTTAAGATACCATAGAAATTTATTTTTTTTAATTTATTAAAATTTGTATTTATGAGTAATTTATATTTTTTTGAATTCTGTTTAAAAAATAATGCCAGCATTAATTCTACTTTTTGTAATTAGTTTTCTTTGAGGCTTGATATGTGGTCTTTTTTTTTCTTTCTTCCTTTCTTTTGTTCTTCTTTTCTATCTTTCTTTATCTTTGTGAGTGCTCTACTGGCATTTGAAAAGATGATTCATTGTTTTCAGAACTCAGAGTCTGTGAAATATTAGTTAGAGCTATTTTATTATTAATAATTATGTCATTTATTTCTCTGTATCTTAATTTTTTCTCATGATCTGATATGGAGTAAGAAAGGTGAATTAATGCCTCATGCTCCTTCTGATTTCCTTTCTCTTTCTCCTTGAATCATTTCTAGTTTATGCTTATGAAGTTATAACTATTACATCTGCTGAGTTAATTGTATTATTTGGTATTATTAAATGTTCTTATATGACTTATTAACTTCTTTTGGTCTGAATTACACCTTGTCTGATATTGAAATAACAACTCATACTTTTCTTTTGTTCATATTTGCCCGGTATGCCATTTCCCTAAATATTTCTAAATATTCTGAATCTCTTTGTTTTAATTCTGTTTCTTATCGACAGATATAGTAAAATTAAGCTTTGTTGTTTTTGTCCAATCTTTTAGTTCTTTTAATAAGTGAGTTTAAGTCGTTTTACATTTATTATTCTAACTGACATGTTTGTTCTGGGATCTATCTGATTTTATGTTAAGCTTGGTGGATTTACAGCTTTAAAAAACTATGTTGTATATTTAATTTTTTGTTTTCTTGTGTGCACAGTCTAACAATTAGGAGGATTGTGGTTTCACTCTGGAAGTTATGTTTTAGATCTATAATTTTGTATAACATCCTTAATTTTCTATTTCTTTACATTGAATTAATTACCTGCCATAGGTTGGTAACTACCTACTGTGGGCAGTAATGGATTTTGTCTATATACTTTTTATCTTGCCTTCCTTCTGAATTTAATTTATCATATTATCATTCTTGGTATTTATTCTTATCAACTAAGTGTACTTATATCTCTTTTACTTGATTTGTCAGATATAAATAAAATACTTTTGTCCACAGATATGGAAGATGAGAAAATCAGCTTCACACAATGCTATCTTCTTTTCCTCTCTATTTTTGTTATTTATATTTATCTCTATATTATCAGGGTATATGTTTAGCATTTGCATTCTGCTCTACCACCTAAATCTTTGTATTTATTTTCATAATAGTCCTACACATAAAAAGATTCAATGCTCACTGCCAGTTATTCTGTCATAGATTTTCTAGGAATATATTCTTTGAATTTCTTCATGTTCTACACTATTTGTGCAGTTGTATTTGTATAACCATTTGGCTGGGTATAAAACTTGGGTGATACTTTCCTTCCTGGAGGATTTTGTAGGTGTTGCTTTGCAAACTTTAGCTTTGGATATTGCTATGAATATGTGTAAGTTCAGACTGACTCTATAAATAGCTTTTTTGGGGGCCTATATAACCACATGATTCTCTATCTTTTTAATTTAATCACATTACTAGGATATATCATTTTCTTGCCAGTCTTTATTAACTTCCTAGGGACATAATTTGCCTTTTTAATCTCTAGATTTATGCCTTTTTTTACTTAAGAAAATTTTTCTTGAATTATATTTTCAAATATTTTTATCTTATGATTTAAGATAGAAAATGAATGTATTCGATCTCCTATGCCTATCTTCCATGCCTTTATTTTCCTGCTGTCAACCTAAAAAACAAGACATCAGAGAAGAATATTTTATAATGTAACAAATTTATTTGAGAGTGAATAAAGAGGATTGTAATCTGTAATGCCCTATAGCAAGCCACAAGTGCATCCAGTAAGGGAAGAGTAAAGGATAGATTTTTTGACAAAAGGGAGAAGTTCATGTAAGCTGTTTGGAAACAGAGTTTATTGGCTTCAGAGGCTCAAAGGCAGAGTCGTCATCAGTTCATTGGTGGAGATGCTATTGTGGGCAGTGTTCTTTTGGAAGCATCTTATCTGAATTATTGATGTCCTAAAGAATGTCTAATGAAAAACTTTATCATAAAAATATGTGCATACATGAGAAACATGCAAGCCATGCAAAGCATGAGATGTGTGAAGGATGTTAGAATTTCTTATGGGGTTATTTTAAAAAGTGCTTAAGACAGTTTTCTTATCTCGGACATGAAAACATAACTATCGCTCCTTTGTGATCTTCTAGCCCCAATTTATCTGAGTTTGACTAGTGTTTTCTTACTGGTTTTTACTCATTTCACAATTCCCCCTTTTGATCAAGATCTTTCTCCAAAAGCCTTGCTAATTCATTTTAATCTTCTATTTCAGGTTGGTTATGCTTCCTTTTATTATTTATATGCTCAGTATTTCTTAGTGTGTTTTCAGCAGTGTCTCTGTTCTCCTTATACCCATTCCAATTTCAACTTCATTTCTGGAGTATTTTTGCATAGTTTTTCACTTTTACTTTAAAGTTTATTTAGTCATACTTCATTTCCTTCTACTACATCAACATATGTACACTAAATTCTGGAGTTTCTGATAAGTCTTGAGTCTCTGAAAGGTCTTCTTAATTTATAAAGACAAGAGCATCCTTTCTTAAAAATTTTATAAAGAAATAAAATTTCTCTTGTGATTGTTTTTTTCAGCCATTAAATTTCCCAGTTTTCTTCCTTTTCTTGCAGAATATGTTTGTATATATAGATTATTTTCATTGTTTGCATATTCTGTATTTGTAAATTTGCCTACTTGCTAAAATTTATTTGTAACCCCAAATGAATACTCAGGGTACTTTTATGGTCATTCAAAGACATGTGTAGAATGCCAAAAATTTTTAGTCACCAAATGTGCATGTTTCCACCTGGGGGTCACAAAGCTGATGCTCTGCCATCTTGTTTCAGCTCTTACGTTGTAAACTAGTGTCCTTTCTGTGTGCTAATTGATGCCATATTTTCCATATTTTTGTGCTTTTTATTGGTAATTTCACTGTTTAACATGGCCTGCAAGTGTAGTGCAAAAGTACAGTGCAGTGTTCCTAAGTACGAGAAGGCTGTACTCCTCCCCCAACTACATCAGCCCATCACTGAGAGTGAGGGAAGAGAGTGAGAGATTTTGCCTGGTAATCCAGGGAATTCTCTTTTATTTTACCCAAGGTCACCAAAGTGGTACCACCAGGAGACCTGAAGAGTCACAGTGTTACTGGACTTGGGGTACCTCAGTGCTGATACACCTGCAGTGACCAAAGCCTTAGACTACAAAACTCAATTCCCTTTGAATATCTGGAAAGCCTTCTCAAGATAGATGTGTTTAAACAAGCCCAGACTGTGAAGATTAAATTAAATACCTAACTCTTCAATACCCAGACATCAACAAACATCCACAAGCATCAAGAATGTGCAGGAAGATGTGACCTCACCAAAGGAACTAAATAAGGTACCAGTGACCAGTCTCAGAGTGATGGAGATATGTGACTTTTCAGGCAAAGAATTCAAAATAGCTGTCTTGAAGAAGCTCAATGAACTTCAAGACAACACAGAGAAAGAATTCAGAAGCCCCTCAGAGAAATTTAACAAAGAGATTGAAATAATAATAATAATCATAATAATAAAAAAGCAGAAATTCTGAAGCTGAAGAATTCAATTGACAAAATGAGAAATACATCAGAGTCTCTCAACAGCAGAATTAACAAAGCAGAAGAAAGGATTAGTGAGCTTGAACACAGGCTATTGGATAATACATAGTCAGAAGAGAGAAGAAAAAAGAGCAACAAAGAATGAAATATGCCTACAGATCTAGAAAATAGCCTCAAAGGGGTAAATCTAAGAGTTATTGGCCTTAAATTAGAGGTAGAGAAAGAGATTGGGGTAGAAAGTTTATTCAAATAAATAATAACAGAGAACTTTCCAAACCTAGGGAAAGATATCAATATTCAGGTTCCACAAGGTCACAGAACACCAGACAGATTTAATCCAAACAAGGCTACCTAAAGTCATTTAATAATCAAGCTTAAAGGTCACGGATAAAGAAAAAGTCCTAAGGGAAGGAAGAAAAAAGAAAAAAATAACATATAAAGGAGCTCTGTTATGTCTGGCAGCAGACTTCTCAGTGGAAACCTTACAGGCCAGGAGAGAGTGGTATGACATATTCAAAGTGCTAAAGACAAAAAAACCTTAAAAATAGAATATTATATCCTGAAAAACAATCCTTCAAACATGAAGGAAGAATAAAGACTTTCACAGACAAATGAAAGCTGAGGGATTTCATCAACTTGTATAAAAAAGAAAAGAAAAGAAAAGAAAAGTAAAGAAAAATACAAGAAAGAAAAAAAACTAATGGGGCCAGGAGAGAAACCACTAGAAACAAACAGGGAACAGTAATTCTCAGAGTCCACACAGGACCAGGAATAATCCATGTCCCCATAAGCTAGAGTGAAACATGTCTTGACACATGAGCCATTGAGAAGAGTCCTTAGAGAGCAGGAATAACTAATGTTATCAATAGTGGGAATTTAAAAAGCCCTAAATTAAAGGCTGTTGTGGGCCTATCAAAGATTCCTAGCAAGCCTCAAAAGAAACACATTGTTTCCACATACTTAAATGCATTCCCAAAGAAAACTCAAAAATATTGAAAGGAAATTTAAGAAACTATCAAGTCCATAACAACATAAAACTACAATGCCTTTAATCTAATAAAATATTTTCAGGCATGCAAAAAAGCAGGAAAATATGATCCAGCAAACTCTAAAACCTGACCTGGAAATGAGTCAGATGATAGAATTAGGAGACAAGGATACCAATACAGGTATCATAATTTATATGGTATGGTCAAGAAGGAAGAAGAAGCGTAAGCACTGTCATTCAGGTTTGTGCTGAAGGGTCAAGGAAGTGCAATGAGGTAAGACAAGGAAATAAAAGTTGTACAGATTGGAAATGAAGAAGAAGGATGTCTTTATCCTCAGTGTGATTGTGTGTATTCATTACAGTACTGAATGAAAGTGGTGACAGTAGATATCTTGCCTTGTTTCTGTACTTAAGGGGAAATCATTCAGTCTTCCACTGTTTGAGGGAGTTCCTGTTTATTCCTAGTTTGATGGGAGTTTTATCATGAGTAGATTAATTCAATTTTTTCTGTTTTCCCAATTTTTACTGTAAAATTTTTAAATATACATAATTTTGGAAAGAATAATTTAATGAACACCCACATCTCCTTCTATATTTACTAGTTCCTAATTGTTAATATCCTGACATTTTCTGCCTATCAATCTTCTATCTATATTGTTTTTTGCTACCTAGCTAGATATACAGATGTAGATATACATATACATATATCAGTAGGTGTATATATACTGAATCATTTAAAAGTACACTTGAGACATTATGAGTGAATCTTAATAGAATACATGTTCTCACACACACATACAAACACCCTATTCAACCCTGAGCAATTTAGCAAGTCATTTCCTAAGAACAAATATTAAATACAATGTCATTATCACACTCATGAAATTTAGCATTGATACAATAATATTATCTAAAAATGGCTCTTGGAGTTTTCTTTTGTTTTTCAATTCAGGTCTAATAAAAAATTGTGCACTGCATTTAGTTTCTTACCTTTTTAGTCTCATTTGATCTCAAATAGTCTCTTACTCTTTGTCTTTCATGTCATTGTCAGTCTTTGAAGAGTCCAGGCTAGTTGTTTTGTAGAATATCCTGAAATTTGGATTCCTCATATTTAGCTTCAGATAAAAGTTTTTGGGTAGAATTCTACACAGGCAATGTTGTGTTCTTCTCAGTGCATCATATCAGGGGGCACATGATGGTAGAGTGCCCCTTCATTGATAATGCTAAGTTTGGTTGATTAGGTTAAATGGTTTCTACCAGATTTTTCCTTTGTAAAGGGACATTTTCCCCCTTTGTAAATAATAAGTACTCAGCATGAATCTTGGAGACTAGGTAAAAATCCTATCTCCTAAGATATTTTCAGCCAATTATTTTAGCATCCATTGACTGCTTGAATAAATTATTAAGTTGGCTGCAAAATAGTGATTTTTCTAATTCTGTCATTGCACTTTACATGTATTAGTTGGCATTCTTTGCTCCACTACCACACTACACCTTTCTCTACCCTGTCCTGTGCCCTGACAAGACTGGTCTGTAAGAACCATATCATGGGGCTCTGCTGCCCTCTGGCTTCCCGTTGGGTCTGGCTTATTGGGATCAAAGGCAAGAAACAAAAGAGGGAGGAGAGTGAGGTCCAGTATTTCTTTATTTCCTGCAGGGTCAGTGTGGACTGGCCTCAGGGTGACTCAAGATTCCAACTCCTATCAGGCCACCCCTTCCACACAGCCCTCCTTGTCTCCAGGTTCTAGTAAGAGCAATCTCTTCTTCTTTAGGTCCAGAGGTTGTAAAGGAGTTTTACTACCAGCCCTGGAGCCTGTACTTTCCTGGGATCTTGCACCTTCCTTTGTGGTTTTCCCAAACCCTGCATGTACCTTTATAAATAGTCCCATTATTAAACTTTCCTCAAATGATCATAACTAGTGTCATCTTTTTCCTACTCTGAACCTCAGTGATTCTTAACATCTTGCTCACTTCCTTTTTATCGCCCTTCACAGCAATTGCAGCTGCATCCAATGGCTGCCCCAGCCATCCCTGGATATCTACCCATTTTTCCTCATGATATTTCCACAATAAATTTTTTGCCCATTTAATCTAACTTGGCATCTACTATGAAGGACCTAGACCAATACTGTAGCTTATTAACCTCAAGAATTCCCATGCCATGAGCTTTAGTTAAGACTTATAAAGGAACTGGAAGAGTTGAGTAATTTAGCACCAATTTAGTATCTGCCCATCTAGAAAGATTCTATTGTACTAGTGCATCAGCAAAGGTGACTGAATGGAAGATACGTCAAGGGGGTGGTGGAGTTAGTTCTGGGCTTAATAGCAACTGGGACAGACATATGCTAGCAGCATGTGTTAAAATTGGAGTAATGTTAATTTGAATAAGTTCTAGCTTATATTTTGTATCATCACATCTTCAATTAATGCTGCCCTGTTTTGTCTTCCTTGCTGTTTCCAAGGAAAAAGTACGATAGCTGGTTATTTGAATGATTGAACTAGGGACTATGAGTAGGTCTTGAGAGAGCATGCTTGCCTTCATGCTAGACTCTGTCAGCAGAAAAGTGGAAAAGGGTTTGGAATCAGTTTTAAATTCTGGGGCTGTTACTTAACTTAGCTGAACTTGCTTCTTCTTTTATGAAGAGAGAAGTAATACTCACTTTTAAATGTTATTTTGGTGATTGGTAAGAATGCCTAGAATGTATTGTGGTTTATTTGGGTTATTATTTTTATCTAAATGTGTGAATTGGAAAGAGTTCAATTCATTGATAAGATGTTTGGAGCTCCAGTCTCCAGGGAGGGTGTCTCCACACTCCGTTTAAACATCAAGTCTGGGGCCTACAGCTGAGTAACCAGGACTTTTTCCCCAAAGGCCAAGCACCCCGAGGTCTCTTGAGCAGGCGCCTGCTGAGAGCTCTGCTGCTGTAATTAATAGTGGCAAAGTTTTAATGAACCCCGCAAGGAAGAGTTTTTCTGACACTTACTTTTTAAAACCTGAAATGGTTTCTATTCCTTGGAGATTAATTAAAAAGTTTTTTTAAATCTTTGTTGAGATGCTTAAGGCAACTCTCCAGCTGTTTCTTTTTAATGAGTTCTGTAAACAGTTCCTGTGCTGGAAGGTTCTTTAGTGTACCGTGTGAAGTAGCAAGAGCTCCCGGGGAGCAAGTGCAGGAAAACTTCTGAGAAACACTGAAGATGATTTCCCTGGGCAGTCTCAGAGGTGCACACGCCTTTGAACTTATCATCTCTCTAGATTATTCACAACTGAAGGAGAGAGGAGGTGAGGGAGAATACTCCAGAAGGCTTTAATAGGTCACTTATAGGTGAGTTCTCCCAATTAGTTTCATATTTGAGTGTAGGCTTTGGACCTCTCAGCTATATCATACTGATGAGCAGCTGGAGGAACGGGAGTAAGGAGTAGGTCTTCAGTGAAGAGCACATGTTGCACCCTCACCAACCCCATTCTCAGACTCAGGCTACCTGTGGCCTTTAATCAACCTGGTAAATATGCCAGGTGACCCCTCATCCCCAGGACAGCAGCACACAAAGAATATGTGTTTATGCTTATCCACATCCAAACCGTTTGGACATTTAATTGAACCAATTAATCAGTTCATGATGAAACAAATTTAATTTAAACTACTTTGTAGAAGTTAAATTTGGATCCATGAGGCCAAGTTATGGAATAGACTGACATTTATTGCTGAAGTGACCAGTTGTTTTGACCTTTTTGACCTTGCATTCGCATTGTTTTTCATGCTCACCCTCTATCAGACATCTCAACAGTGCTGAGATTAAGGAAATGAAAGAGGAACCCAAGCTGGATTTATCATAGACAGACCAGGCAGTAGAGACATTGCCGTGATATTTCTGACAGAATTTTATAAAGAGCCTTCAGATCATGATTTAGAGGTAAACAATAGCACCATTTATCAAATACTTCTGGAAAAAACAAAGCCAGTAAGCTACTAATAGTCAGAAGAGTTTCCTGACCATGCTAGGGCAATTGTTTTTTATAAAAGTTTAGACAAATTCAATTCATTTTAGAGAGAGACAGAATTCTTAGAATGAAGAATTAATTGATAAAAACATACATTTTAAGTGATCATGATTGGTCTCTTAAAGCAAGGAAGGTGTATCATACATATTTATCTCTTCTCTATCCCCAGATACCACTGAAATGACAAAAAGAGCAGAAGCTGTAACCTACAGGAACAAACAGAATGGGAAAGTAGACAGAAGCAGACAAGAAAATTGCAGCATTTTTTTTTTTAAATATGGAAAGCACAGGGAGGAGAGGAACCAACTCATCAGAGAAGCAGCTACCAGCTAACAAGCATGCAGAAGAAGCATCAGACACATGCGAAAGCAGCAAACACATTGCCTTCGAGAGCCCTGAGAGGCTTCAGACTCGAGGACACTAGCTACAGTGTGGACACAAAGGGTGAACACAGGGTAAGATGAAAGTCTACCAGGAAAGCAGTTGGATCTTCCGACCTCTACACCACCCCCATCCAGCTAAAAAAAAACCCGTCCTGAGCAGGAGCCTGGAGGTTTATTCTAATGGGAAGCCCTAGATTCTGACAACCCAGACAAAGCAGAAGTCAGTGGGGCTTGGGTCTGAACTCAGAAGAATGGAGGGAAAGTCTAAACCCTGGGGATGAAGCGCCAGCCCCAGTGCGCTCCTTGCCCCTCAGTCTCTTACACTCAGGTGTGTTCTACCCCCACTGCTCATGCTCAGACGACAGGTTGCAGAAATCGTGGATATATCCATAGCCCCAGAGGTATTCATATTTGAGGGAATCTCCACAAAATGGCCAGCAGGACCATCCCATGACTCTCTATAAAACTCTATATAGGGAGTTTCTAATGAGAGACAAAAGAAAAAAGAAATTAGTGGAAACAGATAATGTAGAGAAGAGAATAAAACTTTAAACTACAGTAATTAGATCGTCCTGTCTTTTCCCACCTTCTTTTCCCAGAAGAAGTAATCATCAATTGGCCAGTTGCTTGGCTGCAGGTTGGGGTGAGGTGCAAGAATCTATGATGTGCATGGGGCCCCCAGGATGCAGAGTATGAGGTATCATGGTTGGGAGATGGGATGCATTGAGCAAACGATAATTGATTGAGCACAGTGGCAAATACCGGAGGGATTTCTCACGGCTGGAAACGGTACTCCGGACCGTGGAATGGGGTAGGCCGGAAAGCACTCGATGTGTAGGATTTGAAATGGACTAATCAGTATGAAATCATTTTGTTTTTCAGTCAACTGAATTGAGGTGTAATTTACACACAATGAAATGCACTTAAGAATATAGTGCAATCAATTATGACAAATCACCATACTCAATATATAGATCATTTCCTTTATCCCCCAAATTTTCCTGATATCCCTTTACTGTGGATTTATGCCCCTTACCCTCTGCCCTATACAACCACTGCTCTACCACTGTAGATGGCTGTCACTATATATTAGCTTCACCTGTTCCACAATTTCACATGAATGCAGTAAGACAATACATATACTCTTTTCTGCCTATCCTCTTTCACTTAACCATGTTTTTGTGATTCACTCATGTTAATACATGCATCAGTAGTTCATTCTTGTTGAGTAGTATTCCACTTTATGGATACAACATCATTGTTTTTAATCTCTTCACCTGTTTGTAGACATTTGGGTTGGTTTAAATTTTTGCTATTTTTTAAAGAAGGCAGTTATGAGCATTTATGTATATATCTTTGTATGTCATTCTTTTTGACAAATACTTGGAAGTATTTACTTTACCACCTAGAAGTGGAACTTTTGGGCCATATACTAGGTGTATGTTTTATTTTATATGGCACTGAAAAATATGAGAGTTACAGTTCATCAACATCTTCACCACAGATGGGCTTTTTATTTTTAACCATTCTAGTGGAGGGAGTATTGTGATATCTCCTTGTTATTTTAATTTGCATTTCCCTGATGACTAATGAGGTTGAATATCTTTTAATGTGCTCACTTACCTTTTGTATATCTTCTTTTGTGAAGTACCTGTTCAAACCACAAGCCCATTTTTAATTGGGTCATTTATCTTATTATTAAATTATAAGAGTTCTTTATATACTCTGAATAGAAGCCTTTTGTCATGAATATGTATTGTGAATATTTTATCCAGTTCTGTGGCATGCTCTTTCATTTTCTTAAGGATGTCTTTCAGATAACAGAATTTTTTAATATTGATTAAGTACAATTTATCACTTTTAATGAAGTCATATTTTAAAAATTACATATAGAAATAGTTCTAAATGTATGTGTATATGTAAGTGTATATATATTTGTGTTTGTGTATATATATATATATATGTATATGTAGGTAAATGAGTTTCTTTCCTACCCATTTGCTGAACTAGAGGTCCTAGAAGCACTGATACCTGCTGGCAGTGGGCACACTAAGACTCAGATCCTGGTGTTTAAATACCACCCACACTAAAGGAACAGGGTTCCCTGAAGAAATGGCTAATTCCAGGGTAAGATAAAGGAAGTACAAGAACATTTAATGTCTTTTACACCAGAAAATAAGAAAGCACTCAAAGAGCGATGGGGTATATAAAGAGAATTCAGGAGAGCTATCTCGAAGGAACTCTCATTGGCAAATATCATAAACACAAGTAATAAAAGTAACAAATTATAATCTATTGAATAAAATATGGATCCATGATATAAATAAGTAAATGACCAATAAAATAAATGGGAGAGATGTACAAGCTCTTTTTTAGCAGAAGAATGACAACTCATAAATGCAGAAGAAATGATGGAAATTGAAACTTGTAATTTGGTGGCTGTTATAGTGGTGATTGATTTAAACAGGATCCATCTATCGATGAGGCTAAACCTGATGGATGAAGTTCTAAGATACATAAAAATTTTGGCATAATATTAGAATATATCCTACAAAACCCCAGCGAATTACAAAGGGAAGATGATGACTTTAAGGTGGAGAAATCTGACACCAACATAATCAGGTGATCAAAGTTAAAACACTACCGGTGGTTAGATGGGTCAATATCAGGTGCTTCCTGATATATTGAGAAGAGCGCAGCGTTGTTTCTGTGATATTCTTGTCAAGAAATCATGACCCGAGTCTGATCATTAGGAAACATTGAATAGGACCAGATAGAGCGACATCTGACAGTATATACGGCCAATTACTCTTAATAAAAGTTACTGAGGACATGAAAGGCAGGCAAAGACTGAATAACTATTTCAGATTGGTGGAGAACAAAGATATGAATAAATTCCATGCACATTCCTAGATAGGATTCTGAAGCAAAAAGTAAAAGAAACATTGTTGAGAAGTTGGAGAAATTTCAATGAGATTTGAGCAGGGTACATCAAATCTCAAACCTTTGAACTCCCCTGAGTGATGAAAGACAAGATATCTCGTGGTCTTAAGCCTTTGCTCAAGACCATATTTAAAATTCTGTATGTGGGATATTTCCATATCAGTAATCATTTAATTATGTGAATTTCACCAAGCTCTCAATCTAGAAAACTGAAGAAAAAATTTGCTTTGAACTTTAGCTTCCAGGCACTCCTGAGTTTCCCTTTGACTTAGTCCCATTCTAGTTATTAAAACATGAGACCCTTCTTATTCTCTTGATCAGTGATAAATCAATAGTCTTTCATTAACATACAAGCATTTCAGACTTTTTATGTATTAATTGTTATGCAAGTTGTCATTGAGAAAATACATATTTATACTGGTTGCTGCTTTCCACGACATCAATGTGTCCATGATTTGAAAGTATGAAACAACTTGAAACAAACAAAACAAGGCTTGAGGATTATGGCTGCAACCTAGCACTACCAATGGGTCATAGCATGAATCTTCCTGGATATGGGTCTACAGCTCATGCCCAGCCAACGTGCAGTGAGGAAGTCAGTATTAGACTTTTGGAAAAGACCTACTACTTAGCTAACAATGTTACTAAAGATCAACCGATAAGCTATTTGCCAAGAAAGAAGGAAGAACAAATTAAAATTAAAATTAGATTTCTCTTAAAATGAAGAATTAGATTACCTGGGGGAAAAGGAATAGGTAAGTCAGTAGGGTCTTTACCTCAGGCAGCCTGTATATTATCTCACATTTATGCCTTCATAGGGATGGGCAGGAGAAGAAAGTATGGGGCATGTACACGTGGAATTGGTGAACGCTGGAGCTTTAGGATTTGAGGCTGCTAATAAAGCTTTTTTTGTTTTGAAAAGGGGGGGGGTGGTTCATTTATTTGCTTTTGCTATTTGTTGTCTTGTTATCTCAAATCCTCCATTTGAGATTCCTCATTAAATTATGATCTAAACTCTGCCTAGAAACAATTTACATTCAGAAGAGAGAAAGAAGATGGAGTGTTGAGGGATAGGGCCCAAGAGAACCTACAGAAGAAAAGGGAAAAAGAGGGAAGGACAAGGTAAAAGGAAGGAAGGGAGGCAGGAAGGTAAGAAGGCAGAGAAAATTGGAAGGAAGGGAAGAGAACATCATGGAGAAGAAAGAAGTAAAAAGGAGATTAGGATGAACAAAACAGGAATGATGGGCAGTTAGGCAGAGGAAGTTCTGCAACTGAGCTTCTTACAAGTGGTGCTAAGTGTCACGGCAGTGGCAATTCATGAGCAAAGATATGGGCACAATCTGCTTTTCTACAGCCATGAAACCTAGGATTTTCCAATAAAAGTGCATATTACATGAAAAATATAAACAAAGTGACTAATGCAATGTCCTTGATTTTCTTCAATTTGTAACTATGAAATAAACATCAACATCTTTTATTTCTTGACTTATTCATTCAGCAAGTTAACTGAGCATTTACCTGTGATATTAAATACAATGACAAGCTACTGGGATTTGAGTATATACAAAAAAACAAGACAGACATAGCCCCTGCCCATATGGAACTTCCCTTCTATTCGAGGAGACAAAGGAGCAAACAATGAAAAGGCACCAAGGATACTAGGATACTGCCATCACTATAGTAGGGTTTTGTCAGCTTCACTCAGAATAAAGCCTCACACAAGTTAAGAAAGTCACAGATCAAATGTTTTCATTTAAGTAATTCATTCTTTTAAGATAGAAATGTAATATAATCTGTTTTTGTTATAACTATGGGAATAATAACATATTATTCATAGTACATTATAGCCTGGGTGGTTCAATAATGGGGCCCATGTTTAAGATTATACAATTTTAATTTGTATACTGAATCTATATCTGCTTACATCATTCAATTTGGAAATAATGCTAAATGTGTAAATTATAAATATGTGGCTCAAACCTCTCTCCCTTTTTGTCCCGATGCCCCCAGAGACTGTGGCTGTGGTGGTGGCATTGAAGATGGAGAGAAGTTAACAGACTTCAGATAAATTTTGGAGAGGAAGAAGAATCAAGAATGACTCAATTTCTCACTTGACTAACTCGTGTGGGCAGTGATGCAACTTACTGTGATAGGTGAGACAAGGATAAGAAAATTAAGCATTCCATTTTGAATATACTATTCATATATTTGAGATTCCTGGGTTCTTATCTTAAATCTGCACTTCATCTTGAAGAAGTCATATTTTCTCTAGTTTCAGAGTTCTCTTCTTTAAAATGATGCCTTTGGATAAAACGGTCTCTAAGGCTCCTTGCGTGCATAAAAGCTTTTTTAAAATAGTACCTTACATTTACACTGAGATTTAGAGTTTGTGAAGTAATTTTCGCTCTCACATTAAGGGTGAAGTACTGTTCTTATGCTGGTGGTCCTTGGACTGTGCTTTGAGAAACATTTCTCCATTGTCTATGGAGTCAACAAAATGCTTAGCGTTTGAGAGGTAAAGGTTGGGAATTTAATGGTTTTCTAAAAAGCAACAATTTAACAGACATACAATTTGTCTTTGGGAATTATATTTATTAATACATTCAATATTGAATACTGATTCTTCTGTGTTTGGAGATGTCTCTTTCTCCTTCCCTTTAAGACTATCCTATAGTCCCAGGAAATATGAGAAATTATGTTGACTTTTGTCCCCTAAGTGGAGAAGAAATAGGAAGGTATGAAATTCCATTTCTTTTCCAACCATCAACACTTTCTGAGTGTGCTGAGGAATTAAGAATAATGTTTATGAGTTTCCAGAGCATAACATGTACTTCCAGGGCACTGTTAGAAGCTCTTTTTGAACACAGTGGGTTTCTGCCTGGGTAAATTATTGATAAGCCTCACTTTGGAAACCTTTGGTCAGCTGCCTTTCCATCCTTGGCATCACCTTCTCTCTGTCGAGTCCTTATTTCACTTGTAAGTAATTACTTTTAATTTTCACAATGAAGTGCCACACTTTTGTATTATATCTCTCATTAACAGCTTAATAACAGGCTCTTTGGAAATTAAAATTTTCTATACATATCACTTAATGCTCACTATTGTAAAGGTTAATGAAAACGGGAAATTAAGCTAAAAAAGTGCTGTGCTATTCTTGAAGGATAGCATTGACCTTCTGTTAGTAATTTTGGTTTTATTTTATTTTACTCCAAGTATTAACTTCAGTGCAGCTTTTTACATGAAGAATATTCTCATTCCTAAAACATATACTTAGAATTACTCATAGGATTAAAGTGAGTATCTTAGTTTGCCTCCTGGGATGACATATATTAATAGCATAGCTCACTGATTTCTTTCATTCATATTTTTTGTTTTGCTGCTTCTCTCTCTGAACTTTCTTCTTGCTCTCTTTTGGAGATTTAGCTTCCTCTCTCCATCTCTTAAATATTGGTTATTATTAAGATATTGTTCTTGTCCTTTTTTTCTCACTAAAACTGCTCTCCTTAAATACCCTTATTTGTTATCATGACTTTAACGATTGTATGATTCCCAAATCTATATCTTTGGCCCAGAATTCTCTAACGAACTCCAAAATAATTTAGTTAATTCATTATTGAATAAGCTCACCTATATATCCCAGGGACATCAAACCCATCATGTTCAAAATTATACTCTTTTTTTAACCATTGCCTTTAAATATGTTCTTCCCCAGGCATTGTCTACCTAAGTGAATGAAAACACTTTAGATGTAGCCACACAAATCAGAAATCTGGGATGCATCCTGGCTCTGCTCTGTTTCCTCTCCACACACCAAAAGTCCCTAAATACTGAAAATTGTATTTCCTTTACATGTTCCACATCCATCCCCTCCTACCCATCCCCACGGCTACCACTTTCACTTAGCTGCTTATCATTTGTCACTTGAACACGCAGACTTTTAAGGTAGCCCCGACCAAGTCTCCAATCTTATTCTTTTAAATAGTCCTTCACATTAACCAAAAAGTAAGCTTAGTAATCACATATCGAGTCATATCATTCTACTCATTATTTACAATGAAGTCCAGCATCTCTGACATGGTACACAAGCTTGCCTGTGAACCCCTTTTCCAGCATCATTTTTTTCCTGTGTCCCCCTTACACCCTAAAGTACAGCCTGGTGTGTCCTATCCATCTGATGTCTTCCTGAAGCATTTCTAAATATCCATCTATGGTGAAGCCTTTCCCAGCCCCCTCTCAGAATAATCTACCACAACCTCCCTTGGTCCGACGGTGTGCTGTGCACACTTGAATCACAGTCCCCAAATTGTTTATTTGCATGGCTCACTTTGCGGGGAGACTGCCAAGTCCTGGAAGATGGAGACAGTATCTTATTAATGTTTGCTTCTCCTGTGTCTAGGTCAGGACAATGCCTACATAGGGAAGATGCTCAATAAATGTAAATTGCATGAGTGGATTAATAAATGAATGAGACAATTAATTATTAACATCTACACAGGGATAATTGTGGATATAAAACATCCATATGTAGATAATATATGAATAATTGAAAAGCATCCTGGTGATATTTTATTTAGTTCTTCAGTTTTAGGGAGTCAATAAATTCACTTTATTTTTGTTACGTGCTTCAGCTATTTTTTCTAACCACTGTACATAGTTCCTAAACTTTTCTTATCACTTCTTCAGAAGTTCTAGGACAATTATTCCTTGAGCTTAATTATTCTGGCCATAAAAATATACCTGCTTTGACTCTTTTATAGTCTGTGAGCCAAAACCACAGGCATATTTCCTTCCCTCCCTTGGTAGCAGCAAACCACGTGGCTCACACATTAACAACATGCATCTCTCTTGAGCAGAGAACCAAATGTGTCCTGATAAATGAGTTTTGGATGTTTCTCTCCAAAACTTTCACCAACCAGCAAACACACACATACACACACACACATGAGAGATATGCACATAAAAGAGACAATCAGGAAATATTTTAGTGCATCCTCTTTCTCTATGTTATCATGTGAATATAACACCTCAGTCTGAGGTTTCACTAAACTCATGAGGACATAATAGTAAAGATGTGAATCAGGCATCTGCTGCCCTCTAAACATCAGGGCTTCTACCATGACAGCTCTTCAAGGCCAACTTGACCCGAATGTCTGTCTTTCCTTACTTCCTTTACCCTATATCCAATCTCAGGTACTCCGTGGAAAGGCCTCAGAATCTTTCTCACCCCAGTGTGGGAAGGTTAATAGAAGTGTTTTTTTCATGTCTACAAACACTTGTGTTAGAACTACCTAAGGAGAAGGAGATTTTTGAGCCATTATCACATGAGGATGATACTCTGCTCCCTCCAAGCTCCACTTAATCCAACTTGGGCAAGACTGAGATCCATCAGCCCATCACCATCCAAATACCAGGAAAGTGTAGTTTGCAATATGGTCCCAGGAGTACATGTGTTCTTATTACTACATGAGTTCCAGGTGTAGGGAGCCAGCTGGGTATTAAGTCATCTCCTGCCAGCTCCTTTTCTTCTGAAAATCCATCCCCAGGGCCCAGAGAAATGGAGACAGAAAGACAAATAACTTTTGGTTCTCCTGGTAGATCTGGAATCTGAGTGCCATGTGTTCTTGTCCTCAGGGATAATCTGGGGGGGTTTGGGTGGAGATGATACCTCCATAAAGCCTGTTCTGCTGGTGTTTCCAGTGAGCAGGCTGCAGCCCCTGCACCGCCTGCATTAAGAGAACAGTGACAAGTCCTGCACCTGGGAGGCTCTTCTTTCAGAGGCTGCTGGAGGGAGCAAGATCCTCAGATCTGACCTGCAAAAGCTACCTTGACCTCTGTAGAATTTCCTATAAATCTAACCCTATTCTGAGACAAGACCAGGGCTGCTACTACAGTGAGTAAAGGGTGTTTTGCAAAGTGTGGTAGTTTAAAGAAGCTGGAGTCTGGAGGATGGAAGGGTTCCAGAAATCAGTGTACTAAATGAGAGATACAGGGTCAATTTATGGTCAGGAAGTTTTCTGGGCTTGAGATAGGGTTAGCCTTCACAGTGGTGGAGTCAAAAGCTACACATTGAGGTGTACATAGGTGCAGAGGTGGAGTCATGAGCTACACGTTAAACTATCCTTTGCATACTTTTATGGAACATTCAGGTTTTTCCTTCTGTAGCCCCTGTGGCCATATAGTTGGTGAAATGGCAGCCAAAGAAAATTAAAGAAGAGTTGAAAGACTTGATTAAAATCTAGGATATGCCATTTCAAGGTTATTCCTAGTGTAATGCCTTCTGTCCATCCATCCATCCATTCTTCCATTCAACAACTGTATTGAGTACTGTATCAGAAACAGCATCTACTCAGAACCAGGGAAGCAGCCCTACAAGGGGTGGGGTGAAGGCAGGAGTAGGAATATTGTACTGTTGACTCTTCACATAGATAACCCTTGCCCTGGCCCTATATCAGAAATTACTTCCATGAATGCTGGCCAAATTAGTAATGTCACTCTTTGCTTGTGCCCAGAAAGGAAAGAGCCAGATTTTCCTGGGCAGCACCAGGAAGTAAAATACTAAATGTAAACTTTATTTGCTAAAGCCCTAAAACTAGTAAACACAGGGAAGCAGCCATACTTGAAATTGCATTTGTAAACCTCATCCTTTCATTCATGCATTCATATAGTCCTCTATGATTGTTTATTGAGCACCTGCAAAGTGCAATGCACTTTGCACAAGTTGTAAAATAAGATAAAACAAAATGGTGAAGAGAAAATAGGAACAAAATATGGGAACTAAATAAGTTAGAAAGTGAAAAATACATGAGAACATGGATATGGTCCTTTCTCAAAAATGAAATGGCTAATCATTCTGGGAAACAGTTTACTCTGTGACTGCCATTATGATAGTAAAAATGTGGGTCTTACCATCAAAGTTAAATAAAATTCTGTAGAAATGGAAATAGTATTTGATACCCTGTCTTCACTTACATTAGTTACCTGAACTGAGTTTTTTTCTGCTTTACTATGGATTAAATGATTTGCCATGCAGATTCTGAAAAAGATAGCTGACTGAGTCAATGCACAGGTACACCATTAACCCTCTCTTCCTGTTTAAAGACTAATCCACTTCTGCATCTACTCCTCAGCACACCTCTCCCAGCCACAGCAGTGGCCAGTACAGGCACTGTCACCAGAGCATGACAGAAAATCAGACATGGGTCACAGAATTCATTCTCCTGGGATTTCCACTTAGCCCAAAGATGCAGATGCTTCTCTGTGGGCTCTTCTCCCTATTCTACGTCCTCACCCTGCTGGGGAACGGGGTCATTCTGGGGCTCATCTGGCTGGACTCCAAGCTCCACACTCCCATGTACTTCTTCCTCTCACATCTGGCAATTGTAGATATTTCATATGCTTCCAACAATGTCCCCAAGATGCTGGCAAACCTTCTGAATAAGAAAAAAACAATCTCCTTTGCCCCATGCATAATGCAGACCTTTTTATACATGGCTTTTGCTCACACGGAGTGTCTCATCTTGATAATGATGTCCTTTGATCGGTACGTGGCCATCTGCCACCCTCTGCAATACTCTGTCATCATGAGCTGGAGAGTGTGCACCATCCTGGCCGTCACTTCCTGGGCATGTGGCTCCCTCCTGGCCTTGGTCCACGTGGTTCTTATCCTGAGGCTGCCCTTCTGTGGGCCTCATGAAATCAACCACTTCTTCTGTGAAATCCTGTCTGTCCTCAAGCTGGCCTGTGCCGACACCCGGCTCAACCAAGTCATCATCTTAGCTGCTTCCGTGTTCATCCTGGTGGGTCCCCTCTGCCTGGTGCTGGTCTCCTACTCGCGCATCCTGCTGGCCATCCTGAGCATCCAGTCTGGGGAGGGCCGCAGAAAGGCCTTCTCCACCTGCTCCTCCCACCTCTGCGTGGTCGGGCTCTTCTTTGGCAGCGCCATCGTCATGTACATGGCCCCCAAGTCCCGCCATCCTGAGGAGCAGCAGAAGATCCTTTCCCTGTTTTACAGCCTTTTCAACCCCATGCTGAACCCCCTGATCTACAGCCTGAGGAATGCAGAGGTCAAGGGTGCCCTAAAGAGAGTGTTGTGGAAACACAGATCAAGGTGAAGGATGCCAGGGAGAGTCTTGAAGGTGGAAGGTTTTCTCTTTCTGAGGTTTGTGGGAATGGCAACGTAAATGCCTTAAAGTCTCATCTCTTAGATTTCTGATATCAGAAATATATATTGGTCAGATCCTGTCTCTGAATGTGGGGTACTGTGCAGACCACAAAGCATTCACAGAAAGGCATAGAGAGCACAGTCCATGGAGAGAAGAGCCACGTGGTGAAGGGCAGCACATGTGAGCAGAGCCACGGACCCCTCCCGCCAGTTCCTACCACAACCTAGGGTCTGGCTTCTTTCTGTTCCTTTGAAGCTTAGTTCTCTCAAATTTCTTCTTAAATTCCTCTGTGATTTCCATCTCCCTTATTGTCCTATGTCTATGCTATTTAATAATAATCCCATAATATATGCTGCTACAAAAGCATCTCTGACAAAATAGAATAAACATTCACCTTGGCTAAGCAGCCCCTACTGGGAATGTATTATAACAAGACTAAGAGTAGAGCCAATGCCTGGTCTGGAACTTCAAGTCTGAGGCTGTTGACATTAGTACTGGAAATTCATCTGAATGAGCCTAACTCATCCATTTCTGTAAAAAGCAAATTTTAATTTTATGATATTCTTTTTTTAGTTTGAAAGGCAGAGAAATATCAGGATTTTTGTTTCCTTTCATTTAATTCTGCACCATTTAATCAGAAAGAGATTGGAAGGAATTTGCATTTAGAATAAATATGAGAGAAAGTTATTTGGGAGAGTTACATTTTCCAGGATTTGGGTTGCAAAACTGGGTATAGGTGGCAATTCATCATTATGGTGATTACATAAAATATTAGAAGAGTATGAAAACATTGCAAAGGAAGGAGCATCTATGGAAACTGACAGCTTGCTGTAACATTGCAGACTGCCACTTAGAACCAATAACATAGCAAATCTGACAAAGATTTTCGGGAATCTCAACAAAATTCCAAAGAGCACCTACTTCACGTGATACAAATCACTTTTCCTGGAACCAAGTGGTTAGAATGATATGAAAGAGTAATTTGTTTTATTTTAACATGAGTTTGGGACCCAAGCGATCAGCACAGTATGATAATGTGATTTAATACAGTGACTATGGCGTCTTTTGCATTCTCTCCTCTTCCTCTCTACCCTGGTATTGTGTGCCATTCAAGTGCATAACATAGGATGATATTATATTATCTGACGTCTATAGATCTATTTTTTCACCCTAGTTCTCTCATGTATCATTATCAATTCCATGTCTTTCTTCTTTCATGAAATAAAGCAGCAAAGGGGAAACTTTTTCCTTCCACCCTTTCTCTGAAGACACTATTTTTAGTTCTCAAAAGGCTAGTTGATAACTATTCTACCTCTCAGTTCATCTGGGAAAAACATTTTGTCTATAGCTTTTATCTTAGTCTTCTTATCTTCACAGCAAGAAAACTTCCCTAGCCCACAGAAATCCATAAACCTACTCTGCCCCTCCTGAAGAGAACAATTTGAATAAATAAATAAGTACTGGCTCTAAATTTAACTATCAAGCACTGTGAAATTATTGTGTGTCCTACTCTGAAGGGAGAAAAGAAAAAACACAGGCAATATTTTCATATAAAAAGAACTTTCTAACTATAGCTAGAAAATTATTATATTCTCTAAAGTATGTGGACTTTATATTATGGTTAAAACTCTGAAAGGGAAAATAAAAAGAAAACATATAGAATAGTTTCACTCACATAAAATATAAACAATTGATTTGAATTCAGAATTTTTTACCTAGGGTGTATTAGAAAGATTGGGATGGCATTCATTCCATATCAACTCAAAAACGCTTGAGAAAGAATAGACCAAAAAGACATAGCTTCTGCAGAGGGTGACTAGTGTAGATGAATTATAAAGGAATGTCTTTTGGTAGATCTGAGTAGTAGTTCTGATAGAAATATATCTATATTTTTTTAATAAATTACAGAAAATACCTGAGTATATGAGATATTTCTATTAATTGTTTCAATATTTGAGTTCTAGGATTTTAATAAACAGATTATATTTTGGTGTTATGACCTCTTTATATATATTCTTTCAACATTAGTCAGTTTTAAAAGGGCTAAGGGCAAGTAGAAGAAAGACATGTTGCTTTACACTGGAAATTCTACTGAGTGCTTCACAAATGTTACCCTATTTATCTTTCACTAATAGCACAATGAAGTAGATATTATTTTACTCATTTAAAAAAATAAGGAAACTAAATTTCAGAGTAATTTAGTAACTTATCCTACACCACAAAGCCAGTAATAGGACAGAGTTGAAAGTTAAACATGGATTGTACTGACTGCAAACCCACACTGCTTCATATCAGCTTTCTTCCCCAAATATCACAGATTTGAGCTCTACATGAGTCAGGCTCAGCATCCACCTAATGGAGCAGAGTCCAGAACAAAAAAAAAAGAGTTTATGCTATTATAGCCCAAGCCTTGACACCAGACAGAATGCATCCTCTGGCCAGCATATCCTTGGGTGCTCATTAGCACCCTCAGTAAGAGTAGATACCCTCACCTTACAGGCCTAATCATTCCCTACTAGCAACTCCCTCTCCATGATTTTCTGCAAAATCACATGGTGCCATAGGGCCTTGCTCCAAAGGGGGTGATCTGAAGGGGAGACACCATGCTGTTCTCGTATCCCATCTTACCTATAATTCTAGTCTTCTTCATATCATCAGATTTAACCCTCCATGTTTTTTTCCTTTGTGATGTGATGGATGCTTTCCCAGGAAGCTTCCCTGTATATCCCATATACAGAACCATGGAGCTACTTTATCAGTGCTCCAGGCTGATAGGACTAAGGGAAAAAAAGAACCTAGCACAGGCTAAAGCTATCTTGGATTCATGTCTCGATTGTGCCACAACTGACTAAATAGCTCTGCTTCTAAGAATAATTTAGCCTTCTCGACCCTGAGTTTAATGGATGCTAAATGATATCATTTATGTAAATCTTAATTGAAGGGATATGTATGTGGGATTATTTTAATGAGAAAGATATAAGGATAATGAGAGTGAAAATGATCACATAGTAAGACTGAGTGCTTGTAAAATTCATGATTAAATATGTACAGAACTACAAAATCCAATTTTATTTTAATGATTCATAGATTATTATAATATTTACTGAACAATGGTGATTTCTCAAAAAAATCATCAATTTGAGTTTGTAGATTTTTGTGCTTGTTTTTATTTTTCTTTGGATGGAAATATTGGGGAAGGTCTCCATCAAAGGAGGCTGAAGGTCAGTGCATAAGAGGTTGGGTATGCAATGGTTTTCACTGTTCCTGCTTGGAGACAAAACTGTGAGAAAAATCCTATATAAAGTTTTACATTCTATGCAGAGCTACAATTCCAAAAGTATTCTTGAGATAGTATCTAGGATAGGAAATAAATACAAAAATTATCGGTCCTTATCTTTGTTACATTCACTCCTACCCCCCACACTAAGAATGCTCATCCACTGTGTACCTATAATAACTCCACTAGGAAATTTCAGGGTCTATATGTAGAGATACAAACTCATCATTGTGATACCTTGTTAACTCGCTGAAATTTCAGCACTCATAGTGGTTTACTTCTTGTATTGGTCTCCCTGTCCTTACTATTGGCTGGGATGCTAGTGAGATTAGAAAAGAAATACAGAGGCTGGACATGATGGCTCACACCTGTAATCCCAGCTACTTGGGAAGCTGAAGTGGGAGGATCTCTTGATCCCAGGAGTTCAAGACCAGCCTGAGTAACATAGGAAGATCCCATCTCTACAAAACATAGAAAAGTAGCCAGGTGTGGAGGTGGACATCTGTAGTCCCAGCTACTCGGGAGGCTAAGGTAGGAGGGTCCCTTGAGGTCAGGAGTTTGAGGTTGAAGTGAGCTGTGATCATACCACTACACTCCAGCCTGGGTGACAGAGCAAGACTCCACCTCTAAAAGAATGAAGAGAGAGAGAGAGAGAGAGAAGAAATATGTAAATGAACAAATAAATGAATGGACATGTATAATTTTTTAAATGACTGTAAATATTTAGCCTGGAAAAGAAGAGACAGAAAAGTAATGGGATATGTCCCACAGAGCATCCTGTAAGAAGAGGCAAAGTGGTTGTTTACTGCTTTCATCAAAGGGAAAAGCTAGAATCAATAGGTAGGTTTATAGAAAGGTGGAATTAAAATCAATATAAGAAAACATTTCTGAACATTATAAGTTAGCCAATAATGAGGTTTTGTGGATTGGTGTGTAGACTACTATAAGTAGAGACAGAGATTGAGTGAAATATGTATGCAATGAACAGGCATTAGGAGTAGAGTCTTTCCAATGTTTCTTCAATATTAAGAATTTTGATTTCATAATAAGCTTCTTTATTTTATTTTTTACTGCAGGGCAGTTTAAGCTGATTTTAAACCAACTTATAACTGTTTAAAGATTTTTAATGGTAACTCTGATAGAATCTTTCCAATCCTGTCTTGTTCTCCAAAGGATTAAGCAGTTATCAAAAGCAAACATTCAAGTATAAAATAATAGTTGTATAAGCTCCATATTTGTGGTTCTCCTGCTTTAATTCCCACATTGCCATCACAATTTTATTTCCAGGTATATGTGGTTTCACATTTTAGAATATTAGCCTGATCTCCAGGGATGGTAGCTCAATAACTTTTGCTTCAAATATATAGCAGTGGAAATGAAAAAGATAAAACCAGCTTCCAAGGCAAGATAAACATCTCTGTGGACCAGAAACAAAACATAAATGCCGACCTCTGAGAGATCTGGAAGCTGCCCTGAGTGGAAGGAGCTCTTCTCTTGGGAACTGAAGATACTGAAGTACTTCATGTGATAATGGGAAACTGAGGCCGGGCACCTTCCTTGAAAATAAGATGTGGAGGAGTGCAGGAGGGACTCCATTTCCTTACTAATGGAGGCCAAAAAGTGCACTGTCATAAGTGGCCTCCCAAACAGCCTCAGGAGAATTGCAGGTTGAAGACTTGAGAGCACCCAGGCACCGGATTGCAACCAGATGTGGAATCCAACCACCTTCTCTCAGTGCTAGGGTCTTCAATATATTCAGTATCACTATAGAAAAATAATTCTAAATCATTGATGTAAGATCCATGTACAGATAGGAAGCTCAAAGAGGTAGGCCAAGACAGTTCCTAATCTCCTAATCCTCTAAATGAGAGAAGAGGGAGGGGAGGGAGAAAGAGAGAGACAAACAGAGAGAGGGGGAGAGAGAGAGAGAGAGAAAGAGAACTAGGTCTATAAAATGACCTTTGAATCTATTTTCAGAAGCTGCCAAGAAAAACATCCCAAAATATCAACAACTTAAAATAAATTCACTTCTAATGATGTCCATTTTGTGCCTTCAAGAATGAACAATCTGATAAGTACTTCATAGTTTTAAGTTTCAAAAACATAAGCAGATTTTTTTAAAGGTATGGCAACTATTTTAGACAGCCAAAAGATTAAGAAGAAAACGGGTTATAAAATAACAAATGGATCCTAAAAAATAACAATTACAAATCTTAGAAATAAAACATACACCCCCTGAAATAAGGACTTTATTTTCTGAAATATTAATAAGAAAAAAATCAACAAACAGGATAACTTCTAGACTGAGCACATTAGAAGCAAAAATTTATGAAATGGAAGTACATAATTTGTACCAAATGCAACAGAGACCATTTTTAAGAGAGTAGAATAAAACCCACCTAGGCATATAGAAGATATTAATAAATTGAGATAAAATATCCATTTATCTTATAGGAATATAAGAATAAAGGAGAAAATGGGATAACAGATTATTGTTGATTTTTTTCCTGATTGAGGAACACATGAATACTCAAAAGAGTACTCTGAATATCAAGCCCATGGATAAAAATAAATTCATGTCTAGACAGTATAATGAAAGTACAGAACATTTAGGAAGAGCAGAAAAATAGTAAATGCTTCAGAGAAAAAAATAGCTACAAAAGAATAACAAAGTAATAGCAGACTTCCTCCCAGCAACACAGATGACAGAAGAGAATATTCAAAATGATGAAAACTGTTATTGTACAATTTCACACTCAGTTAAATTATCTTGCAAGAAAAAGATAAAGCCTAATGAAAATTATCTTCCGTAGGTGTCCAATAGAACAATTATTGATAGATATACTTGATAGAGAAAAAAGTGAAAACAGAATTTTTCTGTAACCAAAGACCACCAAGTCATATGGTTTTAAAGGTAAGTTTTACCTTTAAAAAGGAAGAGCTAATTTTCATATTATATGAAAGCTTTTGAGAATAGAAAAAGAGCTATGTCTTATAGTTTGTTTTATAAAGCTAGCATACCATTCAGACAAAACTAGAAAAGGACAATAGAAGAAAAACCATTTATTGAATTAATCTCAAAAATGAACACAAATGAAAACATCTTAAGTAAAGGATTAGTATATCAAATGTAGCATTGTTAATATCAAACAAAATATATCATTTTAAGGTAAAATAGAATTTAAGGCAAAAAAACAAAAGCAAGGGCCACATATATTCACCATCAAATTCGTATTAACTGATCAACACATATGTGCACATATAGTAGTTACATTCATCAGGTGTCAGGCAGGTGGGAGGGGAGTGGAGGGGATGGGTATATATACACCTACTGGGTGCAAAGCGCACCATCTAAGGGATGGACACGCTTGAAGCTCTGACTCAGGTGGGGCAAAGACTATAATATGTAACCTAAACATTTGTACCCCAATAATATACTGAAATAAAAAATAAATAAAAAGAAAAAATTATGAGGCAAATAGAAGCATTTTATAGTAGTAAAATTAGAAATAGAAAAGGAGGAAATGTAATTAATGAGTATATATGTTTAACATAGTGGACCGTGAACACACACTAGGCAGTAGTGACTGTTCATCTCTAGGCACCAGATATCCTTGGACATCAGTATGAGAGTGCAGCATCTTTTTAGTACATGAGGTCACGATCTGTACTCCAGTCACTGACAAGCCTCTTACTAGACAGGTCTGATGGGGAAAAGCCCACTTCAGACCTCCTGCAGGTGAGCTCTCCCAGGGTAGAAAATAATTGGTCTGTTACTATCTTAATTGGTTGGTATGAAAACTGGAATGACTTTAATTTAGGAAATTACAGTCTGCCTCCTTTATATTTGATCATGAGAGTGGGTTTAGATAAAGGAATAAAAGAGAAATTTAAACCACAAAGGCACCATCAGGTTGTCTCAGCTGCATTCCCTGAAATTATGAAACAGGGTTGGTTCATTTTTATTTCAGGAGAAAGAGAAATAATAGTAGTCACAGACCTAGAGGGATCTGCTTGTTCTCCCTTGGGCTCCAAAACCCTAGAAATTAAAGAATAGAGATTGCTACCTGGTGAGAATTTTGCTTCTTTTGTTTGTGCTCCAGTTAAATCCTATAAATAGGGTTTAATAATTCCTGTTGGGATACCTTATCCTCTTTCCTGACTCCTTAACATGTTCCCCAAAGCTTCTATAGGTCTTTCTACCTGGTCATACTTTGTGAATTATATTCTTTGAGGAACCTGGACGAACAAATATATTTATATATAGGATACATGTTCAGGTCAGATATGACATAAAACTCAGCCAGCACTAGAGAGGACGGGAATAATATATGAGTTCCACCTGCCCTAAATACCAGTTACTCTATTTGGAGGGTTAGTAGGTGGAGAAATTTTGGAGTTCTTGAAATCTTAATAAATCCAAGCTTGGGGAAGTGATAAGATATGAAGGGGTCCTAGAAATCATTCTACTGCTTTTTAAACTTCTGATCATGGACCCTACAGAGAGTGAGAAGTCATCAACATCATTGTTTTTTGGTGAATGTCCTTCCAGGGAAAACCCTTCCAGGCAGGTGGTTGAGCTAAGCAGAAAATAAAACCATCTCTTCTGAGAAAAATCTAGTCTTCATTGGTGCACTTTTTCTTCCAAGGAACTTATTGGAAAGAAAGAGTTTCAACATTAATTTATAGAAGCATTTTACTAATTGGTCAAGTTTTATTCAACTCATATCCAGCTTTTCTTCTTGTTTTTAGTTGTAGGTCTGTGGTAAGTTTCTTATATTATTCAATCTTTATTCATTATAAAATTTTAAATGAACTGTAATTAAAAATCATAATTCAAAATGCAGATAATTCTTGTTATCTGTTAATGCCAAGTTTCTGCTGGTATAGACTTAGCTACTAGAATAATTTAAATGTTTTCTACTTAATCCATATACCTAATATGGATAATTTACTTTGATGCATTTGGTGTTGAATGTGCTATTTAAACTGTAAGGTAAAATAGCTGTTTGAGAGATTTACTTGTAAAAGTTTCTATTGACTCATAAAATTAAGTAGTGAGTTCATAAAATAATGGACCTAATCAGCTACAAAATAAGTTTATGTTACATAAGAAGAGTGTCCTGAAGCCTTTATTTTTCCATGTAAAATTCCTTTTTCTGAGTTATTTAGACCTGAGAATTATCATATTTGTGAGTCCTTTTAACAAGCTTATCAATCCAAGCAGGTTGAATGTGTCAGCAAACAAGAAATGTCTGATATACCCTCAGCTGAGACATGTAGCAGGACATAGTATATGTTTAGTTAATATCTGCGAATTTGATATTTTGTGTTTTAGCTACTTGGAGCAGGAGAAAGATAAGGTGACACCCTTGGTCCTTCTACTTTGTTGTGTGCCTTATCATATGAAATTTTAGAAACAGCATTTGCTCTCTTGATTGGCCCCAAATATTGCAAGAAAGTTCAAGTGAAAATGGATTACACTTTTTCATGCATTTAGGACCGCTGAGTCCTATAGTTGGAAGGGACCTCAACATTCTTCTAGTTCTACTTCTCACATGACATAGGAATCTCATCTTGAATAGATGGTTACTCAATCTATGACTTAAATCATTCACTGGCACAAAATGTGGTCCTAATAAAACAATCAGATTTCAAGGAGGTGATTTCAATTGTTATAAAGTTATTTCTTGGGCTAAGATAATGTCACCTTCCAATAATTTCTACTTTGAATTCTGATTCTTCCTTTGAAGCAAGACAAAAGTTTACTCACTTTTGCTTATGAAACATTTCAAATGTTAACTTTTCAGAAAACTTCAATGGAGAATTCATTGATAGGAACTGAATTATGAATTTTCTGATACTTTTATTTTAGTGAAATTCAGATGGATTGTGGACTACAAAAGGCTATAGAGTCAGACAGGCAAAATACAGAAGCAATGGTTTGGAAGTTACCATGATTTAAACCTCATAATATCCATTCTTGTGGAAGGATTTTAAAACACTTAAGAAGCCATAAAAGAATAAAGATTCACTGTAAGTAATATTTATTTTCACATTATAGTTAAGAATCTATAAAATATATTAAAGATTCTATGAACACGAGTCTATGGTTAAAGTCTTGACTCTAGCCTTGGATATAGATCAGTATTTTTTTAAATTGAAAGCTATGACCCACCATAAAATCATTTAATCAGCACTTTTACTAATGAAAAAGAGTAGACTAAAATTGAATAAAACAGAAAATAACAAGTGCATTACACCAAGTAAGGATTCAAGTATACATAACTCATGTGTGTATGTACTCGGTAGACATTTCTTACTGTAGGATGTACCAAAAATTTTGGAAATTTCCAAGTATAGATAAGTAGAAAAATATATATATATATACATATAGACAAATATGGAATATAAATGTACATGTAGAGTATAATAAGGGTGACAGGTAACTACATTCTGATAATGAAACAACATGAACAGTGGACCATCTGTGGGTACAAAAGTCAAAAGACAAAGGTCTCTGTTTAAATGCAAAGTTGTAGCAAGCTGCTGTTCTCTCAACTTGATTCAAGATTATGGTATCAGTAAAGATCACAAGTCTAACAAATAATTTATATATTAAAGGCACAGATTTGTGAGAAAATCTTATAGAAGGATCATTGACATGCTCCTCATCCTTCTTCCCACCCTCATATGTAGATATATAGATACCAGCACACATTCACACATGTGGATACATGTACACCTGCAATGTAGAAATACACAGGGCGAATGTCTGATATAATCATCACAAACTGAGGAAAGTGTCCACTGTTATCAAGGCAATTTAAGTATTAACATGTTGTGAACTGGGGTGAAAGTTGATTTGGAAATAAAATAAGATTTACTGGATATTGTAATATAATACTAGCATTAAATTTATCATAAGTGATGAGATTTCCTTCTGCTTCCTTTGTTATGCATAGTTTTCTTAATAAGTGACTAAGATGTCAAAATATCATTGAAGGTATTTCCTTAGGAAACACTCAAACAATGACACACACAGTTGCACTGTGTTTAAACACTTGCCTCAGACATTTAGACTTGGTGAGCTCCACTGTCTCTTTCACAGGGAAATGGGGGAAAATCAGACTTCCATCACAGAGTTCCTTCTCCTGGGATTTCCACTTGGCCCAAAGATTCAGATGCTTCTCTTTGGGCTCTTTGGTCTGTTCTATGTCTTCACCCTGCTGGGGAACGGGGTTATCCTGGGATTCATCTCCCTGGACTCCAGACTGCACAGCCCCATGTACTTCTTCCTCTCACACCTGGCCATCGTTGACATCGCCTATGCCTGCAGCACGGTGCCCCAGATGCTGGTGAACCTCCTGGACCCAGCCAAGCCCATCTCCTTCGCTGGATGCTTGACGCAGACCTTTCTCTTTTTGAGTTTTGCACATACCGAATGTCTTCTCCTGGTGGTGATGTCCTATGACCGGTATGTGGCTATCTGCCACCCCCTCCGATATTCTGTCATCATGACCTGGAGGGTCTGCATCATTCTGGCAGTGACTTCCTGGATTTTAGGAGTCTTCCTGGCCCTTGTACATCTAGTGTTACTCTTACCATTGCCCTTCTGTGGACCCCAGAAAGTTAATCACTTTTTCTGTGAAATTATAGCTGTTCTCAAACTTGCCTGTGCAGATACCCACATTAATGAGGTCATGGTCTTGGTTGGGGCAGTATCTGTGCTGGTGGGACCCTTCTCTTCAATTGTGATATCTTACATTCATATCCTCTGTGCCATCCTAAAGATCCAGTCAGGGCAGGGGCGCCAGAAAGCCTTTTCCACCTGCTCCTCCCACCTCTGTGTGGTTGGACTCTTTTACGGCACAGCCATTATCATGTATGTTGGGCCCCAATATGGGAACCCCGAGGAGCAGAAGAAATATCTCCTGCTGTTTCACAGCCTATTCAATCCCATGCTCAACCCCCTGATCTATAGTCTGAGGAACAAAGAAGTCAAAGGTGCTCTGATGAGGATGCTTGAAAAGGAGAGAACTTCATGAAAGCCTTAAAAAATAATAAAATAACTGGGTTTGATGGGATCTGAGAAGTTATCTGATCCAATACCTACACAGGATACCAAAGGTATCCTTTCCATCTTCTTGAAATCTTCCTGTGACTACCTCCCATGAAAGCCCATTCTGCTTTTCTCTCCCTAGGATTGAAGGTCGGTGCTACACCATTAATGAAATATCTTTTTTTTTTGAGACAGGGTCTTACTCTGTTGTGGGGGCCAGAGTGCAATAGCATCATCATAACTCACTGCAGCCTCAAACTTCTGGGCTCAAGCAATCCTCCTGCCTCAGCCTCCTGAGAAGCTGGAACTATAGGTGTGAGCCACCATGCCCAGCTAACTTTTCTAATTTTTGTAAAGATGTGGTATTGCTATGTTGCTCAGGCTGGTCACAAACTCCTGGTCTCATGCAATCCTCCTGTCTCGGCCTCCCAAAGTGCTAGGATTACAGGCGTGAGCCACCACACTCGGCTGAAAATATCTTTATACTAGCTGTGTACACACTTTTAATGTTGTTATGTGAAATGTTCTGAATAAGAGGAAATAAATTTGTATCATTTTATCCTGTAAGCAGGACTTGCAGGCAAAATTTTATAGAAAAAAGACAAGCATTTGTAGAGTATTTAAGATACAGGAGTTAGAAGAGGTTGATAATATAGTTGTTATTTAAGTATTTTTGATTCAGCAAGTGTCTTCTCCTTTAAAAACAGGTCTACATCTAAAATATTTGTATGTATTGCTATGATCGTTAGTGATGTTTTCTAAGGCTTAAACAACTTAGATTAGAAATGCATGAACCATGGATTTAAGTGAAAGAGAATTGAAAATATAAACTGTGATGCAACTCACAACAATTAGAAACCCTCAGCAAATGTCACGCTAATAAACATAATAGGCAGATGGGAGCTTTTTCTATCCTTTTTTCTCTGTTTGTGGAGTCCAGGGGGAGATCCATGGGATGCAGAGCTGAGGGGAAGAGAGCAGAATAGAAGGAACTGAGAGTCCCTGGAAGAACTATATGTTTTCTCTATCGGTTTGGTCAAGTATCTCCTATGGAAAAAGATCAAAACTTGGAGAGACCATCCTGGCAAATTAGAACGGACGTAACTGTTGTGATGACTACTTGACCAATGATACTAGAGCTGGAAATTAAGAGGAATACTTTGATTTTAAATTAAGATATTTGGAGTAAGCTGAATAACATTTTTACTCAAACATGAACCTCTTCCACTTAATTATGAAGTGGAAGAAAATTATAGTGAAGAGGTAGTGGGAAATGATGTATAAAGACACTTTTAGTGGTTGACTCTTCAAATTAAGTATAATTTAAACCTTCTAAAGACTCGAACTGTGTAAAAGAGAAATATTTTTAAATAAGGTTTTTTTGTGAAAAGATATTTTGATGGGGCAAATAAGTGGAATTTCTCTCAGAAAGCATCTCTTTTGTTAGGACATCCCTTACATAGACATGAACCCGTGACCAAAAAAAGGTTAAAAATGCAGGTGTTTTGGTTCAAAGTTCTGCCAGTTTCTTGACATGCAAACTTTTGCAATTTACTTAAATTTTTTGGAATTTAGATTTATTATGTGTAAAATGAGATCATTAATACCAAGCTCACAGGTTTTCTGTGAAGATAAGAGAAAATGCTACCTGAAAATGCTTAGCAGAATCTATGATTTATAATAAGTGCACAATAAATGGTATTTATTAATATTATCCACTACATACGTTTATCATATCTTTAAAGAATAGGGACAATTTATAAATAAAACAATGGAAAATCATATTTCCAATTTTACCAAAATAAGTAGGGACATGGCAAATCTTAGCCTTTTATCTGGTGTAAAATGCCATAATGTCAAATAATTTCTGAAGTTAAATGACAGAGTCTTTCCTTTACAATCTTCTCTAAAGAAATAATGAATACTTAAAAAGTAAATGGATAAATATCATTCAAAATTACTAAAATTTGTATATATTCTCACACATACACACACACACACACAAAATGCTAGGTCCTAGAAATGAAAGGATGAATAAGACACATTTCCTGCTAATACTTTACTCACTATCTAGTGAGGAGAATAAAACAGATATATAAATGGAAATTCACAATTCGATATAATAAGTGAATCACTGAGATATGCACAGGGTGCTAATGTAGCCCAGAGGAGGTGGTGCAAGGTGGAGTAGGAGACCAACTTAAAGGATAAGCACGAGATCCCCACAAGGGGCTGACAGACGTGGTGTGGCAGGAAGGGGTGGCGCCACCTAATGAGTGGAAGAAGCAAAGACCCGAAGGAGCTCAGCAGCCTGTGGGGGGAACAAAACAGCTCAGGGTTTTCAGGTATGAAGCACAAGGCAAGGACAGATGAGAAGTAGGCTGAAGAGAAGACAGAGCGTGGAGGAACTTATATTCCAGGCTAATTATCTTGAAAAATATCCTCTATGAAATATGAAGCGGGGTTATAAGTATGAAAAGACCAAGTAATTAGACCTTCATTTAGAATGGTCTTCTGGGGCTATGTGGAGTGAAGATTTGAAGTGACCAGATCGGTATCAGAGAAATCAGTTGAAAAGCTCCTGTTATTAGCCTAGGCAAGAAATGTTGGTAGAGGTTGAACTGGAGAAATACACTTGAGAATAAAGTGGGAGTGATTAAATTGGAAGATGAGAAGGTAAAAATGAGAACAATTTAGTGGTTGGTTAGGTATAAAGAATGAATGGAGGGAAGTTTTTTTATTAAAGACACACAGAGAAATGCACAACTCATATGTTCATCTCAGTGAAAGATCACAAAGTAAACACACTCATTTAACCACTTCCTGGGAGGAGAAATAAAACATTTCTGGCCTGCCAGTAGCTGTCATCATGTCCTCTCCTGGTTACTGTACCTTCCCTCCTCACACGTACCTATTACCCTGACTTCTAACAGCATACATTGCTATTGTACTTTCCTGGTCTTTATAAATAGAAATATGCATACAAAGTGTATGTTCTTTTTTTATCTGCCTCTTTCACTCATTGTTTGTGAGAGTCACCCATGTCATTGTGTGTAGCTGTAACTTATTAATTTTCTTGTTTTATAGCATTATATTGTATAAACATATCCCAATTTATCTACTCTATTTCTGACAGATATTTGAGTTGTCTACAATTTCAGCTATGACAAATAATTATTTGGTGGATGGTATGATAAACATCTTTGGGGGAGGGCATACACAATCACTTTGGTTTGGTACATACTCAAGGAAATGCTGGATTATGAATATTCTAGACTTGGATCTGCTTTGGCTTGAACTCCTGACAAACTGCCTATAGAATTATTATTATTATCATTTACTTACCTACAATGTGCCTCAGGCTGAGCTAGAGATTGGTAATATTAAATACAATGATAAGCTAAATATATACAGTTTCTGCCCCTGGTGTCTCATCCCTCCCTACCATACCCCTTGCTGGTGCTGTGAGCCTCAGGCCTGGTTGGACCAGCCCAAAGCCCTTGTATGAGGCCCTTTCGCCTGCACCCTGGGGTTTCCCTGTGAAAGCTCTGGCCTTACTTTTCTTACATTTGCATCCACCACCACTACCTGGGGTCATGGGGCCTTATCTGAATCCCTTCCAGAAAATGGGAAGGCAGCCAAGAGCCAGGAGAGTTGCCCCAGGTTCTTCCTTCTAGCCAAAACATTTCCTGTATTATAAGTTCCTTATGATATCTCTCTTTACAATCAGAAATGGCAAAAAGAAAAATTTGGAAATGACAAGTAGGGATTGATGAGAAGGATATCATATTGTACTTCAAATATACTTTCTAAAGAGATTGCCCTAGCATCATCCTCTTTAAACAAGGGTCCAATTGAGGTGGATAATCATGAATTTAAAATGATCTTGGTTATCATGACTGTGTATTTTTCTCCAAGTCTGTTGTCCACATGGCAGACATGTCACTTGCCATGTAACTTTAATACAACATCAAATTGCTTAGAATAGAGTGGTAAAAAATGAATTTGGTTTAAAATTTATTTTAGATGGGATGTACCTAGGATGTACGAGGTATATGTTGGGGAGAGGGTGGGAAACATACATTTGAAATATGAGACAAATAGGGAGTAGCTTGAAATTGAAGGAAGGCAGGAAAGCATTGAGGAAATAGGATTCAATCTCTATGAGCTTCCAAATTTAAAAATATATTTGCAATGGAAATTTTTGATAATTCATTTCACAATAACACTTTTCAGCAGACCAAGATTGTTCTCTCCCTAGAGAAGACATAGTCCTTTGAGGTGCTGTTTTAACAAGTCCATGGGGGGCACTTTTATTATGCCAGGAAATTTTAAACTTTTTGAAAGGAGGCTGAGGAGGCCGGCACAATGTCAGTCCAGATCCTCGGGGATTTGCTGTGTGGCATAATCTATATAGTATGACTTATATCTGTGAAGTTTTCATGCCAAGATTCTCCTGAGCAGGAACACTCCTGCCATTCTTCCTGAGTTCTCACTTCTCTGCATGAGCAGGAGCCCGCGTGTACACACACACACACACACACACACACGACAAAGCCGGACGGCCGAGAGCAGAGGCGGAGGTGTTACACTGCTCTGTAGGGAAGACATAAAATGGTGGGAAGACGCTTTGCATTTGGCTCCCTGGACTCCACAGGTATGTCTCCTGGGAATGGGCTGGTGTTAAGTGACCAGAATATAAAGCCTTCACATATAGAAGCCCCCCGAGCACCCGTGATCTGTCCCAATCCTCAGGACAGAAAGTGTACCTGGGACTCATTGTCCACCAAACTTGCTTCAGAAGCAAGTGATTCACATGCAACCTTGCCCTGTCTCTGTGAGTTTTCCTCTACATTCAAGGGCAATTTGAAGAAAATACCAGAAATAGCATTTTCTTTTGTATGAATCATTATTTATACACTGATTAGTGGTTTACAGGAGAAGAGCAGGGCAGAAGGCTGGCAGAAATCTTCAGGTTTAGGAAAAGAAGGAAAAAAACACCTTCATGTAGACCCCTCCCTGGCACGTGCTGAGTCTCCAAGTGACATCTGATACCTACGGTGTCAAAACACAACATTCCGTTCAGACTGCTCTTAGTCCCGCCCCCTTCTGGTCACACCTAGGGGAAGTGGCTCCTGGTGGTTGATGTCCCTGGCTCATGGTGTCAAACTGAAAGGGGCGTAAGAGCCATATCTATATTTCTGCTGCTTCTTTTTACAAATGAAGAAGGTGAAGCTCAAGGTATTATGTGATTTTTCCTGTGAAGCTTCTTTCTTTCTTCTAGTGAGAATCATCTGCTTCTACAACATCCTAGAAATATCCTCCAGCCAGTAAAGTGAGGAACATTAGGGTTCCTTTTCTTTGTTTCCCTGGAGGGATATGTTAATAAATGCCGGGGAGAGGTCCTATAGACATTTGATAAGGATTTTGTTTTGTTTTGTTTTCTGGTTGCGGTGAAGCCCCCGTACAGGCGGCAGATAAGCTTCTCCTGCTGGATGTTCCAAACTTACTCTCCAGGGATGGTCGTCCTCATCCTAGGGAAACCCTTTATCAGATCCTAGAGTGCAACAACTTGACTACGTTGGCATTTAATAAATTTGAGAGAAAGGTTCTGGCTGGCGGAAATACGGTGAAATGCCCCTACCATGAAAGCAATTTCTCTGATTCACATGCACTTGGCAACATACTCAGAGAAAACATTTGCTTTTTAAAAATAAACAAAGTTAAATGCATTCTTACTGTCTTTACATTTATTTAAAGTCACTTTTGAGAAGCAGTTAAAAAAATAATGCCTTGTTCTTACATTTTAAAAATGCAAAAGGAAAACAGAATCCTATCAGTACATTATAATGAAATGATCTAATCTGTTTGGATTTTGTTTAAGAAATTTTTGCTACTCTAAGATTTGTATTGTGGAAAGTTTGTTTTTATCTTTCATATTTAGATCTAAAATCGACCTGAAATTAATTCTCATGCATTGTGTGTGGCAAGGCTATATTGTAGTATTCATCCAGATGGATAGCTAGCTGAGCCGGCGTTATTTTATTTATTGAAAACACCAGGGCCACCTTTGTCTCAGATCAAGAGTGTGATGTGTTTCTGGATTTTTTAGTTAACCACACTGTGTCATTGGTATATTTGTTTTTCCTAGTTCCACTGCCACATTTATTTAGTTACTGTGGCTTTACAGTAAGGCTTGGTAGTCAATAAAGTCCTTCTACTCATTTTTCTTGTCAAAGCTATTATGGACCTTTTGCATTTTCATATAACATTTTGAATAGGATTGTTAATTTCTATCCATTAAAATCTTGCTGGTATTCTGACTGAATTTCATTGAAAGCATAGATCAATTTGGAGAGATTTAGAATCTTTACAAAATTTCCACTCTAGAAATGCAATTATACAAGTTCGTATATATGTACATATATATTTTCTTAATTTTGTACATTGACTTTGAATTCAGAAATTTTGTAAATTCACTTGTTAATTTTAATAGTTCATATGTTAAGTTTAAAATTTTTCTGCATATACAATAATGATATTTGATACTCTCCATTTTAATTCTTATGCCCTTTACTTCTTCCTTTGCACTTATTACTGGCTCATTCTTGAATCAACATTAAATAGAAGTGGTGTTAGAGGAGCACTGTAGGCTTATTTTCTCACTCAGTAGGAAAGCTTTTAACATTTCACCATTAAGTGTGATATTTCTGTAGGTTTTATGGATACTCTTTTTCAGATTAAGGAAATTCTTTTCTATTTGAAGTTTGTAGTCTTTTGTAGGGAATAAATTCTGAATTTTATATTCTTGGTGGATTTTTCTTTTCATTATTATTGTGTAGTATCTCATATATGCTTATTATATGCTTATACATGCTGTGGAATGATAGCGAGATTGCTACTACCAGTTCCTGTTTCCTGGAACACGTTTTATATTATTTCATTGTGTGTGGCAGGAGAGGGAGGGAGAATTTGTGTTCCAGTGGTTTAGGTGTGATTCTTGTAAGGATTTTATAACTTGATTTTCTGTTTTTCACCTAATACGGTTAACTTCGTCTTTTTGTGTCCTATAATTACATACAATGTGGTAATCAATATACATACACTTATTTTTACTAGCTTATTTTGTGTTTCTGTTTATCAAAAAATTTATTTGCTTCTCCTTTTCTCCTTTTTTTGCATGCTTCCTAAGGTTCGATAGATAATGCTTTTAAGTTTCTTTTATTTACCTTGTAAATTTGGAAACTATAGATTTTGTTATTTTAATGATCCCCATTAACTGCTAATATCCAAGTTTAATAAATTATTTTAACAATTTTACAGTGACTCAAGATTTCAATTTTCATCAAGAATCTTAGTATTCTTATCAAACATTCCCCTTCCTCTGTTTACTTACTGTTTTTTTTTACTTACTGTTGTTAAAAGATTTGATTTTACCCTTGCAAAACACAAAAACAATTATTTTATACCCCATTATTTACAAAACTTACCGAGAGTTTTTTTTAAGTTATGTGTTAATATTGTTTTTATATATTTGATTTACCTTTGGGTTTACTTTTATTCTTATTGAGGAATATACTTGAGAATATACACTAGGATTGCTGGGTCATATGTGAGTTCTATTTTTAGTTTTTTGAGGAACCTCCATACTGTTCTCCATAGAGGTTACACTAATTTACATTCCCACCAACAGTGTATGAGGGTTCCCCTTTCTCCACATCTTTGCCAGCATTCATTATTGCCTATCTTTTTGATAAAACCCATTTAAATGGGGTGAGGTGATATCTCATTGTAGTTTTGATTTGCATTTCCCTGATGACTAATGATATTCAGCATTTTTTCATATACCCTTTGACCATTTGTATATCTTCTTTTGAGAATTATCTGTTCAGATCCTTTACCCATTTTTAAATTGGATTATTTGATTTTTGTTGGAGCTCCTTATATATTCTAGTTATTAAACTCTGTCAGATGGGTAGGTTGCAAATATTTTCTCCCATTCTGTGAGTTGTCACTTCACTTTGTTGATGGTTTCCTTTGCTGTGCAGAAACTTTTTAGCTTGATGTGATCCCATTTGTCCAATTTTGCTTTTGTTGCCTGTGCTTTGGGGGTATTATTCAAGAAGTCCTTGCCCAGAACAATATCCTGAAGCATTTCCCCAATGTTTGCTTTTAGTAGTTTCATGGCTTCAAGTCTTTAATCCATTTTGATTTGATTTTTATATATGGTGAGAAATAAGGGTCTAGTTTCATTCTTCTGCATATGGGTATCCAGTTTTCCCATCACCATATATTGAAAAGACTGTCCTTTCCTTACTATATGTTCTTGGCACCTTTCTCGAAGTTAAGTCACTACAGATGAGTGGATATATTTCTCAGTTCTCTATTCTGTTCCATTGGTCTATGTGCTGTTTTTATGCCAGTACTGTGCTGTTTTGGTTACTACACCTCTGTAGTATAATTTGAAGTTAGGTGATGTGATTCCTCCAGTTTCGTTCGTTTTGCTCAGGATGGCTTTGGTTTATTCTGGGTCTTTTGTGGTTCACTATAAATTTTAGGATTATTTTTTCTATTTTTGTGAAGAATGCCATTGGTATTTTGATGGGGATTGCATTGACTTTGTAGATTGCTTGGGGTAGTATGGACATTTTAACAATATTGATTCTTCCAATCCATCAGCATGGAATATCTTTCATCAATGCTTTATAGTTTTCAGTATAGAGATTTTTTAATGCTTTGATTAAGTTTATTCATGGGTATTTTATTACTATTTTATTTGTAGCTATTTTATATGAGATTACTTTCTTGGTTTCTTTTTCAGAATGTTTACTGTTGGCATACAGAAATGCTACTGATTTTTGTATGTTGATTTTGTTTCCTATAATTTTACTGAATTTGTTTATCAGTTCTAATAGGGTTTTGTGTGTGTGTGTGTGTGGAGTTTTAGGTTTCTCTAAATATAAAATGATATTGTCTACAAACAAGTTTAATTTGACTTCTTCCTTTCCAATTTGGATGCCCTTTATTTATTTCCCTTGTCTGATTGCTCTAGCTAGAACTTCCAGAAAAAATATGAAAGAATAGTTAAAAGACAAAGAAATAGGCTGACTGACTACACTGTTGATCTAATAGTGTTTCCAGAAGGTCTAGACACAGTGGAATGCAGAATATGAAGGAAACACAATTGTCCAAGAGATAATTGTTGATAATTTACATTTACTGAAAATTTATTTTTTACTTATCTTATTCTGTTCTTTAGAGTACATTTTTGATATAAAGATTGTCATATTCAGTTACAAAAAATTCAATTTGCTTGAGTGTACATTTTTCTTTATTTACTATACTCTAATGGAATTCATTTTTTTCTTTATCAATTTAAAGACAGGTTATTTTCATTTCTGGAATATTTTTGGTGAAACCTCTTCAAATATTGTTTCTTCCCAATTTTCTCCATTATTTTGCTCAGGAAACTTTATCATATCTAAGTATAGCCTTGCAAGCAATTATTCATGCCTCTAAATTGCACTTTTGAAATATTATCCATTTGTTCATCAGTATTAAAGTATGGGTGGATTATTTTATGAGATCTTCTAATACACAACCTCCTTCTTTTAATGATAGATCTAGAAATTATCATCTTTATTTTTTTTAATTGTGTGGCTGTTTCTTATTGCAAAGATCTGTAATTGATCTGTTTGTATACACTAGTTGTGTTTTCATGACTACTTTGTTTATTTCTCTTAATTTATGGAGCATTTAGTAAATATTATGTCTTCATTAATCTATTACAACATCCTAATTATCCTTATATAAGAGTATTTGGAAGATTGTTCTGCACATTTAGTTTTATCTTGAATGAATTTAAGCTTCCAATTGTTTGTTTTTCCTATTTAGCATGAAATTTGTGTGCTTTTTAAAAATGTGTTTTGGGGGGCATATTTTGAGTGGAAGAGTTTTGTTTTCATTATTAGTTTGATTTTAATTTGATTTTTCCACCTTTTTTTCCCCCTCACTGTCTTATTGCTTTTGCTGTTCTTCACCTGGCTCTATGGGCCCCTCAACAAAATCAGGTCTTAGGATAGTTTCTTAAGCTCTGTTAACCAAATTATAGAGCCAGGAAGCACATCGACTTCTCAAAAGTCACCTTACCCAGAAACTCAAAAGCTCTTTTAAACCTTCTTTCATGGGCATAACTCAAGCCCTTAGCTTCAAACAATTACATCGGTATCCATCTCCAGTAACTTGTCTTGACCCCATAAAAAAAGAGTTCCAGAACTCTCTTCTTTTAGACTTGGAGCATATTATGTTTCTGATTAGTTTCTGGTATATGAAGGATATGTCTCATTTTAAACTCTTTGATATTTGTATTTTATATGTTATCTCTCGTATCCATATGTTTAAAGTAGAGGAGAAATTGGGAACCCATCTTGACCATAAATCTTAACTTTCTTCTTGACTAAATATGTAATCGTTAGTATAGGTCAATGATAAACTTGTTATTTGTCACTAAGCTCAGTTTCTGGGAGAAAATAAAGATTGGCTGAAACAGAAGTAAATGAAAGAGGACCTGCCTCTGTCTGTCGCCTCATTAGCTTTAGTTGATTATTGCCTACAATGAATATCATGAAATGAAAAATCTTTTATTTTTTTCAAGAAGGCACAGACCCCAAATTTTATGTGAAATCTCCTAATTTTTAATATTGGTCAATAACTACAGTTTTTCAATATCTTTAAAAGCCAAATTTGCAGGTCAACCCCACAGGACTTTGGGCTGGATGGGCCCATCAATTCCTGATTTCTGGCCTCTGGCGCAAAGTCATACCCTATCATAAAACATCTTTTTTTTCCCTTTTCTACTCCTCAGCTTTGAAATTTCGGTTTTAAGTGCATCACAGTATTTATCTGTCACAAGAACATGGAGAGCAACCAGACACGGATCACAGAAGTCATCCTACTGGGATTCCAGGCTGACCCAGCCCTGGAGTTACTCCTCTTTGGAATTTTCCTGCTATTCTACAGCTTCACCATGATGGGAAATGGGATTATTTGGGGGCTCATCTGCCTGGACTCTAGACTTCACACCCCCATGTACTTCTTCCTGGCACACCTGGCCATTGTTGACATGTCCTATGCCTCAAGCACGGTCCCTAAGATGCTAGCAAATCTCGTGATGCACACAAAAACCATCTCCTTTGGTCCGTGCATACTTCAGACTTTTTTGTATTTGGCTTTTGCTGTTACAGAGTGTATGATTTTAGTGGTGATGTCCTACGATCGGTACGTAGCCATCTGTCACCCCTTGCAATACACCCTCATCATGAGCTGGAGAGTGTGCACCATCCTGGCCTCCACCTGCTGGATATTTAGCTTTCTTTTGGCTCTGGTCCATGTTACTCTAATTCTGAGGCTGCCCTTTTGCGGGCCACAAAAAGTCAATCACTTTTTCTGTCAAATCATGTCAGTGTTCAAATTGGCCTGTGCTGACACCAGGCTCAACCAAATTGTCCTCTTCGCAGGATCTGTGTGCGTTTTAGTGGGGCCCCTCTGCCTGGTGCTGGTCTCCTACTCGCGCATTCTGCTGGCCATCCTGAGTATCCAGTCTGGGGAGGGCCGCAGAAAGGCCTTCTCCACCTGCTCCTCCCACCTCTGCGTGGTCGGGCTGTTCTTTGGCAGCGCCATCGTCATGTACATGGCCCCCAAATCCAGCCACTCTCAAGAACAGAGGAAGCTTCTGTCATTGTTTTACAGCCTTTTCAACCCCATGCTGAACCCCTTGATCTACAGCCTGAGGAACGCAGAGGTGAAAGGGGCCTTTAGGAGAATTCTTTGGAAGCAGAGGTCAATGTGAAGGATGGTTTGTGATATCCTGAGTGTGTAGCCTGGTTCTCATGATCCCAGGTTCTTAAATATCCTTTTGGTCCTTTCATTTACCAAACCCAAAGCTCTTTATCTTTGGACTTCTTATAAAATGAGAAAATAACTACTCTAACTGTTTAAGTCACTCTAACTCTTTGTCTCTAAACCTGAGACAAACACATGAAATAGAAAATCACAGTCTAATCTTACTCATGAATAAGAAGCAAACATCTTAAAGAAAATATTAATGAAATGAGTCTAGCGAAGGGAATGTATTATGATGATGTTATTTAAATCCCCCAAATGCAAGAATTGTTTAACGTTAAAACAAACAATGACGACAATTTGCCACATTAATAAATTAAAGAATACATGTCATAGGACCATCTCAGTAGATCCAAGAAAGTGTTTGACAAAGTTCAACATCAATTTAGGGTAAAACACTTTACAACCTAGTACAGCAGTAAGCCTTTTAAAAGATAATTTACCAACAAAACAAAACAAAACAAAACAAAGCAGATATCATAATTAATGGTGAAATGTTAGCATCTTTCCCTTTAAGATAAAGAATAGGAGAATGATGCACACCAAAACCACTTGTTTTCCTTGCTGTCACTTTTTATGAGAGATTCTAGCTAGTACAGTTACACAAAAAGAACAAATACACACCCACATGTGCGCACACACACACTTAAGGAGGAAACAGATTGTAATCATATGCAAATAACATGATTGTATATGTAGGAAATCCAAAAGAATCTTCTGATATATTATTAAAATCATAAGAAATTTTAACAAAGTAGCTTGATACAAAATCAATATGAAAATCTATTACATTTTTTAAATCAATAGCAAAGAATTAAAAGAATATTTTACAAAATGCTATATCATACACAAAAGGAATTAATTTTGGAATTCTTAGGAATAATTCTAACAAAGGCTGTACAAAAACTCTAAAGAGACAATTACAAGAATGTATTGAGAGACTATGGTAACTAAATACAGATATATAATGTGGGATATTAGGGATTTGGGGATTGAAAATGTAATATTACAAAGATTCAATCTCTTCAAGCTGATTAATAGATTTAATACAATCCCAATCAATATCCTACAATATCCCAGCAGAGTGTGTGGGTACATGCAGAACAGGGCAAGCTAATTATAAAATGCAAGGGGCGAAAGCTAGCCCAAATACTCTGAAAAGAGAAAAAGCACCAAGTGGGAGGATTTTATTCTCCAGATATCAAAACATGCTATATACTGCTAACAAATAGAACACGGTGATACTCACACAGGGATGGACCACTAAACAAACCAAACAGAAGGGAAAGCACAGAAGCAGATGCATGCCTCCATTACCCTTTGCTCTAGGAGAGGTATGGCATGGCAGATCACTGGGGAAAGGCAAGACTTTGCAGTTAATGGTTCTGGGACAATCAAGTCTCCATAAAGATCTTCAAACCACACAGAAACCTCAACTCCAGTGTTCTTAAGACCTAAGCGTCAAAGACAAAAGTGTAAAGCTTTTAGGAAATACATATGAAAGGGAAGGATTTTAAAAATAATAAACAAAATGTCCAAATCTTTAAATTGCATTAAAAGAAAATATTGATAAATATGACTGGGTTGTAATTAAGAACTTACGTTAATCAAAACAGGGCATAAAAAGAGTAAAAAGACAACCCCCCAAATCCTCTTATGTAGACCTTCTCGTTTATCAACTCCTAAGCAGCACCTTCTCAAAGATCAGCATATTGCAGACAGAGTCCCACTCAATGTCTTGACTAGGTGACCTTCTGCCATAGCTCTTCAGTTTATCTTTTTCATGGAATTATTAACTATCTGAGCTTTTTCTCCTTATATATTTATTCACATGTTAATTGTCAGTTTACTATCTCATATGTGTCACTATTGTGCTGTTCATAGCTGTGTCTCTAGTATTTAGAGCAGAGCTGGGCCCAGAGAAGCCTCTCCCTAATTACCTGTTGACAGCCTACGTATGCCTTCCCAGGAAAGTGGATGCCCCACCCACATTCTTCTTGAAGCCAAGGGGCACACAAGTTAGGGGGAGAGAGATGAATTTTTATGTTCTGATTCCCATTTTGCACAGGAGGTGACTGAGGAATACAGAAGTTGAGTAACTTACCCTGGGTCATTGAGTTAGTATAATCAGTGGAAAATCTAGAATTAAAACAGAAGCTATCTGGCTCCAGAGCCTGTATTCTTTCTTTGTTTTTGTTGTTAAACAATAGAAATTTATTTTCTCACTGTTCTGGAGGCTGGATGTCCAACGTCAGCATTGTTGGGTTCTAGTGAGGGCTGTCTTCTGGCTTGCAGAGGGTGTCTTCTCTCTGTGTCCTCACTTGACAAAGAGAGGGAGAGCACTGTGTTCCTAATACCATGCCAACTCTATATACAAGTGTAGCTGACACCAGTGACCCAGTGATTCCAGATAAAACATAAATGTATCTCCCCTGTACTGCCCGGAGGGAAAGTTATCAAGGTAATCAAAGGAGGATTTCTGTCTTGACTTTCCTTTTTTTTTTTTTTTTTGAATGAAGGACACATAGTTCTCCATAGGGTTCTCAACTGTGAACATTCTCTTGGGAATAACTATGCTATTGAATCACTGTTACTGAAGGGAATTAGTATTCCCTTCCAGCATGAGAACCAGTGACCATTGACCACCATGTAAGAAACGGGGTAAAAGTTTTACAAAGAAAATTCTTTTTTTGTCTTTTCCCTTTTTATCAGAAAGAAAAATCTTTTCCAGAAGGACTCTCTCGTGGCTGGTTTTTCCTTGTATTCCATTGGCCACAATTGAGTCTAATGGAAGTCCCTAAACCAGTCACTGACAGAGGTAAAATCAAACGCTTGGTTTAGGTCAATCATGGTTTTATGCCCTGTGGCTCAGATAAGGACCACTTTCTCTGATAGCGTTACTGCCTGGTGCCTTTAGAAAATCAGTGCAGGATCAGCAAGGAAGTGGGCAATGGCCATAGCACCCACAACTGGCTTATCTGCCAGTTTGAGTTCTGAAGCTAGCCTGCTTAAATCTGGAAAAGAAGGACATTTAAGTGTATAAATTTACTCTTCCTTCAATTTTAGGAACCCAATTGATACTGTCTCAAGATAAGGCATGATATTTAAAACCTAATGGCTACAGTCTTTAAATATAATAAGAAAATATTTTTAAATCAAGGGGTTCATTTAATAACTTAATCTCAAATAATTTTTTAAAAAAAAGATTCTGAATTAGAATAAGTATTTTAGTTTCATAGTAGAAGATACTCTTCCTTCTGCTACATTAAAAAGTATTTACTTCAAAATAACATGAAAGGTATGAAATCATTTTTATCAAAATATTTACAATTATCTAGCCTTATATTTCTCTAAGCTCACAGAGAATGTAGAATTCAGTTAATCAAATGTGTAGGTGACATGGTTGTATTTTTCTTTATTGTCTAATTTATTTTCATATTGGATAAATGTTATTTTTACAAAAAAAGGCAAAATACTAAAATATTGTGGAATCCCATTTTTGTTAAATTGTTTGTATGACTACCCCATTAGCCTTGTATCTGTAAACATTAATGAAGAAATATCTGGGATATTGAGCTATCAATCATAATGATTATTTCTGGGTGCTGTGACCAGCAATAATTTTTTTCATTGTGCTTTTCCAAATTGCTTTATTTTGTATATATTGAGATTTTGTCCTTATAAAAAACAAAGGCTACTTGTCCCTCCTAAAAGCAGAGAAACAGGATGGTAAAGAAGTGTCGAGACTTTTAAAGACAAAGATGATAACGTGAATCTGTATTCTACTTACCATTAGAATGTGAGCAAGAGGGATGCAGATCTTGCCTCCCTTTATCAGTTGTATCCCTTGAGCCTATAACCTAAACTGTGCCTGACATGTTACTAGTATATAAAGAACATTTGCTTAAGGAAGATGGTGACCAGCACTGACTCTTCAACTCCTAAGCAAAGTGCAATGCAATGTTGTACTCGCCAATCATAGGGAGGAAATTGCTGGAGAACACTGCAGCTATGAGAAAGAAAGGCAACTTCTCCTTAAAGCCCATTCATTCATCCACAGCACATCAGCAGTGGCAATGAGTTAGAAACCTCTTTATTAAGCCAAGATTTTCTCTCACCTGACTCTCTAGGCAGGAAGTATGTAGCAGTACCTTTTTCCCCCTCTGCTGGGATTCTCTGTGCCAATTGCTAAGTCTTTCTACCATCTCTGTCCCCTCAGATAATATATTCACTCCAGGTTTCTCTTGCAGCATCCATCAAGAGTCTTCCATTCCCCTTCTATCTGGACTGGTTGTATCCTAGCAATTCCATCTGTCTTTATCCTCAGTTGGACTTCCCAGTTCATTGATAAGGCCATTTTCTCTTTTGGTTTACTCCCTTGTTTTGATGGAGTGCATCCTACAATAGCTTTATAAGGTTAACAAGATGACCAGTAACAGAAAAGATGGTGAAAACAGCCCTTAAAATTTCAAATTCCATATCATTGTTTATATTATTTTATCTCCTTCAATAACCCATTGAAATTCTATGTAGTAAATGGAATTTTTATTGTTTTTTAAAAAAGAAAAAATAGAAAGGACTCGAGCCCTGTGAAAGTGGTATTTCTCTCTCAGAGATGGCAAAATGTTAAAAGTGTAACTCCAACTGTAGATTTAGTAATTGATATAGTCTACAAATACTTCAGTTTCAAACTAGACTCTCATTTAATAAAGGTCTATCACCAATGGTGGAGCTATGCATGCTTTGCAATATTTATTCTTAGCAAAATATAAACTGTTAATTAATGTGAATATAACACTCATGAGAAGTCTAAGACTTTACACAGGAAATGTTTTTGCTCTAACATTTCAAAGATGAGAAGCAAAAATAGACAAATCATGACACATGGTTTTAGATCTATAGTTGACTATGTTAAATGTCTTTGAGGACTCACCATACTGGTTTCCATAAAGGTTGTACTAATTTGCAGTCCTACCAACAATGTATAAGCATTCCTTTGTCTCTGCATCCATGCCAGCATCAATTGTTTTTGAACTTTTTAATAAAAGCCATTCTAATTAGGGTAAGGTGATATCTCATTGTGGTTTAATTTGCATTTCCCTGATGATTAGTGATGTTGAGCATTTTTTCATATGTTTATTGTCCATTTGTCTATCTTCTTTTGAAAAGCTTCTGTTCATGTTTTTTGCCCACTTTTAATGGGGTCATTCATTTTTTTCTTGCTGATTTGCTTGAGTTCTTTGTAGATTCTGGTTATTAGCCCTTTATTGAATATATAGGTTGCAAATATTTTCTCCAATTCTGTAGGTTGTATCTTTACTCTGTTGATTATTTCTTTAGCTGTGCAGAAACTTTGTGGTGTAATCAAGTCCGATTTATTTATTTTTGCTGCTGCTGTAATTGCCATTGGGTTCTTAGTCTTAAATTCTTTGCCTAGGCCAATATCTAGAATAATTTTTCCAAAATTTTCTTCTAGAATTCTTATTGTTTCATGCCTTAAATTTAAGTCTTTCATCCATCTTGAATTAATTTTTGTGAGTGGTGAGATATATAGATCCTGTTTTGTACTTTGACATGTGGCTATCCAATATTCCCTGCACTGTTTATTTAATAAGGCTTCTTTCCCCCACAGTATATTGTTGTCTGCTTTGTCAAAGATCGGTTAGCTGTATGTGAATGGTTTTATATCTGGGTTCTCTGTTCTATTCTGTTGGTCTACATCTCTATTTTTGTGCCAATACCATGCTGGTTTGGGTTACTATAGCCTTGTAGTATAGTTTTAAGTATGGTAATGTGATACTCCAAATTTGTTCTTTTTGCTTAAGATTGCTTTGGCTATTCAATCTCTTTTCTGGTTCCAAATGAATTAGATTCAGCAATCCCACTAATGGGCATTTACCCAAAAGAAAAGAAGTCAATTTATCAAATAGATACCTGTACTCGAATGTTTATTACAGCACAATTCACAATTGCAAAGAGGTGGAATCAACCCAAATGCCCATCAATTCATGTGTGGATTAGTAGAATATGGTATATGTATACCATGGAATACTGCTTAGCTATAAAAAGGATGAATTAATGCCTTCTGCATCAATTTGGATGGAACTGGATACCATTATCCTAAGTGAAGTGTCACAAGAATGGAAAAACAAGCACCACATGTACTCGCTATAAAATTGGAACTAACTGCTGAGCATGCATGTGCACAAAGGAATGTAAAACTTAGTGGAAATCAAGCAGGGGGAAGAGGGAGGGGGGACAAAAATCCACCTAATGGGTACAATGAACACTATCTGGGTGATGGGCACACTTACAGCCTTGACTCAAGCATTACAAAAATGTTCCATGTAACCAAAAATATTTGTACCCGTATGGTATTTTGAAATTAAAAAAGCCTTTATATTGTCCTTAACAGAAGAAATAAAATTGGGTTAATTATGCCAAGCTGAATGGATATGTACCAAAATATTATTCTTAGCTCTATCCAGGTATTGATGAGTCATATTTATTTTTCTGCAATAGCCTCATATGAAAGATGAACAATTTAAAAAAATACTAAAAGTAAAAGATTATTTAAGCAAAACTTTGAAGCATTCTAAGTGCTTTGGTCTGCCACAGAAGGGACACCGATTTGGGTTAAGATAGTTGAAGAGGCTCCATGAGTGCTTTGAAGGATTGGTACTTGGTATGAAGTCAAGTGGGTAAAACAAGAATAAAATGGACTTGAAACAAGGAATAAGAATTTCAAGAGCAGAGCTACTGGGGAGTAGTAGTTGAATGAAGTAGAGAGTCTTGTATAGGAGAATAAGGAGGTAAGTGGAGGGAGACTCTATTGTCCACACAGATAATTTTAAAAGAGGAATAACCCAAATTAGCCTCCTCTTGAATATATATATATATTTTACTGCTCTCCACAATATATTAAATATGGTACTATTATTTTGAAGTGCTCTTTCCACCCTAGTTAAAGAATTATGACTCTATGGAGAGCAGACTAAAAACAGACACTGAGAGAGCAAGAACTGGAAAGATTTTATAATCATGAAACATTATCACTTAGTGCAGAAAGCAAAAAAAAAAAAAAAAAGAACTAGAAAGAAAGAGAGAAATATGCTTATTTTATCTGTAGGCCCTAACCAGGATAAGGAAATAAAAACATGACTGAGAAATCTAGAGATATTTGAGATAGAGGGCACACTGAAGAAATGTGAGGAAGAAGATGAGGCATACCTGAATTGCCAAGTTAAAAATATTTGTAAAGAAGAAACCTGGAGTATGTTGAAATAACGTTTTCTCCATTGGGAGAAACCTATATCTCTGAGATGATGCCTTAACAGAGTCCATGGGACCTCTAACTATGAAAGATCAAGAAAACACAGCCTCTACTCTGCAGTGAATCAGTAGGAATTGGAGAGTTGAACAATTTTAAGACTGATAAAGTAAGTTAGTATTGAGAGAAATTAATGTATGGCCTGATCTTGATTTTTAAATTTTCTGTGCCAAAGTCTTGCCTCCTTAACAGAAATCCAGTCCCCATCCAATCCCATGAAAACATACACAACACATCCCATGGGAATGCAGAAAGAAGAAAATGAATCACATGGGAAATGCATTATTCATTGGTTCAACTACTGATAAGACAATAGCACACTCTTTAATTCTCTCTGGGGAGAATGTGATTAATTGTATTACCACAGAGTTCTGTCCCCAGAATCATTATTTTTTGTCTATGGGGAGTGAATTGTAGTCAAAATATGATAGAAAAAGCCCCAACTTTCACAAGTAAGTCTATCATAAGGTTCAGGAGGGGTCTATATCTGGGCTTCACTTCCCAATGAGGAGAATTGATCCCAGTTCGTATATTTTTTCTTCCTTTTGTTGAGGTTCCTCTAAGCCCAAGTCTATGTTCAAAGAAATGACCACAGAATAACTGTGAGTAAAAGTGGTTTATAAGCCCGGGAGAAGGGATTTGGAGGTGGGAAAAGTGAATGAGAAGTGAATGACAATCACTGGCGCTAGGTATTTGTGACAAAATGCCTTCCTTGTGTAGGCTCCTTGTGTTCCTAAGCCTGTGTTCATAGCTGGGGTGCTGAGCAGAGCTCTGGGGACCACTACCCCTCCTGTGGCGTGGCCACAGCTCTTCTGACCCTCTTGGCTTGTCCATCACACCCCTCATCCTCATGTGCCAGCTCTTGGCTTTGTCAATACTCTGCCGGAGAAGAGGATCAGGTAACCACACCTGCAGGCTATGGTCTGGCTAAAAGGCTACAGAGAACGTCAGGGACTATGTAGCTCAGGTGCCTCTTCTTACAAATAAGAAAACAATGAAAACAGAGGAATTAAGTAGTTTGCTTACCCTGATAGTGATCTTCCTTCTGTGCTGCTGTCTGCTCTTCAGATCCTTGATACATTGTCTGGCCAAGTAGGACCCACTTCTCACTTATTCAGGAGAAAGATACCAACCCCTCATATGGAATCCCAGTGCCTGTGGTGAAGATTTTCTTTTTGTTCCTGATTTTAGAAAAGGAACTGTTAAACATATATCGCATTTCCTGTGATTATTGGACCCAGATATTACTCTCCAATTACAGGTCTCAAATCTTCAATAATAACCTTTAAGTACTTCTTAAGTGCCGTATGAGAGTTAACTCATTTAATCTTCACAACTATCCTATAAGGTAGGGTCTATTACCCACCCCATTTTGCAGATGGGAGAACTGAGGCACAAAGAGGCATAGAGAGGTCACACATTTATAATATAGCAAAGCCAGGATTTAAACCCAGGCAGTAAGACTCTAAAATAATTGCTTGGCCTATTCACTAGGATCAAGCTGAATGTCAAAGTAACTACTGAGATGTAAGTAATTTCTGAGTAAGTGCAAAGATTCAACATATTTGTGCTGTCCCAGAACCCCATCTGTGATGGCTCCATGGCTCCCATTTTGACAAAAGTATCAATGGAAACATTTACTTTTGGTCAATGTTAAATATGCTAGATATGTCCCATTTTCCTTCCATACGATTCTCTCTCTCTCTCTCTTTTGCATATTGGTCATAGCAGAATGGCACTTTGAGTTTTAAAGACTGTGTTCTCTTCTTCAATATAGAATAGAGTTTGCTTTAAATGATTCCTCTATCTCCTTGAGTTCTATTTTAAACTTAATATAAAGAAATAAAAATACAAAAACAATTGAGCTGAAAGCAAAATGTGTTTTTAATTTAAATTCAAAAATAGCCAAAAAAAGTGCAAAATAAATGTGAAAGTGTTTGCAAAACCACAATGATTGTGTTCTATTTACAATCCCAATTATGTAGGTTCTTCCCTCAATTTTGTGGTTTCCATAATACTATTTATAACAGTTAAAATTTATTAAACCATTAACAGGTACTGTAATGGTACTTATTCTTCACATCAGCCATTTGTATATCTGTTATTACCATTTTACAGAAGAAAATAATGACACTCAGGACAAGTGACTCACCTTTGTTCACCATGCAGAACCAAGTTCGGAATGATGGTCTGAGAAACATTACTAACCAGGTTTATTTATTTATTTATCATGCTTTGCAAGAACGGAGAAATGTATTCATGAAGTTTTCCCCTCATTCTGTGCACTGAAGATCTTTCTTTAATGTGTAGCTGGAGTGGACACTTAGAGACTACTTCATTTCAGGTATCTGTGTCTTTATTGTATCTGTCAGGCTTTTTCTCAAAGAAATAAAACATCTGACTTCTTGAACTGTGAACTCCAAAATGCAAAACCATACCAATAATTAAAAGGAAAAAATTGTTTTCGTTTTACTGTATTTTTCTACCTTCTTTGGCTTCACAAATGAACTGAGGAACAATTTATGTGTGTAAATAGCCACCATTACAGAGTTGTAGGAAAATGTTAAAAAAGTACAATGGGCATAAGGTGTCCCAAATGGTTTGGATGTAGTGCACATCTGATGAAAAAGGTTGTTTCACTAAGAATTCTATTTTCCCACTTTTTATTCCTGTCTTTTAGAAATAATTATTCTAAACTATTGCTATTTTTCAGGAAGTTCTTTTTAACAAATCACATGTAAAACTCTATAATTCTGGATTGTTAAATTATGAACTTTGATTAGTCAAAGAATTCTAAGCATTTGGCAAAAGGAAGCTAAAGACTTGCCTTGGTGGCTGCCGGGCCAGGTGCAGGAGGAGGGCAGGGATGCGCACGCCACAGACGAGAGCCGGGGGATCCAGGGTTGCACTCCCAGGGGCCATCACAGAACAGACCGGCTTTGCTGGCCACTGACCTGGCACTGAGCCAGCTGCCCTTCCTCTTGCAGCACTGACCCCCACGTCACCTCTGAGAGGTCTCCTATGTCTCATCCAGAGATTACCTTTGGAAAGAAATTGAGTCTTTCCAGATTCCTATGTCTTTCTTTTGGTTTTCAACTTGAAATAAATAGACCTATGTTAGAGATAAGAAAATTAAAAGGTATTCAAATGTACTTCTCTGCCTGACAAAGGTCACTTTCTTTGACCTGTGCAGATTCAGAACTTCACTTGTGCTCTCCTTCACAATTCGGTGGATGTCACTGTAATTTCAACCTGATTTAAGATCCATTTCTACTTTTAGTCAAATGACCTTGATCGTGTCTCTAACCGGACAACACAGGGGAAAAAAATGTGTCTATAAAAAGAAAGAACATTGCGGTTTTCAATTTCTACTTTCTTGTTAAGGGTTAATTCTTTTTCACAATTTAGTGACATTTCTCCCATTTGAAGCTCTAAGCAAAGCTACTCAGATCAGAGATTCCTGTTAAAACCTGATGAGAAAATGAGCAGGAATAACGTGCAACTTTAATTCTATATTACATTGTGGAGCTGCTTCCCAAATAAGAAATGTCCTGTGTATTTCCCATAATGCATAAAGTTTATTAAAAACAAACAAACAGATGTGCAAACAATTTATACAAAAGGTAAGTCCCTGCATATTTCTACTCTGTAGACGTAATCAGCATTCACATTTTCATGGTTAACTTAAAGAATATTTTCGAATATTAGCGAAGATTTAAAATGATAATACTTAGTATTGATGACAATGAGTGAAAGAAGCATAATTTTGAGGTACATATTGGCGGTATTAATATTTATGTTGGTATAAATTAATAGAATTTATATTGGTATAAATTTTTTGGAGGAAAACTGGTAAGAGGTATCAAAAACTTTGAAATGCCTTTAGCATCTGCAATTTCACTTTTATAATATATTCTAAATTAATAATCGTGAATAGATCCAAACTTAAATTTGTAAGACTGTTTATCTCAATGCTACTAAACATAAAAGAAATAGAAACCAAAAATTTATGAAAATTAAATATTATGATAAAAAGAATATTGTACTTTAATATTTTATATATTATTTTATATTTATACGTATATTTACTTATATTATTTCTTACTTTAACACATGAAAAATGTTTATTATATTAAGTGAAAGGGATAGTTTTAAAATGTTTATAAAATCTCATTATAATTCCATTTTTAATATATATATTTGAGGCTCTAAATTTTTACTAGAAAGTAAACACTGAAATAATTTTTTAAATGTTTATTAAATTTGAAACTTTGGCATTATTTTAAAATAAAGATAGATCTCAATGTGTTAGGAAAAAAATGTGAAGAAAGTAAAGAACAGCCCTAGGTCACACAGTGTCTCTGACCGAAGGTGCCATCCATCCCTCTTGTGGCCCTTGGTCTCCCTCTGCTGGCTGCACAGATCCAGGACCCTGCAGGAAGAGCTCCCTGGGTGGAACTAACCAACTGGTGCTCCACCTGACGCTCTCCTGTACCCTGCTCAGGATCCCTTCCAACAGCATAGGCTGCTGCCATGGTAACAGGTGAGGAGGAGGAAGTCAGTTAGGGGATTTGATGGTAACCTGAGTTGCTCAGACTGGGAAGACACCATAAAAATAAAAGATTCTGTCACATTAGAAAATAAGACTGAGATATGCCACTGTATCAAATTATAAAAGAGAAAAGAGTACACACAATTTACAACTGCAAAGAAGTGGAAACAACCCAAATTCCCATCAACACATGAGTGGATTAATAAAATGTGGTATATGTATACCATGGAGTA
>VBSM01003176.1:4486665-4499148 GCA_008086735.1 Cheirogaleus medius | reverse complement strand
TAAAGTAATCCCCCCTAATCCACAAGTTCACCTCCCCCATTTCAGTTACACGTGCTCAGCTGTGGTCCAAAAATATTAAGACATTCTAAGAAAGAGAATGAGAGAGAGATCACATTTATATAACTCTTACTACGATATGTTGTTATGACTGTTCCATTTTATTATGAGTTATTGTTGTTAATCTCTTACTGTGCCTAATTTAGACATTAAACTTTACCATAGTATGTATAGGAAAAAGCACAGTATAATAGGATTCAGCACTCTCACAGTTTCCGGCATGCACTAGGGGTCTTGGAATATATCCCCCACAGATAACGGGGGACTACTGTATGTGTATAAATATGTTTATATTTTAAAATATGAAACAGATCATATTATACTCACATGTGTTGACTACATGTAGGTAATTTTACATTTCCCTGTATAAAGAACTATATTATCCTTTCTAATGGTATTCCATGCTATAAAAGTAGCCTAACATATTTAATCCATGCCCAAATGATAACCTTCTTTATCAATTCCAAATGTTTAAAATCATGCACAAGTTTACACAGAGATATGTACAGCCTCTTCTTACTATGGGTGAGGCACGTGGGATTTCTTTGTCTTCCCAGAATTCACCAAGTGCTTCCTGCCCAGAGACTTTGCCTTTTCTGTTCCCTTCCTGGTGCCTGTGCAGGGAGCATCCCCCTTTGGCTCTAGTCAGGGTTGACCCTCTTCATGGTTTAGGTCCCACTCACATCTCCTCTTCAGAGAGACCTTTCCTGACCATCCCATCTGAAGGATCCCCCCAAGCCAAGTAACTTCTATCATTTCACCCTCCTTATTTCTTTCATAGTACTTTCCAGTCAACAATTATCTTACTTGCCTGTGTTTCAGGGGTGATAATTAACCATGGCCCCTCTCTGCTCTAAGTCCAGAAAAAGCAAATTGTGAAATACACTTAGGAATCAGGTGGAAATCAAAACTATGTATTTTGCTTGTGAGGCTTATGGGTAAGCATAGTTTGTACTTCAACAAAATTTCTCTCCAAATTACAATCACAACCATTAGCCCACTCCCATCCCCAAATGGGACGGAAGCTCCTGTAGGCTTTACGCCCAAAAGGATAGAAATGCATGTCGCCAAAACAGACAGCAGAGAAGAGGCAGCCTCAGTTTCTCTTTCCTGTTCCCAAATCACATAAATCAGGGGACAGAGAGGCAGGAATATTCCAAAGTGATTCCATCCAGGGGCACAGATGTTTCCTCCCCTGTGTGGAAACGTGAGGAGTGGGAGAGAAGTACCCACCTAACACTGCTTCCTCATGATGTGTCCCCACTACTGGATGTGTCCACCTCACCCCCTGCTGTGCCTCCAGCGCACAGGACAGCAGCCGAAACACATCATATCTCGAGGATCATTTGTTAAGGGATGGACGAAATATAAATTTAAATGACATAGACTTGTTCACTCATGGAATCAGCAAAGGTTAAAACTAATGAAGCTCAATACTGATGACCAAGTGGGCAATAGGCATGACTCGGAGGTACACTGTCAGTGGTGTTTATATTGGTATAAATCTATAAAATTTATATTGTATAAATTGTCTGGGAAAAAACTGTCAATAGGTATCAAAAGCTTTTAAATGTCTATATATTTAGAATCTGCAATTTTACTTTTAGAATATATCCTAAAGAAATAATCATGAATATGTACAAAAATTAAGTTTGTAAGAATATTTATCTCTATGCTACTTAACATAAAAAGAAACCAAAAATTTCCTAAAATAAAAAATTAAATAAATTGTGATATAAAGGAATATCACACTGCTTTTATATAGTATATATTTATTTATATTTACAATATTGTTTTTACATAATATTATATACTGTTTTAATCCATAAAAATATTTATTAGATTAAGTGAAAATGGTAGCTTAAAAATGTCTATATAATCCCATTATAGTTTTCCGATTTTAATATGCACATATATACTGAAACTGTCCAGAAAGTATATAGCCATGCAATATGAAAAATTATATTAACAATGGCTGGATACTTTCTGGACAGCCCAGGTATATTTAATATACATATGAATATATTTGAGGGTCTAAGTTATTACTAGAAAGTAAACACCAAAATAACTTTTTAAAAATATTTTGTTAGAATTGAAACTTTAGCATGATTTAAAAATAAAGACAGATCTTAGTGTGCTAAAGGAAAAAAATATGAAGAAAGCCTAAAGGGACAGGACCGGATCACATGGTTTCTCTAAGAAATGGCATCATCCATCCCTCTCATGGCCCTCGGTTTCCCTCTAGTGAGTGGACAGACCCAGGTGCCCTCAGGAACAGCTCACAGGAGAGAGCTAAGGAGCTGGTGGCTCCACTTGATGCAACCCCTGTGCCCTGCTCAGGATCCATCCGAACAGCAATAGGCTGCTGCCATGGTAACAAGGGACAAGGAAGAAGCCAATTAGGGCATTTGATTGCAATCTGAGTTGCCAAAGCTGGGAAGGTATCTTAAGGAAGAAAAGATTCTGTCACACTGGAAAATAAGACCAGCTCTGAAATTTGTCATAATATTACATTAAAATAGGGAAAAGAAAGAGCCAAACAAAATATAATTACAATACAGCAACCACATTTAAATGTAACCACTCTTAAGGTAAATTGGTGTCCCCATTTAAGTGTCTTAGTTTAAAAGGCCTCAGAAATGTCATATGTTTAATTATATTTAAGACCTAAACATGTGCTCCTTGCATGTAGTCAAAGAATTCTTTCACTTATGACTAAATTTTAGTATCAAGTGCTGATGAAGAAGCAAATTAAATTCTTGAAATAAAATTGCAAACACTAGGCACATAAAACGGGTACCAAAAGGTGCTCCTAGGGAGTATTGGGCAGCTGCAGAAAAGGAACACCTTACAAAATTTTAAAGAAACTACAAAATTGAGAAGTTGATTTACAGGGATTTTAAATATGAAATTAGTGGTAGAAAGCATGTGAGAAGGTCAGTGGATTAGTAAGCAAGAATTAAAAGAACAGAGAGCCCTAATCACTGCATTTCTTGGACTGAGAAGGCAAACAAGCCTAGGAAATGAAAACACCTCTTACTGTGGTCTTTTGTCATGGCCATCTCCCTTCTAACTACAGGAGTCCTCTCTAATCCATGTTTTTGCTTTTGCGATTTCAGTTACCTGCAGTCCACTGAGGTCCAAATTATTAAAGGGAAAATTCCAGAAATAAACAGTTTGTAAGTTTTAAATTGCACACCATTCTGAGTAGCATGATGACATCTCACCAGTCCATTCCATCCTGCCTGGGACGTGAATCACCCATTTGTACAGGCTCTCCATGCTGTCTACAGTACCTGCCATTAGTCATTAGTAGGCGCCTCAGTGATCAGATAGACTGTCGCAGTATCACAGTGCTTGTGTTCAAGGAGCATTTATTTTACTTAATTATGACCCCAAAGTCCAAGAGGGGTAATGATGACGATCCAGATACACCAAAGGGAAGCCGTAAAGTGCTTCCTTTAAGTCAAGAGGTAAAAGTTCCCCCATTTAACCAGGAAAGGAAAAAAATCTTATGGTGAGGTTGCTAAGATCTACAGTAAAGATGATTCTCCTACCCATAAACTTGTGAAGAAGAAAAAAGAAATGCATGCTAGTTTTGCTGTCACATCTCAATCTGTAAAAGTTACAGCCATAGTGTTTGATGACAGCTATTACAGTATTTGTTGAAATTGCTCTATTCTACTGTTAGTTATTGTTAGTCTCTTACTGTGCCTAATTTATAAATTAACCTTTATCACATATAGGAAATGCATATCATGTATATGAAAAAACACAGTATGTATAGAGTTCTGTACTATTTGCAGTTTCAGGCATCCACTGGGGCTCTGGGAACATATCCCCTACAGATAAGGGCAGATGACTGTGAATTAATAATCAAGACTTCCACCCTGAAAGGTAATCCAGGGTACTTAAATTTTCTGAGAAAAATGTGTATGTGTGTATATGTATCCTTTAATATAGGCACATTGTAATAGGTCCTATTATGAAATACAATAAATTTTATTACATATAAAAATTTTACATGTATATATTTTTACATTAATATAGGATATATTTTCTCATTTTAATGAGCATACCAAGTTATTTTTTGTGGCATGTCTGAAAATAAATTCTAGAAAATCCATCTAAAGTGATACATTTCTCAATATTTTTTCTGTAACATTCAGTGAATATTTTGTGTTTTTGATTGATCCACAGGTCTGACCTTTCTGTCCTAGATGAGGATTTGTCTTTCTCTGCCACAGGAGCATGGGAGGCAACCAGACATGGATCACAGAAGTCACCCTGCTGGGATTCCAGGTCAGCTCAGCACTGGAGTTTTTCCTATTTGGACTTTTCTCTCTTTTCTATACATTTACCCTGCTGGGGAACGGGGTCATCCTGGGCCTTATCTGCCTGGACTCTAGACTTCACACCCCCATGTACTTCTTCCTCTCACACCTGGCCATAGTTGACATGTCCTATGCTTCCAACAGTGTCCCCAAGATGCTGGGGAATCTTGTGAACCAGAAGAGAACCATCTCCTTTGTTCCATGCATAATGCAGACTTTCTTGTATTTGGTTTTTGCTGCTGCAGAGTGTCTGATTTTGGTAGTGATGTCATATGACCGGTACGTGGCCATCTGCCATCCCCTACATTACACTGTCATCATGAGCTGGAGAGTGTGCACTGTCCTGGCCATCACTTCCTGGGTGTTTAGCTTCCTCTTGGCTCTGGTCCATTTAGTTCTCATCCTGAGGCTGCCCTTCTGTGGGCCTCATGAAGTCAACCACTTCTTCTGTGAAATCCTGTCTGTCCTCAAGCTGGCCTGTGCTGACACCCGGCTCAACCAAGTCGTCATCTTCACAGGCTGCGTGTTCGTCCTGGTGGGACCCCTCTGCCTGGTGCTGGTCTCCTACTCGCGCATCCTGCTGGCCATCCTGAGCATCCAGGCAGGGGAGGGCCGCAGAAAGGCCTTCTCCACCTGCTCCTCCCACCTCTGCGTGGTCGGGCTCTTCTTTGGCAGCGCCATCGTCATGTACATGGCCCCCAAGTCCCGCCATCCTGAGGAGCAGCAGAAGATCCTTTTCCTGTTTTACAGCCTTTTCAATCCCATGCTGAACCCCCTGATCTACAGCCTGAGGAACGCAGAGGTCAAGGGTGCCCTGAGGAGAGCGCTGAGGAAGGAGGGGCCCATGTGACAGATGTCGAAGTGCAGCACAGGGAGGGGTCTGCTCCCTGTGACATGTGTAAGTTGGCACTTTTGTCCTGTACTACAATAAATTTCACCTTAAAAGGAAATATTATTGCCCTAAACATATAAACTGAAACTTTAATAAATCTTTGATAGGAAAATAGATGAACACCTTCACGACTTGAACAGGAATAGATTTGTAAAAGGACACAAAACCAATAGACGTAAAACTGGAAAAACTGATTAATATTAGGCCTCGTCCCCCACCCAGCAGGGGTGGGGAACCTGTGGCCTCAAGGCCACATGTGGCCCTCCAGATCCCCAAGTGCAGCCCCTCAACTGAATCCAAACCTCACAGACAAATCCCTTCATTAAAAGGATTTGTTCTATAAAATGTGGATTTAGTCAAACAGCTGCACTCAAAGATCCAACAGGCCACATCCAAAGATCCAAGGCTGTAGGTTCCCCACCCCACTAAAGAAACTGTAGACAGTACATATAAAGAACACTTTCAAATTAATACAAAAGATAAACAACTACATTTTATAAAATGGGCAAAGCACTTGAACAGAAATTTCTCAAAAGAAATGCATTGGGTTAATAAATATATCAAAGGCTGTTTATCACCATTAGTCACCAAGAAAATGTAAATTAAATAAAGCCACCATCAGATACTATTTTATTCACCAAAATGTGTACATTTTAATGGATTATTCATCATTGGAGTTATTGAAAATCTAACTCCAATAATTGGGAAACAGGTAATACTAGCAAAGTTTGTATGCATTGAGTTAATACTACAGGTAAGTGTATATTATACATTTGCTAGGTCAACAGATAGTGACTTTTTCCTGGAAAGAGCCACAGGAAATACACAAGACTGTGAAAACTATCTTCTCTGTCGTCACATCTCAACTCTGGCAAAAACAGACATAGTGTAAATGAATGACCATGGCTGCATTCTAATAAAACTTTATTTGCAAATAAAAGTGACTGATCGAAGAGGCCCAGGGACAGTAGCTTGCCTAACACTTGTTCTAGATCTAGAAGCTAGTCTAGTTCTAGCTGATTCAAAGTTAGAGGTCCTCACTGGGTGGGGCCTCAGGAACCAGATGATGTGGTTAGATGTGCTTTGAGGACAAGACCCACTGGTAACTTTGGAGCCATTCTAGAGTAAGTCTTTTCCTCCTAAGAACTTCCAAAGTATACCATGATATAATGGCTGATGTGGGCTTCATCAAATATCTTCATCATATTTCTTCATCACGTTCTTTGTAACATTAGCAATGCAATAAAAACAAGCACAGAGATATCGTGTACAGATTGGTTTTTTAAACAGTGGATTTATGAGAATCTTAGATTTTTAGTTGTTTTCTTATTAATTTTATAGTCATTTTATAGAAGCTCTTTATACATTTATGTCAAAATAGTTCTACTTTTAATGAGATATTCAGAGCCATTCTCATCTCAGCCTGGATTACCAGGAAATGTAAATTCTTGACCCTTATCTGGTAGATGATAATAATTTTGCATGGATGAGGACATCAGAAGGAAAAACTTGTCAATAACCTCGAGACAATTTTGAATTCTTATAATATATAAATCTTTATCACACAAAGAAGGAAATCACCTAGACTTATAGGACAGGAAAATTCTAAAGCTGAGATTTACTCTGATATTCGGAGACCAAGTTATCATACTTTCAATAATCTCTGAACATTTTAAATCTGTCCAGCTTCTTTTTTTCCCCTGAAATGTTGTGTTGTGTAAGATTATGTGTTATGGTTTTCTTCTCTCTGAAAAATTCTCTTCAGCCAATTTTGAATCAGCTCACCCATTTCTAGCTTATGTAACTGTACACAAATTTCCTCTCATTTTCTACCAGTTCCCTGGTAGCATAATATTCTACTGATAAATTGCTGTGCAACATTTGATTCATAATATCTCTTTGCCATCTCTCACAAGAAGATTTGGACATTTCTGGCTACCATCTGTCTTGCTTAAAACATGTATTAATAAAGAAATACAGAAAAGTAATTTGAAAACCAAAGAAGAGTTTCCAATTGTAAATTTCAAGCTCATGAAATGATGAATCCTTCATTTCTAAAAGCAAATAAAATAAAAATAAAATAAAAATAACTTGTGCTTGTCAATAGAAGATTCTAATACAATCTAGTAAAATTTATCAATTTTTTAAATGCAATCCAAAGGCTTTTCAATTTGGTATATTATTTTACAATAGCAATTTTTATACTGTTTTTAAACTCCTTCCCTTATATGGCTCTTAAAAACTTTATATTTCTGCCTTTGATACAGGTCTTGAATAAACCAGGAATTGAGATTTTTGCAGGGTCTGAGTATCTTTAGTGAAACTCAATTGTCATAGCAATTGCAACATCCTTCCTTTCCCTGGTGATTGGCCATGCCATGCAGCCTCTCATATGGCAAGTCCTAACAAAGGCACAAATCTACTCCCATGATTTCTATTCTTTTCGGTTTGTGTGTGAGTCCATCCCTATATGACTTTTGTAACATTTTAATTGTTTTTATTGCTGTTTAAAAATATAATGTATTTTCATGTTGGTTATGTAATAAGCCAGCTCGTTAAATATTCTTTAATGATATGTCAGAAAATTCTGTGAGATCAACTATGTATACAATTATGTCATTTGTAATTAGTTTGTTTCTTCTTTAGCAAATGTTTGTGTGTGTGCCTGTGCATGTGTTTCTTCTTCCTCTTTTTTTAACTGTACTGGTCAGGATCTCTAATAAAAAGTTGAAAATAATGGAAAAGAGTGGTAACGATGTATATCCTTACATTATTCTTTATATGGTTATTTGAGTACTTTCTCTTATATTTCTGTTTAATCTGGCTAGTAGTCTATGGGTTTTATTTATCTCTTCAAAAAACCAACTTTTTGTTTCATTAATCCTTTGTATTTTGTTTGTTTCCATTTCATTTAGTTCTGCTCTGAGCTTTGTTATTTTTTTTCTTTTGCTGGCTTTGTATTTTGGTTGTTCTTCTTTTTCTAGTTCCTTGAAATGTGACATTAGATTACTAATTTGTGATCTTTATGTCTTTTTGAAGTAGGCATTTAAAGCTATGAACTTTCCCCACAGGACTGCTTTTACTGTATCCCATAGACTTTGAAAGTTTGTGTCCCCTTTGTCATTCAATTCAAAGAATCTTTTGAGTTCCATCTTTATTTCATCATTGACCCAAGGATCATTCATCAGCAGGTTGTTTAATTTCCATGACTTTGTGTAGACTTGACTGTTTCTCTTGGAATTGATTTCTATTAATAGTTTTACTCCACTGTGGTTTAAGATACATGGTATGATTTTGAAATTTTTGAATTTTCTATGACTTGTTTTGTGACCTAAGATATGATCAATCTTAGAAAATGTCCCATGTGCTGATAAGAAAAAATTTATATTCAGTAGTTTGGGGGTAGAATGTTCTGTAAGTATCTGTTAGGTACATTTGTTCTAGTGTCCTGTTAAGTCCAATGTTTCTTTATTCATTTTCTGCTTTGATGTTCCATCTAGTTTTGTCAGTGGAGTGTTGAAGTCCATGGCAATTAAGATACTACTGTTTACTTCTTTGCTTACATCTAGAAAAACTTGTTCTATGTAACTGGGATCTCCTTTATTAAGTGCAGATATATTTAGGTATCATCCAATATGTTGAACAAAGCAGTATCTCACATATCAATACTAACATTCAATATGAACAGTCTGAATGCTGCACTTAAAAGACACAGACTGGCTGAATGGATGATAAAACACAACCCAGATATTTTCCGTCTCCAAGAAACACATCTAAACCACAAGGACTCATACAGACTCATGGTAATTGGATAGAAAAAAATATTTCATGCAAATAGAAACCAAAAGTGAGCAGGTATAAACAGTCTCATATCAGATACAACAGACTTTAAATTAACAATGGTAAAAAAAAAAGACAAAGATTGTTTTGCTTGGGTTTGCCATGATGGGGAGTGACCCTGGTGGGGCTTGTAGCCTGGTGCTTTGTTCTCAAGAACCTCCCAGTTCACTGGCAGTAGCAGCTTATAGGTTTGTGAGGGTAGAGACACTCTCCAGCAGCTCTGGAGCCTACAGTCTGCTAGAGGTGTAAGGGGAGTTCTTCCCACGGAATCTCCAGTAGCTTCTGGTACTTGTCCCTCACAATTACACCTGAGCTATGTTTTTGTCATCTAAAACTGTTCCTTCTTTTTGAGATGATCTGGCGACCAGTGTCTCTAGTTAGGCATCTTGCCCCACCCCATAAGTGGATTTATAAAAAAAGAAAAAGAGAGATAGAGAGAGAAAGAAAGCAAAGACTCAAGCCATATGGAGAAGGTATTTATGCCTCAGAGATAGCAAAATGTTAAAACAGAAGTTAGGCCCAGCCCTATGTACTGTATTTAATGGTAGTCAGTAAACACTTCTCTTTCAAAATAGACCTTCATTTATAAAGGTTCATCACTGATTAGCCAAGTATGCTTTGTAATAGTTATTCTTGATACAATATAAAATATTAATCAATATAAATATTAACACTCACATCTAAGACTTTCCACAGGAAATATTCTTGCTCTATTCACTTCAAAGATTAAAAGCTAATAATAGAAACATAATGACATCTCTTTGTATCCACGGTATGCTGTGTTAAATATCATCATATTGTCCTCAACAGAAGAAATAGATCTGTGTTAATTATGCTAAGCTGAACGGATATGCACCAAAATATTATCCCTAGCTCTATCCAGGTGTTGGTGAGTCATATTTGTTTTTCGGCAACAGCCTTATCTGAAAAATGAACAATAAAAAATGCTAAAAGGAAAAGGTTATTTAAGAAAAATCATAAAGCATTCTAATAGTAAGTACTTTTGTCTATCACAAAAGAGAGACCAATTTGGTTGGGATAGATGAAGAGGCTCCATGAGTGCTTTGAAGGATTGGTACTAGGTATGAAGTCAAGTGGGTAAAACAAGGTTAAAACTGACTTGAAACAAGGAATAAGCATTTCAAGAGTGGGAGCTACTAGGTATTTGTACTTGAATGAAGTAGAGAATGTGTGTTGGAGAATAAGGAGGTAAGTGGAGGGAAGTTCTATTAGCCAAGCAGATTGTTTTCAAAGAAAAATAACCCCACTTTTCTTTCTCTTAAAATTTTTTGTACTTCCCAATAGATTAAATATATTACTTTTATTTCAAGTGATCCTTCTACTACAATTTAAGAACTAAAGCTCTGTAGAGAACTCAATTAAAAATAGACAATTAGGAAGAAAGAACTGGAAGGATTTTACAGTCATCAGACATTATCACTTTGTGCAAGAGAGACAGAGAGAGAGACAGACAGACAGACAGAGAGAAATATCCCCTTTTTATCTGTAGACCCTAGCCCAGAATTAGAAAATAAAATGTGACAATTCAACAGCAACAAAAAGTAATCCCATTAAAAAGTGGGCAAAAGACATGAATAGATATATTTCAAAAGAAGACATACAAATGGCCAAAAAGCATAGGAAAAAAATCTCATCATCACTAATCATCAGAGAAATGCAAATTAAAACCACAATGAGATATCTATCATCTTACACCAGTCAGAATGGCTATTATTAAAAGATAAAAAATGACAGATGTTGGTGAAGATGTGGAGGAAAGGGAACACTTAGACACAGTTGATGGGAATGTAAATTGGTATGTCTATGGAAAGCAGTATGGAGATATCTCAAAGAACTCAAAATAGAACTACCCAGCAACCCGAAAAGAAAAGAAACTATTATATCAAAAGATTATCACAGTACTGTTCCCAATAGCAAAGATATGGAATCTATTTTGTCCATCAACAGATGATTGGATAAAGAAAATGTGGTACACATACACAACGGAGTACAAGTAATCCATTAAATAAATGAAATCATGTCTTTTGCAGCAACATAGATGAAACTGCGGGAAATTACCTTGAGTCAAAAACTTCAGACTCAGGAAGACAAACATCGCATATTCTCATTTATAAGTCGGAGCTAAATAATGTTACACATGGACATGGAAAGTGGATTGATAGACAATGGAGAGTTGGAATGGTGGGAAAAGGGTCGATTATGAGAAATGACTTGATGGCTATAATGTACATTATTCCAGGGATGGAAACAGTAAAAGCCCAGACTTCACCATTATGAAATCTATCCATGTAGCAAAATTATACCTGTACCCCATAAATTTATACAAAAAAAAGAAATCTGGAGATGTTTGTAATAGAAGACAGGCAGACTGAAGAAAGTTAAAGAAGATGAGTTATACCTGAACTGCCAAGTTAAAAATATTTGTAAGTGAGAAATCTGGAGTGGTTATTTTGCAATAACATTTTCTCCACTGAGAGAAATAGATTTCTCTGAGATGATGACTTAAGAAGGTTCCATGGGACCTCCAACCATGAGAGATCAAGAAATTACAACCTCTCCTCTACAGTGAAACAGGAGAACTAGAGAGTGGAATAATTTTAATATTGATAAAACCAGTATCAAGAGAAATTAATTTATGACATTATCAATTTATGGCATGATCTTGATTTTTTAACTTTCTGTGCCTAGGTTTAACCAGAAATCCAGTCCCCATCCAATCCCACATAAACACACACAACAAATCCCATGGGAATGCTGAAAGGACAAAATGAACCAAATGGGAAATGCATTCATTGGATCATCACTGTTAGGAAAGTAGCAAAGTCTTTAATTCTCTCTAGGGAGAATGTGATTAGATGCATTATCACAGGGTTCTGTTTCCTGAATCATTATTTTCGCCTGTGGGGAATCAGTTATAGTCCAGTGATGTTAGCAAAAGCTCAGACTTGCACAAGCAAGTCTCTCATAAGGTCAGGAGAGCTCTGCATTTGGGTCCACCTCCTAATGAGGCCCCTTGAGAAAGGAAAATCAATCCCAGACCACATAGTCTCCCTTCCTCTCCTTGAAGTTTCTTCTAAGCCCAGGGCTACATTTGAAGGGAAGACCACAGATTATACCAACGTAAGTAAAAGTGGTTCATCTGCCCTGAGAAGGGGTTTGCGATGGGAAATGGGGAAGGGGAAGTGAATGGAACCACTGGCTGCTGGCATCAGTGACGAGATGCCCTCGCTGTGGCACCTCCTCCCGGCCCTAAGCCTGTGTTCATAGTCAGGGTCCTGAGTGGAACTCTGGGGACCACTGCCTCTCCCAGTGTGGCCACGGCTCCTCTGACCCTCTTGT
>VBSM01003176.1:4451299-4474029 GCA_008086735.1 Cheirogaleus medius | reverse complement strand
AAAAAAAGTACCAGAAGAGTCCACCCTTCTGAATTTCCTCTAATTCCCTAGAATAGGAAAGACGCCCTTTCTTTTCAGGCCATGTATAAGGTCGACTTGTAATGGGGCCTACACAAGATCAAGCAGGCTGTCTCCTTTCTCTTTATAGTAAGTTGTTATAGATATGCAAAATAACTCTCCCAAAGAAGAGGCCTATGACTCCACTGCACCACCCCTTCAGGCTCACACAGTGAGGCTAGTGGATAAGCACAGTGTGTGTGACACTAGTATTTTTGAAAGACGCATATGACTTTCCAACTCAATACAGCCCTGCCTACAAATTACATTTATGTATGCCTCATATCCCCCAAAGAGACATTCAAAATTCTCAATTTTTTTATTACTGAATCATCTCACACTCTTATGTGTTAAAAAATTAAGTAAATAATAAGTATAAATTAAAATTTTATCCAACATCTTAAAATATATAACTTGTAACTATATAGGAATATAACTCATCATCTGCTCTACAGAAACCTGACTATAAGCCATGTGTAATAAAATGAAATTATATTTATGCAACTTTTTTAAGTGCTATGGTTTTATTGTTCAACATAACTTGTAATTCTTGTGTAGGTGAAAATAGTCCCTCCCTTTTTTTTTTTTTTCTGATGTGGAGACATGGTCTCGCTCTGTCACCCAGGCTCAAACTCCTGGCTTCAGCGATCCTGAGTCCATAGATAAGTTGATTGATGAGACTGAACACTTCTAAATCTAAGAATTCACTATTAAAATTTCAGGAAATAAGCAAAACAAATTAAAGAAGAAAGTAATATATACATAATTTAATTACTGAAGCCTTATATTGCATGCAATCTAATGATTAGATAATATTAATATATTAAATAAATTATAATATGTCTAAGCAAATAATAGTTGTTGAAAATATGTTGCAAAGAAATATTTTGACATGGAAAATGGTTCATGATATATGATAGAACTAGTTAAACAACATTGTTTCATATAACTTAAATTCATGATAAATAGGAAATAAATGAATAGTAAAAAGGTGCGACTGCTTGTACAATTGTTAATGAGGATCACCTTCGGCTGTATGTTTCAAGGTACCTCTTCAGTCATTTACCTAGAGTTTCATAATGTTTTCCTAAAAAGATTTTAAAACTTGGTGTCAAAATCTCACACAACATAGATACTCCCTTGTTCACACAATGAACTATATTAAATCTAAAATACTCAAGAGTCTATAATTTTCTAAATAAGAGTAAAAGCAAGAAAGTAATATAAACCTAATGACTAATAAGGTGTTAGGATTATAAACATATATTTTCACTTTAATTAAAATAATAAATAATATCAAGACCATTTTCTTCAATGCTGATGTTAATTTAGTGAAATAGACTTGACTCCATAAAAGAAGTCAGTTAAGTTATTGTCAGTTTTCAGAAGTTATCCTGAGAATGTATTATCCTCTGTAACAATTTGTGTACTTTCTCAAGTTATATGCTCTTACTTTTAAATGAGAATATCAGAAATTCATGATATCTTCATGATAAACATCATAAAATATACATTACCATGATGAAAATATAAATTATTGAAAATCCAATAAAATCCAGATATTGGTTTATAAATATGTTTCTTCATTAAGAGTAATTAGATGTTTTGTTGAAAATGGCTGTTTTGTGACTAGAGTGAATGTACAACATGAGCCTGAAACATGTGGTCATATCAGAGGTACGGAAGGGCTCAGACATGAGAGGAACATGTTGAAAGAACAGAGGAGCAAGCATGCAGGGTCCAAATACAGAAAAGTTAAGCATCAGAAAAAATGATAACAGTGACATATAACCCAGTGAATAAAATAATCCTATGAGATCATACTGATAGATAAATGGATAGATAGATGATGGATAGATAGATAGAGCATTTCTTTGTAGTAAAATTGCAACTTATCAAATGTAAAAGCAATGATGGAATAAGAACAACACATTGTCAATCATCATTACTAATAACTGAGTCAGGAAAAATAATCAATGTATGCTAAATATAGCAACTGAAAGAAACAAGTAGTGAATAGTTCCTCTATGAGGAACAAGATATATCATAATTTTAACGAATGCTTCAGAGTCTAAATAGGGAAAATATAATGATTATATACTAGAGACATGTGAGACGCACCATCTTCACTTCATGATCTATGTTAGCTTCACCAATAATGGGACAAATTAACATCATACACCTACTCTTAATGTACACAGGAGACAATATTTTTCATGTAGAAAGTGAATAATCTGATTCAAAACATGAACATTGTACATTCCCAACTTGTGGAATATTCTATTACACAATTTCTGTGTACTCTTCATATTAGCAATAAATGCTCTGACTCGAGGCGGGAGGGGGCATGGGCAATATAGGTAACCTTAACATTTGTACCCCCATAATATGCTGGAAATTATTAGCAATAACTGGAAAGGCGCAAACAGACCAAGTAAAGATTACAGATGCAAGGAGGCTAATACAGATGACATTAAATATAATGTGGAATCTTGGATGAGGGCCTGGACAGGTGCAAGTGAATGGAGAATATTGTATGTTAAAGAAAAGAAACATTTCAATATTAAATTTCCTGATTTTAATAATTATACTGTGTTCAGATTAGTAAATAAAATTTTTGAGTGAGAAAATTAGGGCTTTAGGGGTAAACAGACATTATCTCTATACTTTCATCTCAAATGGTTCAAAAAGTAAGTATATATAGAGAAAGAATAAGACAAATAAGAAAGGAATGTTAGAGTTTTCTAAATCTGCATAAAGTTATATAGGAGTTCTTCACAAAATTCTTGACACTTTTCTGTAAGTTTCAGTTTATTTCATGATTAAATGCAAAAAAGAGACAGGGGAGCAAATCTTGGGCAGTTGGGGAGGCTTTCTAACAGGAACAACCATGCAACCATTCTCTAAATTTGTTTACAGATGAATAAATTAAATCTTCACTGATTCTCCAGTTCTGACCTTTCTATCACACTTCAGTCCTTGATGGACTGTCACTTAGGAATGGGAGGCAACCAATCATGGGTCACAGAGTTCATCCTAGTGGGATTCCAGCTCAGTGCAGAGAAGGAAGAGCTCCTCTTCTGGATCTTCTCCCTGTTATATATCTTCAGCCTCTTGGCCAATGGCATGATCTTGGGACTCATCTGTCTGGACCACAGACTGCACACCCCCATGTACTTCTTCCTCTCACACCTGGCCATCCTTGACATGTCCTATGCTTCCAACAGTGTCCCCAAGATGTTGGCAAATCTACTGAACCAGAAAAGAACCATCTCCTTTATTCCATGCATAATGCAGACATTCTTGTATTTGGCCCTTGCTGCTACAGAGTGCCTGATTTTGGTGGTGATGTCCTTTGACCGGTATGTGGCCATCTGCTGCCCTCTCCAGTACACTGTCATCATGAGCTGGAGAGTGTGCACAATCCTGGCTGTCACTTCCTGGTCATGTGGGTTTACCCTGTCCCTGATACAGGTAATTCTTCTTCTAAGGTTGCCCTTCTGTGGGCCTTGGTATGTGAACCATGTCTTCTGTGAAATTCTGTCTGTCCTCAAGCTGGCCTGTGAGGACACCTGGATCAACCAAGTGACCATCCTTGCTACCTGTGTTTTTGTCCTAGTTGGACCCCTTTGCTTGATGCTTGTCTCCTACATGCACATCCTCTGGGCCATCCTAAAGATCCAGTCAAAGGAGGGCCGCATAAAGGCCTTCTCCACCTGCTCCTCCCACCTCTGTGTGGTTGGGCTCTTCTTTGGCATAGCCATGTTGGTTTACATGGTCCCAGACTCTAATCAACGAGAGGAGCAGGAGAAAATGCTGTCCCTGTTCCACAGTCTCTTTAACCCAATGCTGAATCCCCTCATCTACAGCCTGAGGAACTCTCAGGTGAAGGATGCCTTCCACAGAGCATTGCAGAAGAAGAGGTCCATGTGAGGGGCGTGTAGAAGGTGGTTGGCTAGGGCTTTGCTTTTAAAACTTGTGTTACACTGAAGCAAAAACTCAAAAAAGTGTTTGAATTAGAAGTTTGGTGTACTAGGTCACTAATGTCAGTTTTGAGTCAAAAGCGTAGTTTATTATATCTCAAACAAGAAGTAGTACAATTATGTGCCTACACTATGGGCATAGTTTTTCATCTTAATGGTAGCTTCTTTATTCCAGCAGCAAAGGAACCTGGAGCATGAGTGGCAATGAAATCGTGAAAGGTTTTTCTTACAGGTTGTTGAGAATGGAATATATTTTCTTGCAAGAAGTGGTCTAGAGCCTGGATGAAGTGGTAGTCAGTTGGTGCAAGATCTGGTGAATACAGTGGATGACAGAGAGTTTCCAAGTCCAGCCTCTGTAGTTTGAGCAGCATTGTTTGTGTGACATGTGGTTGAGTGTTTTCTTGCAAGAAGATTGGCCTGTCTCTACTGACCAATCTCGGCTGCTTAATCACAAGCATCCTCAACATTTCATCCAATTGGTTGCTGTAGACATTCAATGTCATCAATCAATCATATTTCATGAAGCTGGTTGGATAAAACCAGTGCTGGACAAACAAACAGACAGCATTAGCTTTTTTGGATGGATATTAGGTTTTGGACTGTGTTTGGCACTTCATCTGGACTGTGTTTGGCACTTCATTGGGACTGTGTTTGGCACAACCCATTGGGCCGAACACTTGCAATTGTCAAAAGAAATCCATTTTTCATCACACTTAACAATACGGTGTAGGAGGTATTCGCCTTTATGTCGTGACAGCAAAGAAAGGTAAACTTCGAGACGATTTATCATCTGATACTCATCTAATTCATGCCAATCTCATCTATCCAGCTTCTTTGTCTTTCCCATTTGTTTCCAATGGTCCAATATTGTTGGAACAGTAAGGTCAAAGATTGCTGCAAATTCACACTTAGGTTGAAATGGATTCACTTCCACTACAGCTTTCAGCTGATCATTATCCATGTTGGTCTCAGCTCACACATTTAGTTAATTTTCAAGATGAAAATCATCAGAACGGAACTTCTCAAACTATTGACATACCATGGGTTCATTAGCCTCATCCTTCCTAAACACTTCACTGATATTTCAAGCTGTCTGCACTGCACTGATTCCACAATGGAACTCATATTCTAAAATAACATGAATTTTGTACTTATCCATTGTTTCCCACAAATTGTTCTCAATAAAAATATGCAAGATAGCCACAAGCCAAACCACCCATTTGAAACACTGAGGATGTACCTTTACAATAAAAATAAAACAAGAAGTGTCAAAGTGAAATGTCAGAGATATCAACTGTCAAACTTAGTACTTAAGGAAATCTAACATTTCATATTAACAACCTAATAAAAATGGTAGTTGTTTTAATTCTAGCTCTGAAAATAGGGCAAAATTACAGTGAACAAAATATATTTATTATTATGATTTACACTACTCTCCCCACTGAGAACTCTATGGAGTTTCTGGATTAAATTTCAATGTTGAGACTCACAACTACTTAGAGAGTGGGAGAGATGAGAAAGCTATTTTCCCCTCTTTTTTGCATCATTTTCTTTGTATTTTAATACAAATCTCTCCTTTTGAAAGAAAAGTAATTTATGCTGACACTATTGCTATTTATGTTATATAAATGCTCTTCTCATCAATTCCCAGAGTCCCTGGACCACTCTTCAAGAACAGCAGATAGTATATTTAAACTTCAGTCTTCATATTTGAAAATGAGGATGCTGATAAGATTAAAATATGTAGCCCATTTAAAGCATTTGGCACATTTTCTGAAAGACAGTAAGGGCTCAAGAATTGTTGCTTGTGGCTCTTTTAATATTTCATTGTATCCATGACTTCCTACTGCAGACAGAGATACAGCTCAGCATTGAGAGCTCTATTCCGTCTCAGGGTTGTCATGCCAGGATCCATGGGAACCGTTCCTCAACCATCTAAGATTCACAGCCTCTCATATACCTTAATGGGGATTGTAGAGAATGATAAAGGCCTAAAACTCTAAAGTTTTAGTGTGAAATGTCGGTTATTAGTGCACTCATGGTCAAAGATTGACCAGAGGCACCAACATAGGGCAAGCACAAAAACAGGTTTATTGAGGAGAGAAAGATAGGATTCTAGGGCAAGAGCAAGTTATAGGTTTACAGAGCATGGTACATATGCCACAGATGATGACCGGATCCATTGCCACAGCAAAGGGAGAGCAAAAGGAAGGGCACAAAAAAGGGCTAGTTATGGTCTCAGACTTGATTTATAGTGGACAGACTGGGACCTCCATAGTGACTCAGACATCACCATGGAACCACTTTGATTGGACAGTTGGGAGTTAGCATTACTACGCATGTGGGTTGTTCTAGGTCAATTTCTCTATGGTACCTATGCAGCTTGGCCCCTTGGACAGAGAGTCCTCTGCATTCTTTTGTAGCTGGCGTGCTGAGTTATGATTGGCAGATTCAAGGGTGTTCCCTCCTCCAGTTTATGACAGTCACTATGGAGAGAATTAGGGTCAGGCAGGACCAAGATGGGGGCCCGAGGCACACCCTTCTCCTTCTTCCCAGGTGGGGCAATTGCACCGAGGCAACACCACCCACTTTCATCCCTAGGAGAACTGGAATCCCTCTCTATTGACCTCACATAGCCATAATAATTTTAAGAGCTCAGATATTGTCAGTTGTGACAACTGTCTCAACTTTATGACCCTGGAGATATTTGAAAGTTTATACAGAAACAATGTGATGCCACTATCTGCCTCACTGTTCCTTACAATCTTTCCTTCCAGAACAATCAGACATAGCCTTTGCTTCCCTCCAGAGAGAACATTCAGAGATCGTTCCCCTCTGTCCCTTATGGGAGAAGATAAATAGGTGTGATACCTTATGATTCTTCTGGGAATTTGAATTCTCAAGAGAAACTCAAGAATGTTTTTATTCACCTGATTCTGAAATAAAAGCTATACTCCTGTGGGTGATTGAAGAAATTTGAGCATATTCTTTGAATCTGGCTATATCTGGGATTTAATCCTATGAAGGCACGCAGAAGGAATAGGGTTCTATACCTATTTAAGAGGTATGTTTCTCATCTCTGTAGAGTTTATTATAAGTCAAAGTATTTTCTTGAGAGAAAGTCCAATGCTACCATCGCTTATACAGACAATTTTCATTAGTGCTGCGAAGTGGTTTTCAGTACTGGTAATTCAACTGGGACAGGACGACAGCAGAAAGTAATGATGGCTATGCGAGAGGAAGGACATCCCTACGTAATTTTTCCTTCTGATTCAAAGAGTGTATAGCAGGTGGTTGGAACAGACACCAATGTCCCCGTCCCCTGCAGGGAAGTTTCTCTTGCTGTGCTATGGACAGGGGTCCTGGGACTCCCTCTCACTGCCACCTCCCTGTGTGTCCTGGTGGTGGTCAGAGCGAGAGCCAAGGTCTCCAGGAGAAGGGATCAGAGAATGAGAGGCTTTATCTCCAGGCATTGTCTCTGAATAAGACTCTTAAATAGCCAAATTAATGGGAGGACCTTATATATTACCTAGCCATAATATACTGATGGCCAGATAACCTCTCTCAATGGAAGAGAAAATTCCAGTAACGGGTACAGTAACTCTTTTTCTTGTTGAAACAGTGTAATTAGGTAAGTTTGACAGACAATATTTCCTTTCAGCGCTATCCCAGGTTATCACTTGATCATGAAAACTATCAGATTTGAAATCACTGTATTTTATATTAATATGTTGCCTATTACAAAATATAATAGAACAAGTCAGCAGCCAACACTGCTATTAAAAGTTGGAGAAACAGAATAAAGCACCTTAGCTGAAGAAACGTTCTGGGCTGCAGGTGTGCCTGGGTAGAAAATAGCTCATACTAATCATGGAAACCTTCTGTTTTCTGAGCTACTGTTGTTTATTTATTTTATTGAGAAGGTGATGTGTTAGGTATTGCCACCAAGATATTTTCTTCTCTATTCCAGTCTGATAGCTGCTTAAAGATTTTAATCTATCTTCATTTTATTTTTTATGTTGTCTATTATTTTACAGCAAAATGGAAAGGGTAATGAAGATGAGATTTATTAATCCATAAAAAATAAGCAGACTAAAATGTCAGGAAACAAATGTTCCTACTGGGTAGCAATAGATTGAATTATCTTCATCAACATCATGATTCTTTATATTCAGAAATTAAATTTGTTTCAGACATTGAGTATTATATCCAACTGTGCCTAAGTAAAATTTCACAATATTATGTTATTATCCCCCATATGGCGTGCTGTAGGAATATTCTTTAATAGTGGCAAAAATAATTTAATGCACATATATAGAGAACCCTTTTCAAATGTAATATATTTATAGAAATTTAGAAAATTATAATATTGTCTTTTCATTTTACTTAGTCATCTTCCCCAAAGAAACATCGTCCATGTGTCTGATTGTTTTCAGGCTTATAGTGTGCAAGAGTTCATAATGTTGTCACATATATCTTCAAGCCTACTTAGGTTATTTTACCTCCATATGAAGTAGTTTCTCCATAAAGCTATTGCTCTGAAATTGTCTTCATATAAACATCAATTCAAAGCAGGTATCAGATACTGTATTTTTTTTTTTTACAGCTGGTTTAACAAATTACCATAAATGTGGTTGCTTAGAACAATGGGAATGTACTCTTTCACAGTTCTGGAGACTGCTATAAGTCTGAAATCTAGTAGGATCATGCTCCCTCTAGGAACTCTAAGGGAAAATGTATTGCTTGCATCTTCCTATTTGTGGCTGGTGTCAGCATCCTCGGTTTCTGGCCACCTCTCTCTCTGCCCCATTTTCACATCACCTTCCCTCCATGTTCCTTCTCTAGTTTGTTTCAAATTTCCTTCTGCGTTATCTCATGAAGACACTTGTCATTGGAATTAGGGCTCACCCATAAAATTGAGGATTATCTAAGCTCATTGAGGATTCTTAAATTAATCACATCTACAAAGACCCTGTGAATATTCCAAATAAGGCAATATTCACAGATGTTGGGGATTAGGATGAGGACAAATCTTTCTTGGGTCACCGTTTAATCCACTATAGATACATTTACATATGGCCATTTTATCTACAGATGAAATATTATAGTCCATATCATTATGCTTATTTGAGTTTATCCTTTACAAACACTGTTATTAATTATTTTAAATTTTGAAATAATCAGATTATGATTATAAACATTTTAAAGAAAATACAAACCATGTCTTGGACAGTAGATAAAAATGTATATTATATACATATTATATTATATATAGTTATATATAATATACTATATATTTAATATACTTATACATGAATGAGTAAATATATAACTAAAAATGCCATTCATAAAATTAATAACAATTTTTCTCAGTGTCTTTTATCTATAGCTACACTTGTTATTATAAAAATAAAGAATTATAAGACATATTAGCACTCATTATCTGGTAAAGGGCTATCTCCATTCACCAAATAAATGGCATTTGGTATCAATGCCTCTTTATCTTTGATTTTACCTTGTGGATTAGCCATATCTTCATAGTGAGGATATAACTCTTTTAACTGTTATTCTTGACCAAGCCTATACATTTAAAAAGTACCTGAAGAGTCTACCCTTCTGAATTTCCTCTAATTCCCTAGAATAGGAAAGATGCCCTTTTCAGCCCATCTATAAAGTAAACTTTTAATGGGGCCTACACAAGATCAAACAGGCTATCTCTTTTCTCTTTATAGTTTTTGTAGCTATACAAGAAAAAGCTCCCAAAGAAGAGGCCTATGACTCCACTGCACCACCCCTTCAGGCTCACACAGTGAGGCTAGTGGATAAGCACAGTGTGTGTGACACTAATATTTTTGAAAGACCCATATGACTTTCCAACTCAGTACAGGCCTGCCTACAAATTTACATTTATGTATGCCTCATATCCCCCAGAGAGACATTCAAAATTCTCAATTTTTTTATTACTGAATCATCTTACACTTTTATGCATTAAAGAACTAAATAAATAATAAGTATAAGCTAAAAGTATATCCACTATCTTTAAAGATTTAACTTATAACTATACAAGAAGGCATCATCTGCTCTATAGAAACCTTGCTATAAGCCACGTTTAATAAAATGAAATTATATTTATGCAACTTTTTAAAGAGTTATGGTATTGATTGTTAAAAAATGTTGTTTAATATAACTTGCAATTCCTGTATAGGTGAAGATAGCCCTTCTCCTTTTTTTAGTGGAGACAGGGTCTCCCTCTGTCACCCAGGCTCACACTGCTAGACTCAAGTGATCCTCCCACCTCAGCCTCTGAAGTCATTGGAATTCAGGCGAGAGCCATGACACCCAGCTCAAAGTTCCCTTCTGTTTAACATATAGTGAAGAGTCAGATCATTCCAGGTGTCAGTCACCCATGAAACAGGACTTCCTCTCAAGCTAGAAACTGGAATTGAGAATAAAATACTAGATAAGAGACAACATGGGACATCTATCTCTTGTTCTTAATAATGTATGTAGAAAGATGTTTAGGTAGGAAATCTGAAGAGTAATGTTAAGATGGTTCTTTCACATGGGACCACATGGGACCTGGAGGGTAAAAAACACAAACAACTGCCACATAAAATTCTGCCACCTGATTCGACACAGAGGGTATGCAGTTCGGGGCTGCAGGTAGAATAGGAGATAATTTTGTTCTAGTAACCAAATAACTACACACATTACAAGTCAGGTTGTACTTAAGATTTTTGGAGTATTAATTTCCATTTAATGTATTTTCTTCTTTCTCAGTATCTAATATTAAGCTTGGATAAGAATGAACCAAAGGAAGATGATTTTAGACAGTCTTTCACCAAAGCATTAAAAGGAGAAGCCAATATGAAGGAACAGCCATAAAAGTGGATAACAACAGAAAGAAGGTGAACTTAAGACTATAGAGTCATCATTGCTAAGTCAGACACCCTCTTCCACTGGGTGGTTCTTTACAGTGATAAACCTTAATATATCTAGGATTTCTACTTGTCTGATTTTTAGGTGACTAGAGATAGATAGATACCTATGTATACATACATATATACAGATAAGTTGTTTGATTGATTTGACTGAGCACTTCTAAATAAATCTAAGAATTCACCATTAAAATTTCATGAAATAACCAAAACAAATTAAACAAAGAAGTAATATATATATAATGTAATTACTAAAGCCTCATATTGCATATAATCTAATGATGAGATAATATTAATATATTAAATAAAATTATAATATTTCTATTTAAGCAGCTCTTGAAAGTATGTTGCAAAGAAGTATTTTGACATGGAAAATGGTTCATGATATATGATAGAAGTGGTTAAACAATATTGTTCATATAACCTTTAAATTCATGTTATATAGGAAATAAATGAATAGTAAAAAGGTATAAATGCTTGTACAATTATTAACAAGGATCACCTTTGGCTGTATGTTTCAAGGTATTATCTCTTCATTCTTTTCCCTAGAGTTTCATAATGTTTTCATAAGAAAATTTTAAAACTTGATGTCCAAGTCTCACACAAGGTAGCACCCACCCTGTTCACACAATGAACCATGCTAATCTAAAATGTTCAGGAGTCTATAATTTTCTAAATAAGAATAAAAGCAAGAAAGGAATATAAGCCTGATGACTAATACGGTATTAGGATTACAAACATAAAATAAGATAACAAACAAACTAAAAAAAAGATAATAAATAATATCAAGACCATTTTCTTGAATGCTAATGTTAATTTAGTGAAATAGACTTGTCTCCATAAAGGAAGTCGGTTAAGTTACAGTCCAATATCAGAAGTAATCCTGAGAATGTATTATCCCCTGTGACAATTTGTGTACTTTCTCAAGTTATATGCTCTTACATTTAAATGAGAATATCAGAAATTCATGATATCTTCATGATAAACATCATAAAATATAAATTACCATAATGAAAATATAAATTATTAAAAATTCAATAACATCCAGATATTGGTTTATAAATACATTTCTTCATTAAAAGTACTAGATTCTTTGGTGAAAATAGCTGTATTGTGGCAGACGTGAAGAATGTACAAGCTGAACCTGAAATACTGGATCATATCAGAAGTAGGGAAGTGCTCATACATGAGGGGAACATGTTAAAGGAACAGAGAAGCAAGTGTGGAGGGTCCATATATAGAAAAATTAAGCATAAAAAATGCTAACAATGAAATATAACCCATTGAATAAAAAAATCCTATGAGACCATACTGAGAGATAAATGGATAGATGGATAGATGATAGATACAGCATTTCTTTATAATAAAATTGCAACAAATAAATGTAAAAGCAATGATGGAGTTAAAACAACACATTGTCAATTATCATTACTAATAACTGAGTCAGGAAAGCTAATCAATGGATGCTAAAAATAGCAACTGAAAGAAACAAGTAGTAATTCATCTATGAGGAACAAGATATATCATAATTTTAGTGAATGCTTCAGAGTATAATTAGGGAAAAAATAATAATTATATAATAGAGACATCTGAGGAGCACCATCTTCACCACATGATTCATGTTAGCTTCACCAATAATGGGAAAAATTAACATCACACACCTACTCATAATGCACACAGGAAGACACTATTTTTTATGCAGACAGTGAATAATATGATTCAATAAAACAAGAACATTGTACATTCCCAACTTGTAGAATATTCTATTAAACAATTTCTGTATACTCTTCAAATTATCAATGTCTATAAACAGACTGAGCAAATATTACATATGCAAGGAGACAAAAGACAGATGACAGCAAATATAATGTGTAATCTTGGATTACATCCTGGACAAGTGCCAGTGAAGGGAGAACACTGTGTATCATAGAAAAGAAACATGTCAATATTAAATTTCCTCATTTCAATAGTTATACTGTGCTCAAATCAGTGAATAATTTTTATAGTGAAAACATGAAGAATTTAGGGGTAAACAGAAATTATGTCCATACTTTAATCTCAAATGGTTCAAAAAATAAGTATATAGAAAAAAAGAGAATGAGACAAATAAGAAAGGAATGTTAGCATTTGCTAAATCTGCATGAAGGTATACAGGAGTTCTTCACAAAATTCTTGACACTTTTCTGTAAGTATAAGTTTATTTCATGATTAATTGCTAAAATCAATAAGGGAGGAAATCTTGGGAAGTCGGAGGCTGTCTAAAAGGAACATATGGCCTTTTTTTGAGCTAATTTTTAGATAAATAACTCAAATCTTCATTGATTCTCCAGTTCTGACCTTTCTATCACACTTTGGTCCTTGATGGACTGTCACTTAGGAATGGGAGGCAACCAATCATGGATCACAGAGTTCATCCTAGTGGGATTCCAGCTCAGTGCAGAGAAGGAAGAGCTCCTCTTCTGGATCTTCTCCCTGTTATATATCTTCAGCCTCCTGGCCAATGGCATGATCTTGGGACTCATCTGTCTGGACCACAGACTGCACACCCCCATGTACTTCTTCCTCTCGCACCTGGCCATCCTTGACATGTCCTATGCTTCCAACAATGTTCCCAAGATGTTGGCAAACCTACTGAACCAGACCAGAACTATCTCCTTTATTCCATGCATAATGCAGACATTCTTGTATATGGCTTTTGCAAACACAGAGTGCCTGATTTTGGTGGTGATGTCCTATGATCGGTATGTGGCCATCTGTCACCCTCTCCAATATACTGTCATCATGGGCTGGAGAGTGTGCACAATCCTGGCTGTCACTTCCTGGTCATGTGGGTTTGCCCTGTCCCTGATACAGGTAATTCTCCTTCTAAGGTTGCCCTTCTGTGGGCCCCAGAATGTGAATCACCTTTTCTGTGAAATTCTGTCTGTCCTCAAGCTGGCCTGTGCTGACACCTGGATCAACCAAGTGGTCATCCTTGCTACCTGTGTTTTTGTCTTAGTTGGACCTCTTTGCTTGATGCTTGTCTCCTACATACACATCCTCTGGGCCATCCTAAAGATCCAGTCAAAGGAGGGCCGCATAAAGGCCTTCTCCACCTGCTCCTCCCACCTCTGTGTGGTTGGGCTCTTCTTTGGCATAGCCATGTTGGTTTACATGGTCCCAGACTCTAATCAACGAGAGGAGCAGGAGAAAATGATGTCCCTGTTCCACAGTCTCTTTAACCCAATGCTGAATCCCCTCATCTACAGCCTGAGGAATGCTCAGGTGAAGGATGCCTTCCACAGAGCATTGCAGAAGAAGAGGTGAGGGGTAGATAGAATATTAGTTGGATGGGGATTTGCTTTTAAAACTTGTGTTTCACTGAAGCAAAAAATTTGAAAAATTTTGCAACTAGAAGTTTGATATAAAAATGGTAATTGTAATTCTAGCTCTGAAAATAAGGCAAAATTACAGAGATAAAATCATATATTATCATAATTTATACTACCTTTCCACTGAAAACCCTATGGAGTATGGACTTAGTTTCTAGATTAAATGTCAGTGTTGAGAGTCACACCTATTTAGAGAGTGGAAGAGATGGAAAAGCTATTTTCCCCTGGTATTTGCATCATTTTCTTGGCATTTTATTGCAAATCTCTCTTTTTGAAGGAGAAGCAAACTAGACTCAAAGGAAGCAGAAAGAATGAAATAATATAAAGTAGAATGTATATAAATGAAATAAAAACCATGAATACAATAAATAAAGTCAATGAAAGCAAATGTTTCCTTGAAAAGATCAACAAAGTTGACAAACTTTGTCTAGATTTATCAACAACAACAACAAAAAGGCAGTCAAATTAGTAAAATCAGGCATGTATGTAAAGGACCATCATGACCAGCCTTACAGATGTAAAAGGGATTATAAAGGAATACTGTGAACAACTCTATGCCAACAATTAGAAACTTAGCTAAAAGGAAAAATTCCAAGAAAGACACAATCTACCAACTCACTAAAAAGTAAACAGATAATCTGAATAGACTATAATAAATAAAGAAATTGAATTGGTAATTTTAAAATTTTTGGCAAATAAAGCCATGGACCACATTCCTATAATAGTAAATTATGCTTAATTTGAAAAGAAGAATCTTTTCACAAAAATCTTTCAAAAAATAAAAGGAAATGAAATATTTCCCAACTGATTCTATGAGGCCAGTATCACTCTGATACCAAACAAAACAAAGACATCACAAGAAATGAGAACAACAGGTGGATTTCCTTATGAACATAGATAAAATCCTCTACAAATATCAGCAAACCAGATCCAGCAAATATTAACATGATTAAATACAATACCACCTGAGATTTATTCCTGAATACAAGGTTGTTTTAACATTCAAAACTCGATCAATGTAATATACCATGTTAATTAAATAAAGGAAATAAAAACCATGATCATCTCATTACACATAATTAAATCATTTGACAATTCCAACATGCTTTCATGACAAACACACACACACACACTCAACAAACTGGAAATATAAGACAACATCTTTAATCAGATAAAGGGATGATAAGAAAACCACAGCTCACATTGTAATCGTTAACGACTGGATGCTTTCCTCACAAATGAGAAACAAGATCAAGAAAGTCCTCTCTTGCTGCTTCTATTCAGCATTGTACTTACTGGAGGTACTAGCCAGAGCAATTAAGCAAGAAAAAGAAATGAAAGGCATATATATTGGAAAGGCATAAGCAAAACTATATTACCAAGTGAAATAATCCTATATATAGAAATTTTTAAGGAATTTGCTAAAAATCAAATTAATTGGAACTAATTAATTCAGCAAGGTTGCACAAAAATTAGCTGAGTGGCCAGGTGTATAAGTAGTCAAATACAGCAACAAGCCAAAGTAAGAGCAACAGTCAAGCCTTTAATCATATACTGTGATAGCATAGGCAAGAGATTGAACCAGAGTAAGTTCCAACTCCCACACTGCTACATTTATCCCTATGGTACAGGCACTGGGCAAAGATCAGGTGGATCATTGCAGATGTAGGGATCACCATCCTGCTGAAGGAGCCACAAACAAAAGGTGCTGATGTTTTATGGAACTGAGAGCACAGGAGGTGAGAGGACAGAGAGAAAGGAAAGGGTTAGGTGGGGAAACATACTGAATACCGAGTCAGAGTGGAGAAAAAGTGTCAAGTTTTCCCTCACTCCTCAGAGATGAGAGGTACCTGAGGAATGTTTCTGTCAAAGGCCCCCAAATAATGAGGCCTGAAAATGGAGGTGCCTGAGCTAGGAATGTAATATCCATGACAGCATGGCCAGGCATGGATCAAATGTATTGTGAGATCAAGTTAAAGCTTCCTCAAAAGGTGATGCCAATGGAAAATGACTGACTTGTGGAAGAACTTAATTTAGCTAAAAACCAGCTAATTTCTATGTTAAATTATTCTGAACAAGGTTATCACAGGTTACAAATAAGAGAAGGAAGCAGGTAATCAGATTAGTGTAAAAATATAAAAATGTATGTTATCACTTTAGAAGACTGATCAGCAAATTCTGTAGGTCTATTCCTACCTTACACTGACTCTTCCAAATATTAGGCATATTTATGCTGACACTATAGCTATATATGTTACATCAATGCTCTTCCGAATGTAGATGCTCAGAAAAGTATAATAATTTTGTTGTAAGAGACCCTAGGCCAGGGGCCAGGTGAGTGAATGCTATAAGAAAGGAATAACACAGTTGAATTCATATAAATTTGAAATTTAAAAAGAAACTTTTAAAATATTCTAATCATATTGAGATTAAGACACAGACATGGAAATTGTTCCCTTCTGAATTTAGATTTGGGGCCACCATTATTTCGGGTAGGAAATCCAGAGCAATGTTTTTACTGAATGCAGATTTGGCTGCCTGCCACCTGACAGCCAAACAGGAGAGGTGAGTGGTGGAGAAGGAACGGTGGTTTATTCAAGTGCCAGCAGCCTGAGGACAGGGTGGACTAATGTCTCAAAGACCATCTCATCTTTCTCTGCTTACTGAGCAGCTTACAAAGGGAAGAGTTAAGGGGGTTCGTGGCAGAAAGCAAGCTTTGTGCAAGTCATCACGACTTGCTTAATGGCTATCAGCAAACAATAGGTCCTCTGGTAGATCTTGTCATCAGCAGCCTGGGTTGGCCTGTTCTGGACTCTTGTCCTGTTTTTCCACAAGGTCATTTTCTAATCTTCTGCCTAGCAGCTGTGTGAGCAAGCAGCAGGTCAATTCTAAGCTTTTAAGGCAGAACAAGCTGAACGCATACTGGAAACACAATGGCTTCCCTATAACTAGGCCAGTGCTAGAGTCTGAATGGCCCTTGGGGTGCACTTACAGGATGAGGCTGATCATAAAGATAGCATTGACAGGATATCAACTTTTTGAGGAAAAAATGTAGGATCTAAAAAACATGAAAACATTACACAGTGGTTAAAAAAAAATGTTTGTGGACTAGGCAGAATTCTCTAGATGGACCACTAAGATGTTTATTATCCAAACACTAATCTGGTTACTGCTGTGAAGAAGGGACTTTGCAAATCAGTGCATCTTCAAATATGGAAGTTGTCTTGGTGATAATCAGGTGAGCCTTCTAAATGCTGGGAGTTTTCTTCATCTAGCAGCAGAGGAGGAAGTTAGAGAGATTTGAATTGTATAAAGGAATAAACAAACCATTGCTGCTTTGAACAAGGAGGGGGCTGTGCGTGAGGATCAGAAAGTGACAGCAAGCAGCTGAGGGTAGCCCCAGAGGACAGCCAACAACAACAGAAATGGACAGAGACTTCCGTCCTTCAATCACAGGAATCAAGTTCAACCACTGAACTGGAAAGAGGATCCCAAGTGTCAGGTGGGGATTGCAGCCCCAGCTAAACATTGATTTAGCCTGTGAGGCCTGTGTAGGGACCCCAGCTGACCCACACCAGGACTTCTGACCAATGGAAACTGTGAGATACTAGATATGAGTTATTTGAAGCCACTAAAAGTTTTCATTAATTTGTTGCAGCAGAGAGAGAAAATGAATACACCTTTGGTATAAAATAAAGATCATTTGTTTCCAGCTTTCACACTTGCTAGATTGGTAATCTATTGTCATTTAGTGTAATGATTCCCTAACTTTTCAGTCTCTGGACACTTCTAAACTCCTAAAAATTACTGAGGATCTAAAGATATTTTGCTCATGTAGGTATATTTAATGATATTTATCACAATAGAAATTAAAACAAGAATTTCTTAAATATTTACTTCCAATTAATTTTAAGAGGGCTTCCATGATAGGTTAATAGGAATGTCTTATGAAAAATAACTATATTTTCTAAATATAGTATAAAAGTAACTATGTTTCCCATTTTTGAAATTTTTAAAATATATTTGGCTTAATAGAAAACAGTTGTATGCTGTGTCTTCTTCTGCGTTCTATTTGCCGTAATATCACATATCAGGTAGCCTCTGGAAAAACTGTGTACTCATGAGAGAATAAGGGTAAAAAAAGATAAAAATTGTCTAAATATTATTGTGAAAGTACTTTTTATCTCACAGACTCTTTGAAAGTTTCTCAGCAATTTCCAGAGTTCTGGACTGCACTTAAAGAATAGCAGATAGTATATTTATACTTCAGTCTTCATATCTGTAAAATGAGGATGATTATTAGACTAAGATATCTAATCCATTTGGTACATTTTCTGAAACATAATAAAGGCTCAAGAATTGTTGCTTATGGCTCTATTCATGTTTCCTCATTTGTATCCATCAAGTCCTACTGCAGACACAGATACACCTCGGCACTGGGAGGTCTATTCCTTCTCAGGGTTGCCGTACTAGGTTCCATGGGAACCGTCCCTTGACCATTTAAGAGTCACAGCCTCCCTTTACCATAATGGGGATTGTAGAGAAGCATAAAGTCATAAAACCATAATAAGTTTAAGAATTCAGATATTGTAATTTGTGACACCTGTCTCAAGTTTATGACCCTTGAGATATTTGAAAATTTATGTAGAAACAGTGTGATGCCAACATCTGCCCCCCTGATCACTAGAATCTTTCCTGTGAGGACAATCAGACACAATCTTTGCTCCCCTCCAGAGAGAACATTCAGAGATATTTCCTTCTCCAACCCTTAAGGGAGAAGATAAATAGGTGTGATACCTTATGATTCTTCTGGGAATTTTAATCTCAAGAGAAACTCAAGAAGGATTTTATTCATCTGATTCTAAAATAAAAGCTATACTTGTGGGGTTCGTTGAAGAAATTTCAACAAGTCCCTGAATCTGTCTATATGTGGGATTTAATCCTATGAAGGCTGGCAGAAGGAATAGGGTTCTATACCCATTTAGAGGTATGCTGCTCAACTACTAGGGTTTATTCAAGGTCAAAGTATTTACCAGAGAGAAAGTCTAGTGCTACCATCTCTTATATAGACAATTTTCATTTGTGCTGGGAGGCAGTTTTCAGTACCAGCAGGTGAATTAGGATGACAGCAGAAATTACCGTGCCTGTGGCCGGGGAAGGACATCCCTGGGTAATCTTTCCTTCTGATTCAAAGAGTATATTGTAGGTAGTTGGAATAGACACCGATGTCCCCCGTCCCCTGCAGGGAACTCTCTCCTGCTGTGCTATGGACAGGGGGTCCCAGGACTCTCTCTCACTGCCACCTCCCCTGTGTCCTGGTGGTGGTGAGAGCTAGAGCCACTGTCTCCACGAGAAAGGATTGGAGAAGGAGAGGCTTCATCTCCAGGCATTGTCTGGAATAAGGCTCTGAAATCGCCAAATTAACGAAAGGACTTTATATATTACCTAGCTTAAATAAAGATACTGATGGCCAGGAAAACCTCTCTCAATGGAAGAAAAAGTTCCAGCAACAGTTGCAATAATTTTTTTTCTTGTTGAAACAGTGTAAGACGTAAGTTTCTCATATAATATTTCTTTTCAGAACTATCACAGGTTATCACTTCATTACGATAACTATCAGATTTGAAATCACTGTATTTTATATGAATAGGTTGCCTATTACAAAATAGGATAGAACAAGTCAGCAGCCAACACTTCTATTAAGAGTTGGAGAAACAGAATAAAGCACCTTGGCTGAAGAAACGTTCTGGGCTGCAGGCCTGCCTGGGTAAAAAATTACTCATACTAATCATGGAAACCTTCCATTTTCTGAGCTACTGTTGTTTATTGTATTGGGAAGGTGACATTTTAGGTATTGCCACCAAGATATTTTCTTATCTATTCCAATGTGATAGCAGCTTAAAGATTTTAATCTATCTTCATTTTATTTTTTATGTTATCTGTTATTTTACAGCAAAATGGAAAGGGTCAAGAATATGAGATTTATTAATCCAGAAAAAAGTAAGCAGACTACAATGTCAAGAAACAAATTTTATTACTGGGTAGCAATAGACTGAATTATCTTCAACAATATTGTTATGATTTACATTCAGAAATTAAATGTGTTTTAGACATTGAGTATTATATCCAAGTGTGTCTATGTAAAATATGATGTTATCCCCCACTTGACATACTATAGGAATATACCTTAATTGTAGCAAAAATAACTTAGAAGACACACATACACACATATATATAACCCTTTTCAAAGGGTTCAAAATATTCTAAATGTAGAATATTTATAGAAATTTAAAAATTTATAATTTTGTCTCTCTATTTTACTAAGTCAATTTTCCCAAAGAAATATTGCCTATGTAACTGATCCTTCATAGGATTTGCAAAAGTTTGCAAAAGATTAGTTTGCAAAAGTTCATATTGTTGTCACATGTATCTTCAAGCCCTCTTCTTAGGTTATTTTACCTCTGAATGAAGTAGTTTTTCCAAAAAGCTATTACTCTGAAGTTGTCTTCGTATAAATATCATTTCAAAGCAGGTATCAGATACTGTACTTGTTTTTTACAGCTGGTTTACCAAATTACCATAAATGTGGTCACTTTAAACAATGGGAATTTATTCTTTCACAGTTCTGGAGTCTGCTAGAAGTCTGAAATCTAGTAGGATCACGCTCCCTCTGGGAACTCTAAGGGAGAATGCATTTCTTGCCTCCACCAACCAAGGATGGCTGGTGTCAGCATCCTCGGTTTCTGGTCACATCTGTCTGTGCTCCATCTTCACATCACTTTGCCTCCATGTTCCTTCTCCAGTTTTTTATAAATTTCCTTCTGCCTTTATCTCATGGGGACACTTGTCATTGGAATTAGGGCTCACCCATAAAATTGGGGATTATCTCATCTCAAGATTCTCAAATTTATCACATCTACAAACACAATATTTTCCAGATAAGGCAATATTCAGTGGTGTTGGGATTAGGATGCAGACATGTCTTTCTGGGGTCACCATTCAATCCACTATAGATACATTTACATATGGCCATTTGTCTATAGATCAAATATACATAGTTCATATCATTATGCTTATTTGAATTTCTCCTTTGCAAACACTGTTTTTAAATATTTTAAATTTTCAAATAATCAAATTGTAATTATAAACTTCTTTAAGAAAGTATAAACCATGTCTTGGACAACATATAAATATATATATGTATATATATTTGGGTCCAAATATATAAAAATTAAGCATCAGAAAAAATGATAATAATGAAGTTTAACCCATTGAATAAAAAAATTCTATGAATCCATACTGGTAGATGAATGAATAGATAGATGATAGATAGACAGATAGATAGATAGATTGATAGATAAATGAAGCATTTAATTATACTAAAATTGCAACTAATAAATGTAAAAGTAATGATTAAATTAGAACAACACATTTTCAATCATCATAACTAATAATTGAGTCAGGCAAGATAATCAATAGATGCTAAAAATAGTTACTGAAAGAAACTAGTAGTAAGTAGTTCCTCTATGAGGAACAAGATATATCATAATTTTAATGAATGCTCCAGAGTCTAATTAGGTAAAATATAGTAATTGTATAATAGAGAAATCTGGGAAGCACCATCTTCACCACATGATCCATGTTAGCTTCACCAACAATGGGACAAATTAGCATCACACACCTAGTCAGAAGGCACACAGGAAGATATTTTTCCTGCAGAAAGAGAATAATCTGAATCAAACATGAAGAACATTGTACATTTCCAATTTGTGGAACATTCTAATAAACAACTGCTGTACACTCTTCAAAATATCAGTGTCTGGAAAAGCACAAACAGACTGAGTAAATATTACACATGCAAGGAGACTAAAGACAGATGGCTATGACATTAAATCTAATGTGTATTCGTGGATTACATCCTGGACAGGTGTGAGTGGAAGGAGAATACTGCATATTAGAGAAAAGAAACATGTCAATATTACATTTCCTGATTTTAGTAATTATACTATAGTGAGGTTAGTTAGTGATTTTTTTATAGTGAAAATATGAGGAATTTGGGGTATATGGGCATTGTGTTCACCCTTTAATCTCAAATGGTTCCAAAAATTAGTATATAGAGAGAAAGAGAACAAGACAAATAAGAAAGGTTAGCATTTGCTAAATCTGCATGAAGGTATACAGTTCTTCACAAAATTTTTGACATTTTTCTGTAAGTATAAGTTTATTTCATGATTAAATGCTAAAAATAAAAAAGGAGCAAATCTTGGGAAAGTTGGAGAGGCTGTCTAGTAGGAACAACCATACAACCTTTCTCTAAGTTTGTTTCCAGATAAATAACTCAAATCTTCATTGATTCTCCAGTTCTGACCTTTCTATCACAC
>VBSM01003176.1:4430259-4442162 GCA_008086735.1 Cheirogaleus medius | reverse complement strand
AAAAAAAGAAAAGAAAAAAAACCAAAAGACCAAATCTAAGAATTATTGGTTTCAACAGGGAGAAACCAAGGGCTAGAAAGATTATTCAAAGAAATAATAACAGAAAACTTTCCAAAACTTAAGAAAGATATAAATATCCAGGTACAGGAAGGTCTTAGATCACCAAACAAATTCAATGCATATAAGACTACCCCAAGGTATTTAATAATCAAACTCTCAAAGGTCAAGGACAAAGACAGGATCCGAAAAGAAGCTAAAGAAAAAAAGCAAGTATAACATACAGAAGAGCTCCATCTGGCAACAGACTTCTCAGTGGAAACCATGCAGGCCAGGAAGGAGTGGAAGGACATTTTCAAAGTGCTTAAATAAAAAAACTTTCATTCAAGACTATTGTTTCCAACAAAATTATCATTCAAATACGAAGGAGAGATAGTTTTTACCAGATAAACAAAAAAGCTGAGAGAATTCACCACCACCAGACCTGTCTTGCAAGAAATGCTAAAGAGAGTTCTTTAATCTGAAAGAAAAAAAAAACACTATTGCAAAATTCTATTCTCAGATATGAACACCACCAACAAATGCAATAAAAATGAAGTCATAGTGATTTTAATCACATTTTAATTTTATCTGCCAATTTGGTCTATTCAGATAACATAGATATTGGAAAAATGACAATTATGGATTATCATAAACTTAATCATATAATGACTCGAATTGCTATTACTGATATAAATTTGGCATCTCTACCAGAAAAAAATTAACATAGCCCATATTATGTGGTGCATACTATTCTCTTGGCAAATGCTTTATTTTTTTTCTATACCAATTAGCAAAGACCACCAAAAGCAGTTTGCTTTTACCTAAAGAAATAGCAGCACACATCTAGTTCTACTTTTTCACTTTAGAAAATGTCAGACTCTCTCACTCACATTCATTATTGAGTCCACAGGGATCAGGATAATCTCAGCGTTCCACAAAATACAGCTCTAGTCCACGACATTGTTAAAACCAAGCTCTTTAGATTTGAACGGAAGGAAGTAGCTAATACTCTGATGTCTTGGTAAAATTCACCAGTAAGAAGACAAGAAATAGCTTTATTTTTAATTCTTTGAGAAACCCCATACTGTTTTCTACAAGGGCTGTACCAATTTACATTCCCATGAAGAGTGTGTAAGTGTTTCCTTTTCTCCACATCTTCACCAACACTTGTTACCTTTCATCTTTTTGATAACGGCCATTCTAACTGGGTGTGGGATGATATTTCATCATGGTTTTGAGTTAGAGTTCCTTGATGTTTAGAGAAGTTTATCACCTTTTCATACACCTACTAGCTATTGGTATATCCTCCTTTGAGAGGTGTGTATTTAGGTCCTTTGCCCATTTTTTAATCGGGATATTTGTATTTTTGCTACTGAGTTATATGAGTTCCTTATATATTTTGATATTATCCCTTTATCAGATATATAATTTGCAAATATTTTCTTTTATTCTTAGTTTATTTTTTCACTCTGTTGATTGTTTTCTTTGCTGCAAAGAAACTTTTTAGTTGATGCAATCTTACTTGTCTATTTTTGTTTTTGTTGCCTATGCTTTTAGGGTTGTCTTTCCAGACCAATATTAAGAAGTTTTTCCCATTTTCTTGTAGTAGTTTTATGGTTTCAGGTCTCACATTTAAGTCTTTAATCCATTTTGAGTTGAGTTTTGTGTATGATGTGAAATAAGGGTCCAATTTATGCATATGGATATCCACATGCATCCAGTTTTTCCAACACTGTTTATTAAAGAGATTGTCCTTTCCCCATTGTACGTTCTTGGCACCTTTGTCAAAGATCAATTGACCATAGATATGTGGATTTATTTCTGGCTCTGTATTCTGTTCCATTGATCTATATATCTGTTTTTATGCCTATACCACACTGTTTAGATTATTGTAGCTTTGAAATATATATTGAAATTAATAATTGTGGTGCCTCCAGCTTTATTCTTGCTCAAGATTGCTTTGGCTATTTAAGATTTTTGTAGTTTCATAGGAGTTTTAGGATTCATTTTTCATTTTCTATAAAGAATACAGTTGTTGATAGGGATTGCATTTAATCTTTAGCTCACTTTGGGCATTATAAACATTTTACAAATATTAATTCTTCCACTCCATGAGCATGTGATATCTTTCCACTTATCTGTGTGTTTTTAAAATTTCCTTCACCAATGTTTTATAATGTTCAGTGAAGAAATCGTTCATCTCTTTATTTAAATATTTGATTCTTTTTGTTGCTATGGTGAATAGTAATGTTTTCTTAATTTCCTGTTCAGCTTGTTTGTGTATAGAAACGCAGTATCTATACACACACAGGCACATATATATATGATATGTGATATATGTATATATGATATGTGTATGTGTATACATACATATCATAGACTTCCAATTTAGAATGAAGCCTAGAACCAGTGAAGATTCTGCATCTGGCCTAAATAGGTCAAAGGCAACTCAATATGATTGTAGGAAATACAGATATAATATGGCTCCTTTTATACACCCCTAAAACAAACAAACAAACAAACAAACAAAGAAACATCTGTTTCTTGGAACAAATAATTTTCTCTAGTAAAAATAACTGTTCTCTCTTGAGACACAGCTTCTGGCTTGATCCTGAGCCCTGGTAGAGACTGTGTGCCCAAAGACGGTCCTACATGACAAGGTAACCTGTGATGCCTAGAAGGAACTAGACCTATCGGATTCTTTAAAGCATAAATTTGACATGCACAGAAGTACTCCATCATCAAACTGAAGTAATCAATATGATATTTTAGTTTATTTATTTTGTTTATATTTGTTTCATGGTAGCCTGTTAAAATATTTCTATAGATAGATCTTGTAAAGCTATTACGGTTTTTAATTTTTTTGTAGATTTCTGGTCATTTTGGTCTGTGAACTCATAATCTAGTGTGATTATTTGTTATGTGACTATTTAGTATGTTATGGGGATGAGTTGAAGCCCAGACTTTCATCTTATATCACACCCGAAGAGCTTACAAAGGAAAAGGAAGATGAGCTCTTCGCGTAGAGGTCCGTGAACCAGAAAACTATAATCTGTCAATTCCATCCTACCAACCTATTTTTTAGTTTAGAAATTTCCTAAAGCAACACTAGGTGGAAGTTTGCTTAGATTGTACCACGAACCCTAGGATTTTTCAAAAGCTGTTATGGGTTCTTTTCTGTTTCACTCAGACGCTCATTCCTGTAGGGTTTCTTGGAGGCTTTGGTTTATTTACAAAAACATTTTAACTAGTATCATTGACATTCTGCATTTTCTCAGGGGCAGGTATGGATGATCCTTAATCAGAAACTTTTTCACTGAGTCAAAGTTATGAACATATTATTTTTCCAGTTTGTACTGATAGCCAATTTCCCTTTGTAATCCTGCTCTGCTAATTCTTTATATTAAATTCCTATTAGTTGTATCATTCTTTAAAATATTTTATATGATATGACCTCTTTGGTATAATATATGATATGATATGATATGATATGAAGAATGCTTCAGCTGTCTTCATCTTATGTCCTCCATAATTTTAAATAAAACAATCACTTTTTACTATTTTTATTTGTGAAATGTAAATATAATACACATTTTTAAAATATGTTTGAGGTTTACATGAGCTTTAATATGCATAACTACAGTCAGGAGGATCTGGGCATTTTGAGAAAATAGGGACTGTTGAAAGATCTCTAACAAGACAAACTGAATTCTAAAAGGTAGCATGTAAAGGAAATTATATTATTGACAGTATACAAGAATAAAGCTAAAACAGGAAAGATACCTAATTCAGAACATACCAGGCTATTTTGGCAATCCATATATGAAGAAATAAAAATCTATGATAGAAAATAGGGAAATGAGAAGAACACAGAAACTTGAGAGATTGTCAAAAGAAGAAAAGTATTCATAAGGTATTATCACCAGATTTATGTTAGGGAAAGAAGGAAAAAAAGGAATAAAAACTTTCCAGCCAAATTTCATTCATCTTTCCTGATCAAATTCTAGTATGCTCTTCCAATCTGCTCACACTGATTTCCTTCTCTGTGAAAAATTTCAATTCCCATTTCTAATTTTTACTCATCATTTTAGCCTTTAATCATTGCTTTATATTTATTCTCAACTAGGTGATGCATGTAAATTTTATATGACCACTGGGATTATAAGGTCCTTAAAATGAAGAACATAAGCATTAATGTAGGTATTCTTCTGACACATAGAATATTAAGAGTAGAAAACGTATAGGTATATTGAATTGAATGAGAGATTTATAAGGATTGAATACTTCTAGAGACTGAACTAGGGGATGTATAAAGAAGATTATAAATTATAAAAAAAAAGTATTATCTCATTTGGTTATCATTATAAAATAATTTTAAGAAGATAATGTGCTACAGTTTCACAGTTATTCTATTATCTCTGGTTCATCTATCTCAGCCATCAGATCACTTAATTTACGGCTTCTGCTTTTCACTAATAAAGTATATTTGAAGGAACTAATTTGCATTTCTTAAATATTAATGTACAAGTCTTATGTAGATTTAAATGTATTAGAATAAATGAAAACTAATTCCAATGCCTTCTTCTATTACCTACCAAATGGAGCAGCTCTTGAGCATCAATTTTAGAACTGCTGGACAGCAGAAACATTTTGAAGAAATTGTTGAGATTAGAGTCATATAAACTGTAATGTGAAGACTCTTACAGCCAGAGACAGAAAGATAAGTTATTCTCTCCTGAGATGAAGAGTCACATCCAGGGTAAAATGAGTAGGAATTCTAGAGGATTACAAGGACTGGTGAGAGTTGGTAAGGATGCACTTCAAGGTCATTGGAAAAATGAGTTCAGTAGTAAGAAACAGAAGATTTGGTATCTGTGCATAAAATTCATTCTTTGTGCTGGCGGCTATTGGACTATGGGACAATTTACTCATTTCCCAAACTTCACAATCCACCTGTGTATCCTGGGTTAACAATATCAACTAATTCATAGGATTAAATAAAATAGTACATGCAACTTATACCAGAGGTACTGAAACACAGAGTAGAATGATGGCTACCAGAGACTGGGAAGGGTAGCAGGGGTGGGGGGAGTGGGGATGGTTAATAGGTACAAAAATATAGTTAGATAGAATGAGCAATATTTGATAGCACAACAAACTGACTACAATCAATAATAAGTTAGAGTATACTTTAAAATAACCAAAAGAATAGAATTGGAATGTTCCTAACAGAAAGAAATGATAAATGCCTGAGGTGATGAATATCTCAATTATCCTGTTTTGATTAATTTACATCGTACACCTGTATCAAACATCACATGTACCCCATAAAGATATATAAGTATTATGTACTCATAATAATTAAAATTTAAAAAATAAAGAATCAAAAAATAAAATGCTCTAATAATGAATACCTTGTAATTCAAGTTTATTCTCCTACTAGATTTAGGGTAGTTGGGAAATCAGATTACACTAAAAGAAATATGACTGCAGAAATTAATGTCAAGATTTTATTTCACTGTCAAACAATCACTTGGATCTTGCATCTCTTGAGTGCCTCCTGAAGGTTTGGGGAGTGGAACAACATAAAAATTCAAGAAACTCTAACAAATTCACATATTTGGGTAGCTGTAATACTCGTGTAGCCCTAGGATATGACTTTATATGTATGATCATTTTAGTTATGAAGGTATTTCCTATTCTTGCCTTAACCTTGATCTCACTGTCTCTATGTTTTTTTCAGAGACAGGATCACTCTTCTGCCCTCTAGAAGAATAACAATGTTGGGTTCTTCATGTCTCTATAGAAACCAGGCTGGTGCAAGTGAGACCTATTTTCTCATGCACTACACAAAGCTCTCATGACAATTGGGAAGGTACCCTGCGGAGGTGATGAATTAATAAAGCTTTCTTCTCAAAGACAACATGAAGAGCTAAGATCCTTCCTTGACAGTTCTCAGGTGAGCAGCAAGGCTTCCAAAGCCATCAGTAAATTCAGCCACTCTGTAGAAGTGTTTGCCTTTCCTGCATGAAGATTATCGAGGTCCTCATACAACAGCCATCTCTGGGAACCCAGATTTCCTAATTGTCTTTGTGAGTTCTGGTCAAAGATAATCTAACATCATTTCCATTGCTTGTTAGCTTTGATTGTCACAATTTAATACCATGCAAAAGTACATTTTTACTCTTTTGATGCTCAAATTCTGCTCATCGGTAGTTTTAGATAGCATAATCTTAGTAAAATATAGTAATGGTTATGAATGTGGTATTAATCCACATAGTAATATAATTAATATGTTAATGGTAATTTTTGGCTGACAGCTTTTTTTTAAGGTGAAGAGAGATGCGTGTGAAAATGTCTCTTTGGCAAACATTTAATATTAACAAAGAAGGTCAGCACTTTACTTTAAAAAGAATAAATAGGCTTGAAGTGTCATATGTAGAGGCAAGTCAAATAAATAAGTGTGCAAATGATTATGTACTAATTACATGCCTCCTATGAGGCTGCACAGAGTCCATGCAATGAGAAGGAGCTGAGTTTTGATCACTGATAACCCCACCCTCAGAATGTTAGGTAAATGACAGGAAATCAGTAAATACTTGCATGAGCATGACACTCATCCTTGGAATGGTGGTGGGAGAGTTCCAAAGCAAAGGGAATGACTTTTAATGTGTTTTGTGGTATTAAATTTATAATCTTATGGCAATTTAAATTGAGAATTCTTTCTCATCCCTGCCATTTCCAAGACAAGATGATTCTACATAAAAAGGATGAGAATAAAATTTAAGCAAAAAGGGCAATGTTATGTTTGTGCTTATTTTTTAATAATAGTTGTGGAATCAAAGATGATTTAGTTAAATCTCTAAAAGAATTTGGAGATGCCTTCTGCAGCATTTCTATAGAAGTCATCTAACTATTGCCAATCACCTGCAGAGACAGTGCTTAAAACTGAGTATTCTAGAGTGATTATCAATATTAAGCCAAGTTCCAACAAAAGTTATGGGTCCTGTTTTCATGTTTAGAATATGACAGTGAAAATCTATTCAGTCATTCACATAAATGCTCATCTCAATATTAATCGTAAAAAACTAAATAACAAAAAGTAAGATTTTAGGCTGAAAATAAGTCTTTACACTTGAATAAGAAAAGATTTTGTAAGATATTTATTGTGGAGGTAACAATTGGTACAGATGTGAAAAGTGTGTGTAGACAGGCAGGTAAGAAATGAATGGGCAGTGGGGAATTTGGCTGATGATATATTTAACCTTACTGTACCCTGCCCTTAATAAAACCTTACAATTTAAGGTTACACTTAATGCATTTTTAAGACTTTGGCATGTGTTTCAGTTAGCATTTCTTGTTTTTGAAAAATAACAATAATAACTGCATAATATAAGCAAAGAAAAGCAGAATTTATTTGAAGAATACAGGATAGTTTACTGAATCAAACAAAAACTGTGTATTAGATTAACATGTGATGATATATTTATTTTGAAATTATAGCTTCTGTTAAAAATATTAACATCCAAAAAGGAAAAATATATGTGTGCAGGTGTGTATATATATGTGTATATGTTCTTAAATTTTATTTTAGGGTTACCAAATAGTCTTTAAATATTCATTTAAGAACAGAAAAATTCATTGCAGCTATCTCTGAACATTTGCATGCCCCACAAAAGGGTATCAAACAAGTTAAAATAAATCAGTTTAAGCACTTCTCTTAAACTGTGAACATTAACTCAATTTCCTCTGTCATAGGGATATGGGAGACAATATAACAACCATCACAGAGTTCCTGCTCCTAGGATTTCCACTTGGCCCAAAGATACAGATGCTTCTCTTTGGGCTCTTCTGCCTGTTCTACGTCCTCACCCTGCTGGGGAATGGGGTCATTCTGGGCCTCATCTCCCTGGACTCCAGACTGCACACCCCCATGTACTTCTTCCTCTCACACCTGGCCATCGTCGACATTGCCTATGCCTGCAGCACGGTGCCCCAGATGCTGATGAACCTCCTGGACCCAGCCAAGCCCATCTCCTTCACCAGCTGCATGATGCAGACTTTTCTCTTTTTGACATTTGCTGTCACAGAATGTCTTCTCCTGGTGATGATGTCCTATGATCGGTATGTGGCCATCTGCCACCCCCTCCGATATTCTGCCATCATGACCTGGAGAGTCTGCATCATCCTAGCAGTGACTTCCTGGACCACTGGAGTCTTTCTAGCCTTGATTCACTTAGTGTTACTTCTACCTTTACCCTTCTGTGGGCCCCAGAGAATCAACCACTTTTTCTGTGAAATCATAGCTGTACTCAAACTTGCCTGTGCAGACACCCATATCAATGAAAACATGGTCTTGGCTGGAGCAATTTCTGTGTTGGTGGGACCCTTGTCCTCAATTGTAGTTTCATATGTGTGCATCCTCTGTGCCATCCTCAGGATCCAGTCAGGGGAAGGTCAAAGAAAAGCCTTCTCCACCTGCTCCTCCCACCTCTGTGTGGTTGGACTCTTTTATGGCACAGCCATTATCATGTATGTTGGGCCCCCATATGGGAACCCCAAGGAGCAGAAGAAATATCTCCTGCTGTTTCACAGCCTATTCAATCCCATGCTCAACCCTCTGATCTATAGTCTGAGAAACTCAGAAGTGAAGAATTCTCTGAAGAAGGTGCTGGGAGTAGAAAGAGCTTTATGAGAACCTAGGAAGTTGTGATATAATTTCAAGAGGTTCCTCACTTAACCAACCACAGCATGAAAATTACCTGAGATACTTATTTAAAATAGAGTTCTCTCCCGTCCTACCATGAAATGACTGATTCAGTAGATATGAGATAAATTATAGAAATTTATGTCTTCAAATATTATCAATAGCAAATTGTGGTGCAGCCAGTCCATACCAGGACAATACCCTTTATAATATCCTCATCAAGCTGTGATCCAGCCCAATATTTCCCAAAATCTTTTGCTCAAAATGCTAATACCTTCAGCGGACTTTAGAAATAAGTTTTGGGATCAAGTGAGTCTGAGAATTCCTGCATATTAGATGCTTCACTTTAGGGCTCTCAATTCATATGAGCATAGAGTACTACAAAAATTCCGTTGGTAAAGAAGAATTCTATTCCAGATTCTAGCCTGTGCTTTCCAAACTTACTTGATCACATAAAATTTTATAAACATATTAACAGTTTCCTGGAACAGGAGATCTTGATCTTTTTTGACTTACTGTGAATACTTCTTGCAACAACCTTCTAAAGCAAAATGATTTCTTTTTTCCCCTACAAGGAGAGCCTCTAAAAAGGATGTAAATCTACAAAGAGTACCTAGATTGGCCTGTGAGAATCTGTGCTGTGTTTGGGTACAGACAGTGAGGGTCTCTAATCTTCAATGGTGCATCATCTGGAGATAAAGAATCTCTCTCTCTCTCTCATCAAGGATCAGCATCCTAGATAAATCTCAGGAGATGATGGCCTCATTCAACTTCACAATATTCTAAATTGGAGATATATATATATATATGATTCTGTATACATTTTCCTCTGTTTGACACTGCATGAAATCAATCTAATTTTTATATCTTTAAAGATAAAGCCAAAGTTCTTACAGAAATCTAGAATCATTTCAAAACCCAAAACCTACACAGTTAAAAGCTATGCCAGTTTGATACACCATAGAAAACAAGTAATTTTGAGATGATGCATTTTCCTAGGTTGTTCTCATAAACATTTGTATTTAATTTCTTATTGGGTTACTTCAAAGAATTTACTTTTATACCCTAGAATAACTTTTTATAACTGATGGTGACATGGTGTTGACTATAGAATTATATTCTAAAATAACTGTTTCCATGATCATTGTTTTTGTTTGGTACGAAATTTTTTCTTGTATATCAGTTTCCTGATGTCTACATTTTCTGAAGCTTTCCTGGAACATAAAAAGAAATGGAAAGGTTTCGATATATATGGATGGCCTGCTATGCAACAAGATTTTCACACTCTCAGAAACCATTTTTTGGTGTCCCTAAATGTGTGTTTCTTGTCACAGTGGATGTGTAGAGTGGAAGCACAGATGGACATGATCTCAAAATTTGATAACTGCACCAGATTTTCCCCAAACTTCATGCCATTATGCCAGCAATTCAGGAATCACACTGTAAGGAACTAAATAGCTTGGAAATTGCATGACTGATTGATATGAGATTTTCAAATAACATTTTGACCACCTTATGCCAAGTAAAAGAATGCAGCAAAATGCAAATGAATATAACAATACATTAAACAGCAAATTTTCACATCCCCTAAAGGCAAGAAGCTTCTGGGAGAGGGCCCTTTTCTCCCCTCCCAAGAGGGGAATCTCCCCCATTCAAAATAGATATTAGAGAACATTTCCAACAGATGATCTGCAGTGGTGGCTTGTGCTCTAGAAGACCTTCCCTTCAGGCAGATTCTAATGAGCCCCATTGAGACACCATTTGCCCTCCTTGGACTCCCCAATCCACCCCACACCTCCCTAACCAGCTCCCCACAGCATCTCCACACCTTGAAGTATCACCTGCAATCAGCTGACTTTCCAGGGTCCTTTCTTCCCACTTCTGCGGCAACACAAGGGACCTAGATTACATCAAGGAGAAGCTAAGCTACAGAGGTTAACTCTTAGGAGCTCATTCATTTTCACATAGGTCCTGCTTCCTGACAGGATCACCTGAACCATCTGGAGACTGGGGAATAAGGCCAGTGCTGGGAATCATGAAATTCAAATAATGTCAAGTATTCAGGGGCTGGAATGAGAGATATTGTCCCAGAGGTGTGCTCTGTGGCTGTCTGTGTTGTCTAATTGTGCGTCCTGCTGGGATGAGAACAGAAATAGAAAAAGACAATTGCTTTGTTTCTCCTTGCCAGTGGAGGTGGGCATGCACGAGATGTCATGACCCAGCCCTCCAGGGAGTCCTCAGGACCTGCCAACTGGGTGGAGCCCATCAGAGAATAGCATCTCCTTTTCTGAGGGCTCAGTCAGGAAGAGAAGCGAGAGTTCTGCAGCTCCCACGGAAACTCATAGAAATCAAGACCCATATCCCCACTTTCAGGTGCTTCCCCTTCAGAGATCCTTGAGTCCAAATGTGGGTGCTAACCAGGTTGCCTTATTTCACGTTATTATAAATTCCTCATAGGCGTGTCGTAGCACCTAGCCTTTGGTTAACAGTCACTCACATCCAGCAAGTATTGGTAAGGAAATTACTCCTCTCTGAACATGTGCTGATTATTATTCTGCAATGGGAATAGTTTGAGGGAAATGCTAACTTCTTTGAACATATTGCTCACAAATAATGTAAGTATGTATAGACTTATGTTAATTGTGTTTATATAGGGGAGAGGTAGTTGCATGAAAGCAACACACCTATGAAGGTGGACGCTAGATGAAAGAATAAAGAATAGGTTATCCACGAAATCACCCTGTTGGCTTACACTGTTATAATCAAGACTACAAAATTGGATTTCAGAGGATGATGACAAACAAGCTGAATGGTTTTCAGGGACTACTGTGAATCATAGAGAGGCCAAACTTGTCAGGTCCATATGATCATAGGCTATCTAAGAAGCTGTTGAGGATTGATAATGATTGATCCCAGTTATTGAGTGTTCACTGCATACCACAAATGTGTTCAGTGTATATAATACATATTGTCTCAATTAATCTCATAACCACCTCATAAAATAGGTATTCTCATTTTTCTTCTTTTAAAAAAGAGGAAACTGAGGCTGAGAGATTTTAAGAAAAAATTCAAGGTCATACAACTAATAAATGTGGATCCAACTGCTAAGCCCAGGCTCACTAATTGCTACTTCATAGAGCTTTTTACTTTTTCTTTC
>VBSM01003176.1:4367048-4388839 GCA_008086735.1 Cheirogaleus medius | reverse complement strand
CCCCCCCCAACCCTGGTGAACACTACCACCATTTGAGCACCATAGTTTTAATTATTTTAAAACTGTAACTGCAAAACTGTTCTAAAACTTTGCCGATCAGCACATTTCTTCATTGATAAAATATCTGCACAAGAGAGCAAAATAATATCTAATGTTTGATGGGTGAACAAGAGATCATGGCAGAGGGTTCACTGGAGATCTGATTGACGAGGGTTGTCCATCACTGGTCACTCAAGCCACGTGGATGCACCTGTGAACCTGCCGGTAGGACAGCACCCTCGTGCCGTCAGGCCAGACTTCCCTGGACAGAGTGAGGACGTGCTGGCCATCACTGCCTCTCCTGGATCATCTCCCTTATTCATTCCTTAGCTTTTCTTTAGACAAGCACCCCACATGGTCGGTTACATTTGGATTCACTGAAAAAGTCACTTCCTCCTCCCCGCCTGTGTGAGGTGACATCAAAGCGCACCAAGTGGGCTGTGGGATGCCCTCCAGGTACAGGTTTCCTCACTTTGTCCTGTTTTCCTCCTCCAAGTCTTCTCATCCAGGATGAGTGGACTTCACAAATTTGGCTTATCGAAAGGAAGTAACAGTTCTCTTATTTCCAAGCTCTTTGAGGAGCATCTCATGGATGTCGCCACTGGTATCAATCACAGCCGGGCCAGAGTCTTATCAAAAGTAGCACCTTTCCTTGCATTAACCCTGGAGAAGATTTTTTCTGCAGAGGCAAGCAGGCATGAGTTCAGTAATTCAGCCTTAGGTTATTTTTGCCTAGCAAAGTCACTAACAAAAATGTTTGCACTAGCAAAATGCTGGATTCTACATGGTATATTGAGGAATACGATATCTCAGTCTTAAGTACAGAAATCCAAATATTTTTGGCACATCACCAATTCACAGAAAGACCAATTACCTTACTAACAATGTATTGCTACAGTAATGTATAATATGAGTGTAATTCATTAAATTAACTCTTTGCCAAATCTTTTAATTGGCTATATGTTAAGTATATAGTAATTCTTACGTTGCTGAAGGCAGAGTATTTTTTATAAATAGTCATTTCTTATGTTTTTGATTTTCACGTATGACCTAACATTAAGCAAGGCACAAAGAGTAGGTCCTCCCACATGCAGGCATTCCAGGTATGGTCTTTCCTATGTCTGTCAGTACATGGATTTGCTTTTTTGATAGGAGCACAGAAGGGATAAGTTACAAATAATCCATGAGGAAGTACGTCCTGAATGTTTTCACACACATCTACACATACACAGCCTTCGGATCAACACAGGAATACCTTACTTCTTCCTCATTAAAACCTGTACTCAAAGTACACAAAGTATACTCACAATACATGCAGTGGACAGCCCCGAAAAATCCAATTCCTACAAACTGTATTGATTGCTATTCAAAATAATTTTTTGGTATATCAGTGACCGTGAATCAATCAGTACATTACTTGCCAAATAATAAGTTATCATTGGTTTATATTCATCATCCACTGTAAAATAAAGATAATAATTACAGCCCATAAATAGCACATCCATTGATTCCTTCTTAGGAACGAACCTAAACAATCACACTGTCATAAAAGTTGCTTTTTATCTCTTAGCTCCTCTTGTTCTCATGTAAACTTCTCTAGAGTGCAAAGGTTGAGTTCAGATGTTGAAAGCAACACAGCTGATATTTCCATTGAGAAACTGAAATTACATTTTTTCCTGGAACTACTCTAATTCTCATATTTGTAGTTCTTTCATTACCAATTATTGATTAATTTTACACTTCAGGAATTCTCTTAGTCATTTTGACATGTGAAGCTTATTACATGGTCGTTTTACTTCCTGTTTTGGTTTGATATTCTTTCTTCCCAACACGGATGTCAAAGGCTCTATGTACCCTAACATTGGTGAAACAAGCTCTTCCATAAAATTAGATGTCTAAAATTAGTAGTTAACTTAATTAACTAGATCATTAATTTTCTTTATGTTTTAAAAATGACTACATTCATCAAATATTATGAAATAATGTCTAGACATTTTTTGACAGTCCTTCCTAAGCTATCCATTTCTTTTCCACAGTGAAATGGGGGAAAACCAAACAATGGTTACACAGTTCCTCCTACTGGGATTCCGTGTTGGCAGAAGGATTCAGATGCTTCTCTTTGTGCTCTTCTCCCTGTTCTATGTCCTCACCCTGCTGGGGAACGGGGTCATCCTGAGACTCATCTGCCTGGACTCCAGACTGCACAGCCCCATGTACTTCTTCCTCTCACACCTGGCCATCGTCGACATGGCCTGTTCCTGCAGCACGGTGCCCCAGATGCTGGTGAACCTCCTGGACCCAGCCAAGCCCATCTCCTTCGCTGGATGCTTGATGCAGACATTTCTGTTTTTGAGTTTTGCACAAACAGAATGTCTTCTCCTGGTGGTGATGTCCTATGACCGGTTTGTGGCCATCTGCCACCCCCTCCGATATTCTGTCATCATGAGCTGGAGTCTGTGCATTACCCTGGCCATCACTTCCTGGGCATGTGGCTCGCTCCTTGCCCTGGTCCATGTGGTTCTCATCCTGAGGCTGCCCTTCTGTGGGCCTCATGAAATCAACCACTTCTTCTGTGAAATCCTGTCTGTCCTCAAGCTGGCCTGTGCTGACACCCGGCTCAACAAAGTCGTCATCTTCACAGGTGGCGTGTTCATCCTGGTGGGACCCCTCTGCCTGGTGCTGGTCTCCTACTCGCGCATCCTGCTGGCCATCCTGAGCATCCAGGCAGGGGAGGGCCGCAGAAAGGCCTTCTCCACCTGCTCCTCCCACCTCTGCGTGGTCGGGCTCTTCTTTGGCAGCGCCATCGTCATGTACATGGCCCCCAAGTCCCGCCATCCTGAGGAGCAGCAGAAGATCCTTTCCCTGTTTTACAGCCTTTTCAACCCCATGCTGAACCCCCTGATCTACAGCCTGAGGAACGCAGAGGTCAAGGGTGCCCTGAGGAGAGCACTGTGCAAAGAAAGTCATTCCCAACTGGGGTGGCGTGTGAATCTCCAGCCTCAGTAGTCTCCTGGAATCTTGAGTGCTGATTATCACCTAAGTTCAACACTCTCTTTGTATCTGCAAAGAATCCCCTTTTCCCCCAGGAAGTACTTATATTTTGCTGCATTCCTTATACTTATTATCCTTAACAACTTTTTTCATTTAACTGCTTATTGAATTGAGAATATCTAAGGGAAACATTTATTTTGTACAGTGGAATGGATCCCAAAAGTTTAAAATAGACACACTACCCTGACTTGGTCAGGTGTGCTCGGAAATAGCAGAATAGCAGGCATTACCAGATGTAGTCACATTAGTAAGAATTTTTTAAAATACCGCAGCCACAGGCAAAGACTTCCGAGCCCACTGATACCTCTGTCCATCTGCATCCCACATTTGGCTCTTTCCCCTGAATCATATTTTCTATTACAAGTAGTAAATGTCCACTTTGGCTTGGAGGAAAACTGATTTTTACTTATTAAATTCTATAATCTGTCTTACAATTTCGGTAGTCAGAGAGTGACTTCATACACATTCAGCTGGCAACCGCAGCAAACTACATAATAAAACCCACTTTCCAATCTGCCCTGAGATTTCAATGGCCACTTGTTTCTAAACTCTCCTCACCTTCTCTACAAGAGTATCTATGATTCTCTCTGAATATGCACATTCCCTTCATTTAGGGGTAGTTAGCAAGTGCCACAACACAACTTTTAACTGGTATGAATGGATAGCCCCAGACAGAGGCATTTCAATGGTAAGAAGGGTTTTAATCATATTTTTAATAGTTAGCATTATTAAGTACTTACTCTGTGTCATCCACTGCCCATTGATAGGTATTCTACAAAGACAGCCTCATTTTATCATCATAGCAATCCATTTCCCATTATCACCCCAGTTTTATGGATGCAAACATTAAGCAAATGAAAAATGTTAAACTTATACCCACACATTCTGACTCCCAAGCCTTCTCTAAGTTGTCATCTTAACCAGGACAGTGCAGGATGTTATTATCAACATTATCAAATTAAGAATACATCTAACTTATCCCAATGTAGGCATGTTAGGTGAATGTGGGTTTCTTCTCAGCCTAATACATATTATGATGAGACCAGGAGAACCAGAGATTATTTATGGAAGGCTTCTTATCCTGTTCAACAAGTCTTATGGGCATGGTTGCAAAGGAGATTAAGAGTTTTAGAGGAACACAATGCAGAGAGGGTGGGAATGGAGGCTGTTCTCATCGAGATTAGAGAGCTACTTTAGACCTGAACTTGGTCCTGGGTGCCTGGGTGGCAAGATCCAGAACAAAGACATCTCTAGTTTCACATACTACATGCACATGTTTGCACACATGTACACACACACCACACACTTGAGTACTTGGAGAGGCAGTGTTCTAAGCTCCTTATAAACATTAGCTCTTTAAACCCTCATAACAACCCTATGAAGTGGAGACTATTATTACAGCTTTTAGGTAAGAAAACAGAGATATAGAGAGATTACGTAATTTAACCAATGCTCCCAGCTAATAAGTACCTAGTCCAGAATCAAACTTAGGTAATATGAGTGCCAGACCCATAATCATAGCCACTGTATAAAAATTAAAGTGATCATGAAGTTCCAGAAGGAGGAGGAGAAATGAAATTTTCAACCTGTAACCAAAGATGGGCATTGGGCTCCAGACAGAAAAGTACTTAAAGCTATGAAACACAGCTTGATTTCATACTGGTGTGTGGAAGTAAGGATGAGGTAGCAACCAAAGACTGTGACTCTAAGGGTCAGGGATGGAGGAGGAGCCTCTTGACTGGCAGGACAGTGAGACAGAAAACAATGGAAGAAAGAGGTTGACATTGTAGGTTTAGATTGATGGTTCACCATTTGAAGAGCATCAGAGAGTGTTCTTGTAATGTATCCAAGCTATATATAGCATTTGTAATTCCATTATTTCCCAGTTCAGTCTTTAAACGGTTGTTTAGTTTCATGACAGATGCTGCATATTGCATTGCAACATTTGGAGGGCTATATTCAAGTGTCAGGGAAAGGGTGAAGAGCTCTCATTCCAGGGGTAGGTCTCAAGTGATGAAAGCTACCCTGGTACAAGGTTAACAGCCAAAAATCACTGGGTACAGAAACCATGCTCAGGGAGTCACCTGTGTGGACCCTAAACTCTGTGTGCAGTGCTCTCCTATGGTTGGCCTCGGTGTCCAGGAAGCCCAAGATGCTGCCCAGCCCTTAAACACATGAGATTTGTACTTAAGAGATCTGGGCTCTAGTCCCAGGTCTACCATTACCTAGATGTGTTCTTTAAGAGAAGTTCCTTAAACTGCCTGAGTCTCAGTCCATCATCCATTAATTACACATATGAGAGCTGCTTAGGATGCCCCAGAGGACTACTGAAAACCTCAAAGGAGAGATGCAGATGGACACATTTTGAAGACTTAAAAGTACTATGCAAGGCATGCCCTGTACCCTAGGACTTTGGGAGGCCAAGGAAAATGGGAGAATCACTTGAGGCAAGGTGTTCAAGACCAGCCTGGGCAATAGTGAGATTCTTGTCTGTATAAACAACAACAACAAAAAAATAAAACATTAGCCAGGCGTGGTAGCACGCACCTTTAGCCCCAGCTACCAGGAAGATTGAGGAAGGAGGATGGCTTGATCCTGGGAGTTCCAGGCTACAGTGGGCTATGATCATGCCACTGCGCTCCAACCTTGGTGACAGAGCAAAACCCTGTCTCAAAAAAAAAAAAAATTTTTGCAAACACAAGAAAAATACTGTTATTATTACCATTATGTCAGAAATTATTTTAATCCTATCAGGGTTGCTGAACTTTCTGATCTGGGACCAAGACTGCCCTTTAAACAGGAAGAGTATTCATTCTTATAGATCACCCAAACCTTTGCCCTCATGGCTTAGGTTTGTCCCATGTCCCCTCTAGAGGCACAGGAGGCCACTTGGCCTTGGAGAGAACAGACTGATAGAAGCCTGAGCAGCAACCCCGATTCGGGGCCCCTCTGTGAGTCAGCTGGCAAAGGCTCCAGGGGGACCTCTCTTTCTCTGAACCCGGTCCTTGTCCATCTAGTAGGGAAACATCAGATTTTGGTTTTGGTTTCTAAAATTTTATAATCTTTAATCCAGGATTTACAGTACATATCTCAAATATATTAATATATCATCTCTCTGCAAGGGGAAAGACAAGAATTGGTTCTTCTCCTTATCCTCAACACCTGGGCACTCCTAGCACATAGTGAGTGCTCACCAAAAACTTGCTGAAAAAATAAAGGACTCTATCTATTGATCTCATTTCTAAATTTTCAGTGTTGAGCTATCTTCTCATTTCTAACCATCTTTAAATCCCTCTAACTGTGGGTTATAGTACAATAGAAATTTAACTGTAGCTGATAGTTATTGAGCACTTGCTATGTGGTAGGCACTATGTAAAATGCTTTAATACCTTCACATCAAATCTGTGGAGTAGGGACTAACTCTATCCTCACATAAGGATGGGGAAAATGAAGTTTAGAGAAATTAATTAATTTATTCTAAGTCACCAAATTATTCATGGGTGGAAACATGATTCAAGATCAGGCAGTCTGGCTTTAAATTAACTCTAAGCCACTCTTTTGCAGCGGACTGAATGATAATCATGTCCTGAATGGCTGGCACCAGGCCTGTTCACAGGAGACACTCGATAAACTCTAAGTGAACAGATGAATGGTCATTGTGCTCAAACTTCTAGCCATAACGTATGGGACTGGGGATGTGTTACCCTTCATTCTTTTAAGATTAGATACCTTATTGTGCATTAGATTTGTCTAATTCTTGCTTTTAGCATATGCGTATGTGGTACATATTAACAATCAAGAATGTGTTATTGCTCAAGAACAAGAACACAGAAGAAAAGAAACAGATTAGGGTAGAAATTTCACCTGACTATAAAAAGCCCTGGGACTGTTTGTTTATCTTTATCCTGCGGTCCGTGGTCATCGTCGTCTGAAAGGAGTATGCAAATCCCTGAACCTGTGATTCTGGAAGGCCAGGACGGTGCTGTGCCAGGTGGGAAGCCACGTTGGGGTGTTGGTCTGGACAACTCTGGCAAGAGGGTGGAGACGACTGTGGACACGGGAGCGGGAAATGACAGGGAGGGAATCTGTGTGCTGCAGTCGGTTCACTCGCTGCCTGAAATCGGCACCTGCGGCATCTTTAGCATGTGGACCGGCATTGCCAACCACCGGCCTGTAGGATTGCTGTTTGCTGTTTGTTGTGAGTGTAGAGTACCACGGCTGTAATAAATGCAGGTTGTTGAGAGCAGACAAAAACGAAAGAGATTTGGAATGCTGTCTCACTGGACTTCACCTCTGTAAGGCTTTCCCAACCAGCAGACAGGTGTCTTACATACTTTGCTGTCTTCACAGATTTTGAATAGCATTGGCTTGTTTTTATCTGTGTATTTAAAACCTGTGTTTCTCTGTGTTTGTTTGCTTTTAATTTTTGAAATCATGTTGGGTGAAAAGAAGAAGTGGGCCCCGGAGCACAGTGTGATTTAGTCAACAGGCTGCTGGCTCAGCGTCAGCTTGCCTGGGCTCTCATCCTGCTACCCTCACTTACTCTTTGTGTGACCTTAGGAAAATTACTTAACTCTTCTGTGCCTCAGTTTTTGCACCTATATAAAATAAAAAGTTGAACTAGACACACTTTAAGGTTCTCCTTTGTTTTCTAATTCCCTGTCTTTATTTGTTTCTTCACATTTCATATGAATTTGGGTTTTCACATTTTCCAAAGAAACGAATAAATTCCATGCAGAGAAAATTAAATGGACTTCTGAAGATCATTGAATCTCTCAGGCCTTAAACACAGTAGAAACGAAAGAGTAAGTACTGAATTAATGAATGGGTTGACTATTTAATGCTCTAGGAAACAGGAATTTCATAAGACTGGCTAAAACATAACATGCTGTGTCTACTCTAAGAAAAGAGAGTTTTATTATTCTTAAAAAGCAACTTTTATTGGGAAAGGTTCTAAGACCTAGACTAAAACTTAAATGTCTAATTCTGTACTTGTATCACCCACATTTTAAGCAATAATTTTAATAGCCAGTATTTGTTGAGAGCTTATTAAGTGTCTGGTATTGTGCTGAGTGACATTCATTATAATCCTGTCTAAACTTCATAACAATTCTATGAGGCCTTTTATTACATTCATTTTACAAAAGAGGAGACAGAGACATAGAGATCATAAGAAAGTTTTCTGTGGTCACATAGCAAGTATGTGATACAACCTGGACTCTAATCTGGGTCGGCCTGACTCCAAAGACCATGCCCATAAGCTCTAGGCACATGGCCTCCTACAGCCTGGACTTAGGAATTTCTTACTGTCAACAGTTAAGAAAATCAGTCTCGAGATCTATCGTACGACATGCTAACTGTAGTTAATAACAATATATTGTATTCTTGAAAAATGCTGAGAGTAGATTTTAAGTGTTCTTACCACAAAAATGATAAGTATGTGAGATAACAAACATGTTAATTAGCTTGATTTAGCCATTCCACAATGTGTGTATATATATATTTCAAAGCATCATGTTGTATATGTATAAATTTGTCAATTTAAACAAATAAAATAAAATGTTAAAAAAGTCTACCTTTACCACACACATAAATAAAACCAGCCTTAATGTTTTGAAAATCCACTTTAAAAACAGATAAAAATAGAGCTAACATAGTCACCAGTATATACAACAAACAAAAGAGTAATATACAAACCAGTTTTCTAACTGGAAAAAAAATACAAAGATACAAATGGAGACAAATGAACTATTGACAGTAGAACAAGTGAGAGCCACTAATAAATGTGATGAAAAATGACAGCCCCTCTAGTAAGCAGAGAAATTAATTTTAAAGTATGAGGTACCATTTTTTGCCCATTAGATGGACAAAATTAAAAAGATGGATACTTTCTAGTGTCGCTGAGCACATAGGCAAGTGGATATTCTCCCACAGTCTTGGTAGATATAGAAGTTGATTTGGGAGAAATCTGGGAATCTATCTTCAAAAAATAAAATTTGTACACCTTTGGATGCAGCAATCCCAATTCTGGGAACATATCCCACAGAAATATTCTCATATATATGCGCAAATATATACTCGTAAACATTTTAAGTTGAAGCAATATTTATAATAGTAAAATGTCATAACCAAATATCAATAAATAGGTTGTTAAAGAAGACATTATAAACATATATTATGGAAAAGTATGCAAATATTAATATATAAGTTTTATATAATAATTAATTGTCTAATTAATTCGATAATATATGAATTATTAACTCACAATATAAATGATATATTAATATTACTACAAGCAAAATTTTCCTAAAATGTTAAGTGATAAAAGGAACTCATAGTGATACAGTGCTTCCTCATTCACTTAGAGAAAAACCTACCTATACATGGGTATGTCTGAGAAGAGAGAGAGAGACACTCGGGTGCGGCAAAGGCAATATATGTAACATAAACATTTATATCCCCATAATATGCTGAAATAAAAATTAAAAAAAAAAGAAACACACAAGAAAACATATGGGAAAATATTCAAAATAATACATATTAAAGACTTAAAGAAGAAACCTCTCAAAACGGAGAGTGAGCTATGGAAAATAACACTGCATTATTTGAAAATTTTACAGTAAACAAGTGTTCATTTCTTGCTCAGAGCAGGTGTTCCTGCTCTGAAGGCAGGCAGTATGCTGGGTCCTTATATCTCATGGATCTACCATCATTTCCATGTGGTTTCCAAGATCTTTATGTGTGTTGAAAAAAAGCATGAAGGTTTTAGTGACCTGGCCCAAAACTGGACTTTTCATTTCTGCTCACATCCCATTGGCTAAGGCTTGATCACATGATCATATAAAAACCATAAGGGATTCTGGGAAATGTGGCGTCTCTATGTACCCAGGCATAAGAAGATGATTTTGATAAACATCTAGCAGTCTCTGCCACAAGTAGTCAGGGGTTTTGAGTTTCTAGCTCTCTGGCTTTTCAGGATAAAAGTAAAAGTCTAGAGAAGTGGAGGTGCCAAAATGTGGAATAAAGCGACCTGAGCCTCCTTCACAGGTCTCCAGCAGCAGCACTGCTATGACTATAGATTTTTTTTAATTTTATGTGAAACACAATCCAAATAGAGCTTCAGGACCAATCCTCAAGGCTCCTTTCCAGCATCGAAATTCTGTAATCGTTACTGTTCCACAGATCACCTTCTGAGGGACCAAATCAAGTCAGCCTTGAACCGTCAAATCTCAATACCTGGATTCAGGTGTGCTGTGGGCAGGCGTATCCTTGTTTTGCTTCCCCATCTATAAAATCATGATAAGATACTACCCTATCTAATCCAAAGGGATGTTGTAAACTTTAAGAAAGCTCACAGGTCAGCACTTTGTAAGCTGAAAAGAAGCACTATAAAATATTCTTCACCATATAGCATAGAGATCCATCAATTCTTTCCTCTCACCATCATTGTTTTCTCCTCCCCTACCTTCTCACTTATCTGATCCAGTATAAAAGAGGTAGAGAAATTGAAATGTGGTCTCTCAAACTAATACCAACTACAGTTCAGTCCTAGGGAAGATAGTTCCAGGGAGGAGCCAAAGAAGGACATATGAACAAAAGGTAATACTGAGCAATAGGGTTAGATTTTAGGTAACTGAGTGAGACAGCTGTGTGATCCTTTCTTCCCAGAAAGTAGGTTGTGATAGGAGATTGGGTGGCCAACACTTTAAGAGGATAGAGAAAATAGAAAGGCTGAATTTTCAGCTATCCAAAATGTAATTCCCATTGTGATTTCATTGAACTAGAAAAGCAGAAGTGATGATTCAAGTGGGTAAAGGGTTAAAATACTAAGCAATTAAATTTTCTGGCATGCAGAAGACATCCAACACTCATGCCTGGACGGTTCAACCCCTCCCCACCATATACTGCAGAATAAAACATTAGCACGTATGCACTGGGAATCATTTTGTGTGCTGTAGCAATGCCTCTGATAGAGTAATGTGAACTCGTGGGCTATTTGCTCTTTTTTTAAAGCCAACTCCTATCCAGTGTGATTTTAGAGATACCCAAAGCCTTACAATTATCTCTCCCTCCTGCCTTCTGATACTCAGAATTTCTCTAGCAAGTCAATCTTTTGTTTCACAATCACAGATAACTTAACATGCAGATGCATATGTTCATATATATAGGTTGTGAATAGCAGGTATTAAGGGACCTGTTTTGATAAGGGTTGAGAGTTCTAGATACCTGAAGAGGGTGGGGAGAAAGGGAGGTTAAGACGCCCCCTGCCAATTTCACCTATTTCAATCCTTACCTCTTCTGACACCTGTGACCATACCAGAATTTTAGTTGCCATGTAAGTCTCTGAAACTTGTCAGGAGATTTTTTTTTTAACATGTCAAAAACAAAACAAAACAAATATACACTAAGTTTCATCAACAGGGGACTGATTAAGTAAAGACCAGTATCTCTATACAATGGAATGCCATGCAATTATCCAGAAACAAGCAAACAGGAAACAACATGGACATTCTCTGTATCTTATATAGAACAATCTCCACGAGGCACTGAGAAAAGCCAGGGTGTAGGGAAGAGGGTGGGTAACTGTATCTGGGTGTGCTTATATACGTAGAAAATGATCCTAAAGGGATACATAAGAAATGCAAAGAGGTGGAAAAGAGGTGGAAACTCTTTGGGAAGACTTGGGAAGATGGTGACAAGCAGGGGCATATCCAAGCCTGAAGCTTATACAATTTGGGGCAGCTTCTTCAAAAAATAATGTGAATTTATGAGTACAGAATTAGTTCAGGGCTTTGGAAGGTACTCTTGGAAGGAGCTCTAAGTTAGCTTAAGCTTAACTAACTTCATAGTAAATCCACTACTGGGAACGAGCGGGGGAGGGAGAATGTCAATGAATATTTTTGAAAGCTGATTGAAATTTGATCTATTTTTACCTATTCAAAAAACTAATTTAAATAAAAATCCATATATTTGCCAAAGTGAGAAAGAGAAGTGACCAGGTGACCAAGCCTCATGAAAAATTTGAGTTCATAGAACCAAATTCAGGATAAGAAAATTGCAAAAACTATAACAGTAACTACACTGAAATATTGTATTTCACCTATCAGATTAGCAAAGGTGAAAGGTTTTAAAAACATACAGTTAGCCCCAGTAGCCTAATAGATAAGGCATTGGCCTCCTAAAAACATACAGTTAGTGAGAGCGTGGAGTGTCATACATTGCTATAATTTGGCACAAATGACCTCCATGGAGAACAGTTTGCCAGTGTCTTCCACAATTACAAATGCACCATTTGACCAGCGGTTTCACTTCCAGGAATACAGCCCACAGGTAGACCAGCACGTGTGCAAAGCAACAGATGTAGGGCTATTCATCGCAGCGTTGTTTGTATTGCCAAACTATTAGAAACAACCTTAATAGGAGACTGGTTAAGTAAATGATGCTACACCCACTCAGTAAAACATTGTGCAGCTGAAAAATAAACAAGGAAGCTCTTTATGTACTAATATAGAACAATCTTCAATCTATATTTCTAAGTGAAAATTGCAAGTTTCAAAATAGTTTGTGGGCTACCATTGATGTAATACATTTTCTATAAGCATAGAATATTTTTGAAGCATTTCACAACTTACAATATTGGTGTCTCCAGGGAAGGGAACTGGATAGCTGAGGAACATGTGTGAAGGGAAAAATTTATTTTTGTAAATTTCTGTAAATTTACTTTTGTACTTTTAAGTTTTGGAAACATGTCAATGTGTAACTTTTTCTAAATATAATTTTTACTGGAAAAAAACAGACTTTTAAATTTTGCAAAATTCACACCCACCTTAAACTCTAATGACGCCTGTCCCAAACCTTCTCAGAGAGATCAAGTCCATACCCGAAGCAGAACAAACTGGGGACAAAAAAGACTGAGAAGATTAGAATGGGCATATTTTTCCCTCCACTGGAAGGTGGATTACTTACATTTAAAAGTCTCAATAGTTATTTAATGATTAAATGAATTTATGGTTGTAAATGGAATCTTTTTCCGGGGATTATTTTTTTAGTGGACCCAATAAAATTTCTAGGAAGTTATGTAAGTTCCCATCAGCTATGAATTCTTCTGTGAACTCCCAACACTGTTACTTTAGATTCTCAATGACAAAGGGACCTCCTTTTCCCAAGTCCTGTGTCAATGAACCCTATTGCTTATGGGAGGAGGTGTCTGACACACCAGACGAGAGAGAAAAGAGCAATAGCACCCAGTGTTTGTTTGTACTTTTATTTTTGTTCAGGATTTAGAATTACTTTGCTAAATTAGCAAAAGGCAGGATCACTTGAGACATGGTTAAATACCAAATCCAAGGACACACATCCTAAAAGAAATGAGTCTGAGAGGTGGATCATATTGGATCCTAAGTATGTATGATTATTGTGCAAATAAGAAATCTGCCACCAGTGGAGAATGCTAACTCAGCCATCAAAGAATTAGAATATATGAGAAGTCTTTTGTTACTAATGGACTATGCATTCCAAGAGTGATTTAGAGCCATGAATATGTTTCAAGATTGATTTTTTTTTAAGATGACTAAGATATTCAAAACAAAAAAGCTGGCGGCCTGAAGCATTTATTTCCACAAGATGGTGCTATAACTTCTGCTAAGTACCAACTCACATTTCCTTCAGGAACTAGAAATCATTGAAATATATTTCCGACTGGGGCCAAATCTGCATGTGCTCTGGTGAATGTGTCAAAGAAACACATTGAGCAAGAATATCCTGGTGGAGGCTGATTTGGGCCTAAAGAGTGAAATTGTTCCAGGTAATAATACCTTCCACTGCCTCCACACATACCTGAGTTGATGTCTCAAGGCTTCATGCTCAGCCTTCAGCCCCCTCCTTTTCTAAAATGCTACTCTTCCCACTGTTAGGTCTGTGTGCGGCACAGGCAGAACCTGGGTACTGAGGAGTGACCCGCTGTGCCAACGACCATGGAGATGCAGCAGCTTGCTACCCAGGGCAGCTCAAGACTCGCCCCTTTATAGAGCTTTTCCTTACCACTCTGGCCCACACTAATCATACCTTCCTTTGAATTTCTGTCACATTAGTATTTGTACCCCTCTTTGGGCTTACTAGAGGTTTAGAATATGATTTTACCATTTCCATCTAAATGTTCCAAGTTCTTTTGGGACAGAGTCTATGTTATAATTATCTGTGTATAACACACAGCAACGAGCATCCTACCTTGAATTTATGCACAGTAATGACACCATGAACACACACAATCCACAGTAAGTGCTCAGTAACCTTAGTTGTTAGCCTGAGTGATAGGGAGGACACTAGCCCCAGTTGGCCACTACCTGCACCTAGGAATATGATCTTAGAAATCATAATTTCTTTGGAGGTTTTGATCATCTCTAAAAGGTTAGGACTCAACTTCCCTAACTCTGTGTTGTTTTTTTAATGTCTTGCCGCTCAGACTTTAACATCTTCAGTATCGCTCCTGTGAGACAGCTGTACAGGCAGGAATGTTTGTATCAGAAAGGAAACAGAAGGATGTTTCTGCAGAAGAGAATGGCATCTCCCTTTCTATTCACTTTTATTCTTGTCCCCATTTTTCTCTCTTCCATGCTGTGCCTCGGTGCCTTCACAATCAAAGTTGTAACACGGCTCTATAGTTGGCCCTTTGTATCGTGGGTTCCACATCCATGGATTCCTCCAATCACGGATTGAAAATATTAGGGAAAAAATGGGTGGTTGCATTTATATAGAACATATATAGACTTTTTTTCTTGTCAGTATTCCCTAAACAATACAGTATAACAACTTTTCACAAAGCATTTACACTGTATTAGGTATTAAGAGCTAAGTAGTCTAGAGGTGATTTTAAGTATACAGGAGGATCGTGTAGGTCATGTGCAAATACTATGCCATTGTATATAAGGGACTTGAGCATCCATGGATTTTGGTATCTGCGGGTGGTCCTGGAACCAATCCCACATGGATACCAAGGGATGACTGTCCGTGGTTGATCACTCCCTCTCTCTTTTGTTGCTATGACATCTCCACTCCCACAGAAGTAGGGGAAACGTAAGTAGAGGCCTAAGGGCAGAGAGGCCACAGGACACTCTAGGGCCACTACCAAGAACAGGGAGGGAACCTGCTGTGCAGCCACAGGAGTAAGTAGTGGCTGCGTTTTGGGAGAAGAGTGGAACAACATGGATCAAGGTGGAAGAGGGATACTCAGACCTAAGAATAATCACTGGCGACTTTGACAATGGAATAGAAAGCCTGCAGAAATAGACATTAACGACTTGAGATTAGGGATAAGACCAATGACTTACTATTGGCAAAAGGGAAAGACAGTGTTAGACCAACAAGGGCTGAACCAAGATTATTTCTGTGTTGAAAAGAAACAGCCTGCTGTTATCAGTTTTTGTCTTATGTCTATCAGAAGGAGAGAAAATACATAAAGATCCAACTTATTGTTTCAATAATAATATTTTAGTCCAAAAAAGATATTAATAAGATACAAAAAAAAAGCAAAGACATAATTTGCTTCTCCCAAAAATAGGAGAAAAAAATAAAAGATAAATATATAAAAATGATAGCAAAAATATTTGGCTTGAAGTCCCCATCATAGGAATCCTTGGAGCCCTAACTCCTTCTTTCTACCAGTGTAACAGCTAGTGTAAACTTTTATGTATGTATCAATATGTATTTGCATGTGTGTAATTCTCATACCAAAAAGAATATGACTTGTCAACATATATACACACATACGTATACACACAAAATAAGATGGCATTAAATTAAAGGTAGATAAAAAAAAGAAAATAGGGCAAAAGAATAAGAATAGAAAAATAAAAATAGAAGGTTCACAATCTATACTTTACTTTCAATACATCTCTGAAAGGTAGGTTACAATTTTGCTATTGAATTCTATTCTCCAGGTCAGAGAGGAAATGTGAGCAGTATAAATGTTCCTCAGACTGGCTTTGTTTTCTCAGTTTCTTCTAGAACATCTGTTGATAAAATTCTATTAAGATGCAATTTTTATTACCCTCTATCTTGAGAAAATAGAAGCACCATTATCAAGGATAAATGTCAGTTGAGATTCATAGTTTTCCACTCAAATATATTTCCCACCAATAATTATCTAATGTCCTAAAATTCACTTAGGTGTGGGGATTTCTACTGTCTCCTATCTCAGGGTTAGTTTGATGCCCACCTGGAGTTCTCTCTCAGAGGTTAAAGGGTAATCATTGTCTCCCTTTATTGAATAATCTTGATTTGTATATTCTAGGAATTCCTTTCTTTCTTATACAAAACCAAACCCTGGCAGATTGCTTTGATATGCAGGGAGTGGCAGAATAGCTGAACCCCCAACCTTTGCAATGAATAACACCGCCCCAAATGCCATACAAATTAGAGATGAAATTTTCCTTGTTCTCCTTTCTATCATTTCCCTGTTGTCATTTTTAGGGCAAGGTTTATTGTTCACTCATCTGGGCTCCACAGTTGGAGCATTTGTTTTTAAAAGCCTTTAACTAGATTCAATGCCATTGGCTTAAAAAAAGAACATTTGACTTACTCTACAGCTACAACCAACTGTGGAAAGACCTGGTCATGCTCAGACATTCCTTACTAGACATTTGGGAGATGCTTAATTGAATAAGATTAGGAAGCATAAATATTTTTTATGATATATGCAACCAGGTTAAAAATGTCTTCAGGTAGGAGCTATTTCAAGAACCATGAGCCTCTAGAGACCTAGGGAGAGGACTGGTGTCCCTGCTGCCCTATGAGCATCACAAAAAGACACCAACACTTTGGTGTTGATTTATAAACTCGCCAACAGGATAATCTATTCCTCCTCCAAACTTCCAAGGCACTTTGCCTGTACATAAAGTGTACTACATTGCATTATTATTGTTTATCTGTGGCCTCCAGTAGCCTGTGAGCTCCTTGACATCAAAATCAGTGGCCTGTTCATCTCTTAGAACCCAGCAGAGTAAGTCAAATGTTCTTTTTTTAAGACAATGGCATTTTTTTCTTTCTCCCTCCTAGACAAACACCCTCCACATACACAAGCCAGGGAGAACATCAACTATTTTAAACTTTGCTAACCTAATTTTTTGAATGATAGTATGTTTTAGAACTTGAATAAATATTTATTATACCATTTACTGATCTCAAGTCAGGCTTTTCTCATCTTACAGAAGTTCACTGAGCTACAAGAATACATGGATTAAAATATATTTTAACTGAAAGACTCAAAGTGACCTTTGCTCATGCTAACATAGCACCTCTTAACCCAGCTCTAAGGGATGTGGAGAGATCCAGTCTGGAGGCACAGCTCCATGTAGCAATTTATTTCCTCATTGCAACAGGCCCATCACTCACTGCCTCTAGCAGCCCAGGGTGAGCCCTGAACAAAAGATTGTTTACGCTTTCCTAACCTCAAAAATAATATCACACACATGTCCAGTGTTACACTGCAGTAAATGATCACATTTGATGTCTCAAGAAATTATTGAAAACATGCTGTTTTCCCCCTTGTTGGCCTTACAATCCCTGTTTCTAATTTCCTTCCATCCTCAGTCCATAAAACTTCATGCCCAGTGGCCTAGCACAAAATCTCTCTTCCCTCATTTCTTTCCTTAATGTTCTTAAAGCAGACATTGCAGTCCACTGCACTCGCCTCTCCACAAGCTGCCACACCACGAGTCCTGGCTTTACTGTGCTTGAGAATGACCCACAAAGATTTGACACCCACATTAAGGGGACGCAAATGCAAGAGCACCACAAACTATACTTTGAGACCCCTGCACAATTAGTTGCTATATACATTATTAATAATTCACAAGTGAACACAATTCACAAGCATGCTCAAAGCCAGAGTAGCCTCTTAAACTTCTGTAACTTCTTAAACGCCCATCCTTTTCCTACACACGGGACCTGGCATATCTGAGAATGAGTGAATCTTAAAATATCTGAGCTACAATAAACAAATATAAACATTCCCTTCACAAGCCAAACAGACCAGTTCCTCAGGAACCCTCCCCAGAACCGCCCCTCTTACCAGTACTGAGTAAAAAAATAAGTGGTCCCAACCAAACCAGGCAAGCTGAAGCCCGTGGCTCCCGGACACAGATGATAACAGCTATGGCTAACCTCCTCAGAAAGGCTCTTTAATGTGTCTGTTCAGTCTATCAGCTTCTAAATCTTGAAAGCAAAATATCCACACTGAGAAAGGAAGGGCCAACTTGTGCAAAGCAAATCCAAGGCCAGCAGTGAAGTAGTCAATCTTCCTTCTGCCAGTGAAACAGCCCTGGGGACAGCCACTGCAAAAGCAAGAGCAAACTAGGGCTCCAGGACCCTGATGGCTTAGATGGGACACCATTAAGGAGCTGTCTCCAGGGTAAATACCCAGAGAGCCTATCATTTTACTCACCGCCCCCATAGCCAATTATTAAAATCTGATTTCATTGTTTCACCTTAAAACAAAACAGAATCAGCACGGCACTGACACCCATCGCACTCTGACTTTTCCACTGCCACTGCGTTCGTTCGGCATGTCATCTTTTCTCACACACACAACTGGTACAACATCTATCTAATTGGCTTCCTCGCCTCTCTCCTGCGCACTCCAATCCGCTCTCCTCTCTGCCTCCAGAGTGTAATTTTCTAACCTTCTAATCTGATCACATCATGACCTTGCTTAAAATCCTTCAGAGGATCCTAGCACTCTGGGAGGCCGAGGCGGGTGGATAGCTCAAGGTCAGGAGTTCGAAACCAGCCTGACCAAGAGCGAGACCCTGTCTCTAAAAAAAAAAAAAAAAAAAAAAAAAAAATCCTTCAGAGGAGGCCCATCTCCAGAAGGATAAACTCCACACTCAGCTGCCTGCATGGGCTATGAGGCCTTTCATGATGCGGCTGCCTGACTACATTCCAGCTTCATTTTCTGCCATTTCTTCACAACGTCCCCTGGTAAGCCCACACTATTTGCATGTCCCTAAACAGAAAGTGCTCAGGCTTCTATTTTTGCATATTCCATTTCTGCTGTTGGTGTGCCTTTCCTCTGCCCTCCTCTTACCAGTAACAGAGCACTTTTCTAAGACAAGTCAGCTCAAATATCACCTTATCCAGGCTTCCCTGAGTCCCCAAGCAGTGACAGCTGCTCTCTCCTTTATGCGTCCATGGCACTTTGTGTCAATCTCAACACAACACTTGTCATGCTCCATCATTATTTGTTACGTGTTTCTCGCCTTAATCACACTGAGAGCTTCATGGGAGCAGAGACCCTATCTTTGCATACCTGGTTTCTAAGAATGTATACTGAGTAAATGAAGAAAAGAAAAAAGTGAATGAGGCAATTAGTATCTATGCCTTGAATGGCACTAAATTTAGGCTAGGGCCAATGTGCAAAGGTTGAGAAAATGAGTAAGGAGAAACCAGAGATGAGAAAAGAAAAATATGCTCATCACAATGAAACAAGATAGCTAAGAACCACAATGGCCAACACAGCTGAACTTAAAGAGACAGATGGAGACCGTGGTTAGCCAAGTTAAAAAAAGAACTGAGTTCAAAATCAGTTCAAAAGGTTCAAAGGTGGGTCACAGGACCAGCAACAACAAGAGTCAGAAAGGCCTTAGCAGTACTCAAAAAACTAGCATTGGATCAGCTGACAGTCAGGGTTCACCAAGTAGAAAACCATGCAGCCCATAACAGGGGACAGTGGCACCATGACAATCTCTGTCAGGACAGTGATAGCCCCAGAGATAATGCTGATGAGTTCCTGCTTCAAAAAAAGTCACTGTAATTCCTTTAGTCCCCATACCTAGAACTACACAGGACAGTTCCCTGTCCTTCCCCTGCCTCATAACTATAATAGATCTCAAAACCATCGTCTCCAATTAAAGTGGTTCGAAATGCCAGAACTTATTTTCATTCTTCCCCCATCTAATACAGCTCTCATTTTAAAATAACTTTATTTTGAATCTGTTTACCCTTCCCAGTCCCTATCACCTTGTTATTATAAAGTTATTCATTCAACATGCTTAACTGTCAGGTGCTATTAGGAAAGGACACTAACCCACCCTGATCACCTGCACACATCAGGTACTTTACGATGGTGATTTCTATATATTACCTATTGAATCACCACACCAGCCCAGTGAGGTAGGTATTATTAAATATTATTATCCTCATTTAAGACATTAGGAAAATGAAGCATAAGAAGATTAAGATGAAGCACAAGGTTAATATGCCCAAGATTTCACATGAAGTAAATGGTGATGGCAAGATTCAAATCTACTCCTGTCTGAATCTAAATCCCATTCTCTTCCCACTATATCATTCTCTCTCCTCTCTAAACCGTTATAGAAGAAATATAAGCCCAAATAAAATGTCAAAATCTCAGGAGGAAATGACAGGTCTGATTAAGAAGCCCAGTTACCAAGAGCAAGTACCAAGAAATGGAAAAGAAAAAATAGAATAATGAGAAACATAGTCTGCAAAGTAAAGGGGAGAAGACTCGGGAAAGCCAGATGGGTTCCCACATGCAAACATACCCTGCAGACAGGGACAGGCTTGATGGGAAAAGAAAACTCTCTAAATGATCAGTTTTACCTTTCCTACATTTCCCTACTAGTTGAAAAGTCAGGTCAAGCTTTGTATGCTTAACTCTCTGGACAAGACCACAGGTATCATTGAATTAAAAGTGGTGAATTCAAGAACCACTGCTAGGTCAGAGCTGGCAGAACAAGAGGAGGACAGGGCTGTGAGACCTGAGATGCAGAGAAAGCAAAGAGATGGGAGCTGTAACCAAGGAGAACCAACTGAAGCTGGAGTGAAGCAGAAGGAATACCCAGGCTGGTGTGGGGGACAGTTCTGGCACCTCTAACCATACTACCCTCTCCCAGGAGGCACTGTGGAATATGCCAGAGATCAACAACTTCTGCCCAAGAATCAGAAGTTCACTAGCTCTTCTTACCCATTAGAAATCAAGGGCCCTCTCATACCATGGAATAAATTATCTCTCCCAACCTAGAAATAGAGACAGTTCTAGTTTAAACTTTTGGACTTACTGCCCTCCGTGTTTTTATCTCCTTGCTGGGCTTATTACACATGCTAGATCTGCCCTAATAAACCTGAATCTTAGTCTTGGTTTCTCCTGCTGTTTCCCACACATTCCATGGCTGCTGCTGAACTGTTAGGGCTTAACCCCTCAGAGTAACATGGCAGAAGTAGCACATTCTTTGAACATAAAGCAGTTCAGTACTCGATCAGAGGAAAGTCTATTCCAACTTAATTACATTCTATTCTACAGTCAGTCACCTTCAAAACACTGGTGAACATGTTCAGCCAAGATCAGTGCCACAGCCGATGGACATGGTAATCTGGAAATGGCCTCAATAAGCTGTTTGGACATATAGACCATGACATTCCTAAGAGCAAAATAGCCAGAGAGCCCATTAAGATTCTACTTGACTTATATCACCATGGAAACCGCTGGAGTAATGAATGGCTTTGTGGGGATAGTTTGACTAAACCAAACATATCAAAAATCTCTGTCCCCTAGGTAAGGGATTCCTTCTCTTTGTGTGTGTGTCCACACACACCCTAGAGAGAAACTTTTGACATTCTTCGAAGTCATTGGAGGGGCACAGAGATAAACCCACTCAGGCTTGGCCTCTGAGACTGGCAGAATACGA
>VBSM01003176.1:4347273-4362073 GCA_008086735.1 Cheirogaleus medius | reverse complement strand
CGGTGGGGCGGGGCAGGTGCTGACAGGTGAGGAGCCTGTTGGAGAGGAAGGCAGAGGCTAGGTTGTGCAGGGTGAACAGCCCATGCTGATTATTTGGCTTTCATGTCAAGGGCATTCAGAGGTTACTAAAGAATTTAAACTAAAAGTCGTGCTTCTGAAGCTCATTCAGGTGCTACATGGAGAATGAATTGTAATAGAGCAAGATGAGCGAAGGCCAGTGGCCAGGCTGTGCCCAGGTGTTGTGGCCTGGGGGAGAGGACAGCAGCACACACCAGGTTCTAGCTGTGGAGATGGCCAGAAGTGAACAGCCTTGAGTGATTTTCAGCAGGTGGGGTCAATAGAACTTGGTGATTAATTAAATGTGGGGAATCTGGGCCAGGAGGGAAACAAGAATTTTATCCTTTATGTGAAAAATATTTATGAAGTACTTAGTATGAGCCAGATATTGAGCTAGGTATAGACAATTGAGCAAAACAGATAGAGTTCTTCATCTCATCAAGCTTGGCATCTATTGGTTAAGATAGAGGGTAAATCAAAATACATACATAATTATACAATTATAATTGAGCAAGTGCTACGAAGGAGAAGGAAAGTGAATTATGGCTGATAAATACTGCAAAGAGAAGTACTATAGTTTAACCTACTTAAAAGATTGGGGTAAACTTAAGGAATAAAACCAGAAAAAGGTAACATCACAGATAATAAGAAAGAGATTATTTCTAACATTGATAATGTCAAGTACTGACAAGAATCACACAAAATAAGAGTTCATGGAGCCTTCTTTGGAATTAACAACATAAAGCTCATACGGGATGTTGACAGAATTGTACTTATTTGAGCTGGGTTGGAGGCAGGTGGGTTGTGAGGGTATGAAGACAGCAGAGAGGAGCAACTTGTAGACATGTGAAAGGTGAGAAGGACGTGGGGATGCTTAAAAACTGGTGGGGTGGTTCCCGCAGAGAAGCCAAAGGTGTGAGAGGAAGAGACCACCTGTAGTACCAGGTCCTGCGGAGCCAGGCTAAAAATGATGGGGCTTGGGGAGGAGGGAAGATGGGAAGAGTGGAAATGCAAGTCACTGGGGATTGCAAGAAATTGAAGCACTTCCTCTCCATTGGTTTCTAAATTCTTGGCTAAGTAGGAGATGTTATGCTGGAAGTGAGCAGAGAGGTAGGAGGTGAAAATCTTGAGAATGAATGGGAAGAATTTATGTGGCTGTGGGGAGAAGGGGGCGTGAGCTAGTGAAGGTAAAGGCCCTGGGGAAGGTGGTAACCATGTATCTACCGCTGCACTGGTCTGCTAAGTCTAGTTATCATCCCACCTTACAGCAGCCACCTCTAGAATCAAAAATAAAATTGCTCATTAGTTACAAGGCTCCACTAGACACTGTGGATAAAAAGATGAGTTAAATCCAGATCCTGTGTAGGTAGATAAAACTGTGGTACCTGCCTCACCCCACCAGCTCTCGATATCTTTAGCTCCCCGCAACCCCTTGCCTCACGTGCACTGCTCCTCTGCCTGGAACCCTCTTCCCCTGCCCCGCGGCATCCTTGCCTCTCCGCGAGTACCCCTTGCATGTAGCGATCGCACACTGGCACCCTGTCCACAACTGGGGAGGAAGATCCCCTCCTGACTCGACTTCTCTGGGCTGTTAGATCTTGGGTATGTCGCACACTGTGTCTAGGAGCTCTATGAGGCTGAGTCACCCTTGGTGTCCAGAGAGCAAAGTGGGAGAGACAGAATGTGACATAATACAGTCTAGAGAAGGACTGACGACTGGGAGCCCTTGGCCCCCTTTGACGATGGTCTTGTGCTCTAATTCAATCGTTTGTGACCTGTTTCCCTCACAAGATTACAGGCTCCATGAGGACAAGATCTTTGTCTCATTCGCTACTGAATGCCCCACACTTAATAGGGTCACTAGGTAGATACGTAATGAATAAATCTATAAATGACTTAAGGGTAGTGCTTATTTTGTTGAGTACCTTTTGTCTCAAAGAATGACCCTAAATGGAACCAAAGAAATAGGTCACTCTTCTTTTTCCTGGCTGCTCCCCGTGAAAGGTAAAAGCAGAGCTGTCAGAAACCTTTGTCCTTTGTTCCTCCTTAGAATTCAGCCCTGATGGAGGCTGAGGAGCCCCAACATAGAGCCTCCACTGCCATCCCTGCTGTAGCGGAATTCAGCACCGTCCCTTCAGCGCCCATGCGGAGCAGCCAGATCCCTGCCTTGGGGCCTGACGCTCAAGAAGGTGAGGACCTATCCCACACGTGGAGAGAGGAACACGGGCTCCTGATGACCCAGCAGAGAGAGTCAGGGGATGTGCGTGACTATGCAGTTGAGAATGTGCCTTCTTTCCCAAAGCAAGGTTCTGCAGATATAGAGACCAACCAGGAAAACCTTGTGGCTGAGGCCTGTGATCCTCTGGAGCAACGAGAGGCAGTGCCCCAGAGCCTGGCAGACATACGAGCAAGGACAATAGATCCCCCAGAACTCGGGGCCTGCCCCTTCCAAGATGAATGTCCAGGCATGGTCTCAATATCCAGTGAAATGGGCAGCGGAGTGGAGGTAAAATTTCAGCCAGAACTCATTTCTCCAGCATTAGGGTCTAGACAGGCAGAAGAAAAGGAAGAAACTTCTCTAGATACCTCTGCTCCTACCAGATTTTGGCTTCTCTATGAAGAGCACCCTGCAGGGACCAACCAGACCGAAGGCTCTGAAAATGGAACTGTCAGGCAGGAAGAGCTGCAGTCCTGGGAGATGCAGGAAAATCAGGGGCCAGAAGGGCTCTGGCATCCCCAGGAGGCCCAGGGACTGGAAGGGCAGGGACAGCAGGAAGTAGGGGAGGATGTTTGTGCCGAGGGGCTTTGGGGGCAGCAGATACAGAGGACAGAGCAGGTTGATGGTACAGAGGGAGGACAGAGGCAAAAGCAGGAGCAGGTACAAGATGATGTGCTGCCTGGGAGACCAGGAGAAACGGAGGGGCTCTGTGGGGAACTGGAGGGTCTGAGGGATGGTTTGTGGGGTCAAGAAGATATGGAGAGGAGCACGCAGGGTCAGCGAGGTCAAGAACAGGGGGAAGCAAGGAAGAGGGAGTCGAGAGGGCTGGAAGAGAGTAGGGTGGACCATCAGTATGAGGAGAGTCAGAGCTTAGTGGGGACATCAGAGGAAGTAACTGCAAAGCAAGGAGATCAGGGTCGAAAGGGTGAAGTGTTGCCAGCAGCGGGGCTGGAGGAGGAGCCAGGGAGTTGGGACAGGGGCAGGCTGGGGGGAGCAGGAGATGAGGGGGTCACGGACGAGGAGAAAGAGCATCATGGACCTTTGACGCTGACTCCCGTAGCCCCTGAGCTCTGTTCTCCCAGTGACTTGTTTCCAGACGCCTCACATCCCCTGACTCATATTCCTGAGACTCGAACAGAGCCCAGGGCTGGGGAACTGTCCCCCTTAGCTCTGACTCCTACACCGGAGCCCATAGGATGTTCCCACCAGCCCGTTTCTCTGCCTGGCTCCTTTCCTACATGGAAGTCACCTGATGACGAAACCACTCAAGACAGCCAGCAAGAGGGATCCAAGCTGAGGGAGAGGTCATTGTCCAGCCAGGAGCCTGAGGTGGTCTCTGCCAGTACATCTGCGACTCCTCCAAGGACACCGGATTCTGTTCCTTCCGGCCCTGCTGAAGTCTCCCCGGTCACACCTGCCTCGTTACCTGCCAGCCCTCCCCCTGCCTTTCTGAGGAGGGAGACCTCTCCCGCTGCATATTCTCCAGAAGGCTCCAGAGCCTCTCTCTCTGCAGACACCCCCACTCCCTGTGGGGCTTCCCAGACTCTCCCAGCCTCCCTCCATGACATCCCCTCTGCAGAGGCCACCATGGACCCATGTGCCAGCTCTAACGGAGCCAGCCCTCATGGCCCCGTAGCCAAATACACGGGGGCTGTCCAGCACCTAAGGAGCAACTCCTTCCCCGGCTCCCACAGGACAGCGCAGACTCCAGACCTGGTGGGAATGTCAGTTTCCTTCTCCCACTTGGAGTTGCCCCAGAGGCCCCCCAAACCTGCCATCTACGGCTCTGTGATCCCAAGGAGGGACAGAAGGAGTGGAAGGGACTGCAGCATCATTCTGGAATCCCCGACTGCGATACCTATTCCAAAGCAGGACTCTCAGGAATTCACCTCAAGTGCCCAGCAGCCCAGCAGTCCTCACGGCAGCCAGCTGTGGGGCTCCCCACTGAGTTCAGACTTGGCCGTAGGGTCTCCTGCCTTTGGTTCTTCCCCACCTTTTGTCTCCATGGATATGAGGAGCAAGGACCCCCTGCCCCCTCCTCCCCTAGAGAGGAGGCACGTACCCCCCTCCATGGTGGAGAGAGATGGCCATCCTCATGCCGTGGTCTCCGCCCTGAAGCGGCATAGCCATCCTCCTCCATTGACCCTAGGTTTGGGGCTCCATGACCCCCCGAAAGGCCCACTCCCCCAAGTTCCGGACCCCCTTGTGGCAAGGCAGCACCGACCTCTGCCATCTACTCCAGACAGCCCCCACCACACTCAGACCTCTTTCTCACCCAGGCTGAGGTACAACAAGCCATTACCCCCAACTCCTGACATGCCCCAACCCCACCATCCTCCCGCTCCTCCTTCGAATATCTCAAGGATCTACAGACCTCTTCCCCCCGTGCCCATCATGGATCCTCCCACCGAGCCGCCCCCGCTGCCCCCGAAGTCCAGAGGCAGGAGCAGGACCATTCAGGGAGGACTGATCAACTCAGGGGGTCAAGCCAAAGCGAGACCTGTTGGTCAAGACTGGACGGTCTCTGCTGCCCCCTCTGCTGGACGTACCTCCTGGCCCCCGGCCACAGGCAGATCAACAGAGTCTCTGGCTTCCTCCAGCAGGAGTAAGAGTGAGGTGTCCCCTGGCATGGCTTTCAGCAACATGACAAATCTTCTGAATCCTTCTTCCCCTACCACTCCCTGGACTCAGGAGCTCCAAGGACTCACCACTAAGGATAAACCAGAGCTCTCAGAAGAGTCTGAGGCCCCTGCAAGAGAAACTTTAAGAACAGCCCCACAAGAAGGAACCAATGGCCCAAGGAGGCCAGCACCAAGCCAAGCAAGGCAGCCAGCAAAGCCCAGCCATCCCCAGCTGGAGAAGGCGTCCAGCTGGCCCCACCGGCGGGACCTGGGGCAAAAACCTGCGGGCAGCAGTGGGCAGGTCGTGGTGCCTGGCGAGGGGACCAGCAAGCACAAGGTCTGGAGTCGGCAGGGCCTGCGCAGACCTTCTGTCCTTCCTGAGGGCTCCTCAGGTGAGCAAGGACCGTCACACCAAGCTTTGTCTGGTTCTTACCACCTCATCCCCTCTTCTGTCCCAGGGCCCTACGGTTCCATCTGCTGGTCTTCCTCACACACATGCCTGGCCTCAACACAGAAGCCCCGGGTGCCCCCAAGCTCTTCCTTCTCCCTCCCCTCTGTCCCCTGTCTCTCACTCCACCAGGGCCTTCTTTTAACGTACACCTCTTTTCCCCAACGTTGTCTGGACACCCTCCTGCTTTTCACTTACGAACACCTGCTCCATCCCCTGGGTGGTGGAGAGCCCTCCTGTCCTTGTCCAGTTCCCATCTTGACTCGAGGGCTGGAGGCCGAGCTGGCGCTGATCTCTGACCCTCTCTGCCTTGGTACTTTCTTCCCCCTGCTACCTACATCTGCCACTCTAGGGCTTACCTGGGCTCTCTCTGAATATTCCTCTGAAATCTCAGTTATATCACCCATTTCCATTTTCAGATTCACAGCGCCCAGCCGTGGAAAGATCCCCTAACCCCTCAGACGCTATTGTCTTTCGGTGAGTCACCCTCTCTCCTCTCACACACTTGTCCTCTATTTACTTGGAATACTGACATTTCCTAATCAGGATTTCCATTGATACGGGTTCTGGGATCCTGAATGTCTCTTCTGGGGGTAGGGAGGGGAAGAGAGAGACGCCAGCATCCCAGGGCAGGGAGGTTGCCTTTATCTACCTCATTCTGTCAGCCGAGTCTGAGTCATCTGTCCTCCCAAGCCCTTTGGCCTTGAAATAAACCCCACATCTGAGTTCCACATGGCATCTGAAAAAGCTCCAAACTGCCCCCGAGTGGGTCGGGCTGCAACTCTCTGCCTCTCCAGGGCATGTCCCAGAGGTTACAGACTTTCACACCTGCAGTCACCTGGGGGTGCTCTGTGTCCAATGGCAACAAGCGGCCCAGAGCTCTGCTTTACTCCACAGTGAGAAAAAACCAAAGGAGGCAACAGGAGGCTTTTCAAGACGCTGCTCCAAGCTCATCAACTCCTGTGAGTACCTTGAAACAGAACCCTAGACCCAGGTGGCTCTTCTGCCCAGGACTGGAGAGGGGCTCATGGCTGTGAGCAGGGAGGCGGGGTGTCCACAGGGACAGGAAATTGTCAGGGGGACTGTTTCTGTGCCTCCGCTTACCTTCCCCTTCTCCCCAATTCTCTCCCTGCCCCCGCAGCCCAGCTGCTCTACCAGGAGTACAGCGACGTCGTCCTCAACAAGGAGATTCAGAGCCAGCAGCGACTGGACAGCGTGGCAGAGGCGCCCGGGCCCAGCTCGCCCCGGCAGCCTCGCAAGACCCTGGTGTACTCCGAGTCATACCTGCAGCGCCTGTCGGTGGCCTCCAGCGGCTCCCTCTGGCAGGAGATCCCGGTGGTCCGCAACAGCACCGTGCTGCTCTCCATGACCCACGAAGACCAAAAACTGCAAGAGGTGCCGAGCGGGAAAGGGTGGGGTGGGGGGAGGGGACACAGAAAAGGTCTTCTTTGCTAACATCCTTACCTCCACCACCGCCTCCACTACTCACCTCCGCCCCCGAGAGCAGACTGTCCCCACCACACACCACACACGCGCACACGCCATGGCCATCGGTCATCTCCATTATGAAGAATACGAATTATTTCCCTCATCCCCACTTCCTCATGCCCTGAGCCACTTACTCCCACCTGCTGTAGGCTTGGGCTCATGCAAGGTGACCCAGCCTCTGAATTTATTGGGAGAAGTGTGGAATTAACCCCATCACTGCTGTTTCGGCATAGACTAAAATGTCCCTTGTCAACCAGGGTTTCAGGCTACACTATAGATTTCCTCTTTACTCCAGGCACTTACACAGGGTCTTGTTATTGGGTCCCTTGAAGAGGACTCTTTGTGGCCCATCGATCTAACAGAGGCTTTGGAATGACCATCAGTCCCTGCTCGGTGGTGACTCCCAATAGCCAGACCTAAGTGGAAGCTATTTGTCTGATTCTAAGCTATGACCAGTAATAAGTTTTACACAGAGAGCTTCTCTTAATAATCTGTCTTAAATAAGGGGTAGAAATTTTCTTCCCCCAAAGATAGTATGGCACAGTGGCACAGAATGGTGTCTAAGGAATTAGGTTCTGGAGATGATGACCTGGATGAGAAGCCCATTTTAATATTTTCTATTTACCTTTGGCCAAATGACTTGATCTTTCTGAGCTCTGTTTCCTCACGTGTAAAACTAAGATACAAAAGGTTTTTCGAAGAATCATCAAAGATAATTGCCTGGTACATAGTAATTGCTCAAATGTCAACTATTTTCGTTGCAAGTAAAGTAGATCTGGGTTTGAATCATGGCTTCACTCTTTACTAGCTGTGGAACCTTAGGCAAGTTATGTAACTTCACTAAATCTGTTTCTTCATCTACACATTGAGGTTACTAACGCCTACCTTCCAGGGTTGCTGTATGCTTTAAATGAAATAACACATATCTTGCTTAGCATAGTGTCCAGTGCATAGTTGGATAAATATTCGTGCCATACTCTCTGCCTTTCAGAGGCAGGGAGGAGTAAAATTTGGGCCAGAAGGACTTAGGGATAAGCATCGATTTTACCAAGTCAGACAGAGGCAGGCATACATTTTTAGGCTTTCAAAGCTCAGACGTGAGGGCCCTGTTCTGACTGTAACTTTTTATGCACATGGAAGATATGTAGCAAATCACTGATCTTCCCTACATTTATGGACCAAACAGTGGGGAAACGACAGGAACTCTAACCCTCTTTCACCAACTCCAACGTACTGGGGAGTCCACCAAGGCTCCTGTTTCAGCCCTGGTCTCACATTTGTGAGATGAGAGACCTCTACATCTCCACCTCTTATACACACATATTCATTTCATGAAATAGCTCCCCTGCAGTCTACGAAGTGCTTTCACAAACTCCATCTCCTCTGAGTGTCACATCTTTGTGAGGTGGGGGTCATATATCTACCTAAAGAGACAAGAGCACTGAGGTTCACAGAAGTTAAATGAGCCCCCCAAAGTCATGTGGTCAGCGAATGCCAGAGCAAGATGCAAGTGACCCCTTAGTGTCCCGGTCAGGGTGGTTGTATGGGAGGGTCACATGGCCACTGTGTCATTGGTCATCCAAGTTATTGCCAAGGTGTATGTGTGTCTTTCTCTTTTCTATCCAAGCATCTTTCTTGAAACCACGTGCCTGGATGAATAGCGTGAGGAACCCAGCAAGGGTCATGGCCCTGCATCATGGTGTCCCCTGCTGGAACCTCCAAGCAAGTCCTCAAATGCTGGGCTCTATCCATTAAACCACAATGGCACCATCTTGTTTTCTAATATCCTGCTACTTTCCGTTTCACTCCAAACCCCAAACTGAACTCATCACCTTCATCTCCTAAATCTGTTCCTCTTTCAAAATTCTCAGGCTTAGTATGGTTGGTTCAAAAAGTGCTCAATTTATTTAGTTTTTAAAATAATTTTCATTATGCATATTTAAGATATACAAGATGATGTTATAGGATACATAGAGATAGCAGAAAGGTTACTGTAATGAAGCAAATTAACATACCCATCTCACATAGTTTTAACCCTTTGGGTTTTTTGGTTATTTGGGTTTCTTGAAAGCTTATTTTTCTCTTACACCTTTGGGGACTTGCACTTGTTCTTCAACCCCTAGATTAAATCTTACTTACTCAAATGCTCTTCCCCTCTCCCCACAGATCACGTTAGGTTCCGGCATGACTGTGAGCCGTGAAAGGCTCTATCTCGCTCACCACTCTCCCCCTAAAGCATTACATGATAGCTGGCGTGCACCAGAGAGTCAACAAAATTTCCTAATTAATCTTCCCCCTTTCCAACCTCCTAGGCCAAATTCGAGCTGATTGTGTCTGAGGCCTCGTACCTGCGCAGTCTGCACATAGCCGTGGATCATTTCCAACTGTCCGCCCCACTCCGGGGCACCCTTACCAACCAGGAGCACCAGTGGCTCTTCTCTCGTTTGCAGGATGTGCGAGACGTCAGCACCACGTGAGACTCCCCTCCTCTCAAATACCACTCGCTCCGCCTCACTGTTGTTAGCCTTGAAACCGGCAGGTGTTTTTTTCCCCCTATTAGAAACCTGTCGTTGCCACGGTCACAGGAGGAAATTGGCCTCAGCTCCCTCCACGATTCCCTATGGTTGTAGGGACAGGGAAAGCAAAGAAGAGGAGGGGGTGCGTGGGTGGATAGATCCCTTGATGGGTAAATAAATGAATGAGAAGTGCTTCTTGGATGTACTGTGGGCATGGACTGCATTGGAGATGAGGTGTAGAAATCATCTAAAGATCAGAAAACCTGAATAGTGTGAAAAGATGGAGAAATGGAATGTTAAGACCAGAGAGTTGGACGGGAGCAAACTAGGGACAGCCGTGGAGAGGATGCCAGTGCACAGCAAGGGCGCAGGCGAAGGAGAGGCAATAGAAGTTGGCTGATGGGGAGAAGCTGTCACAAGCTGTCACAGCAGGAGTCAGCCAACTGCTTAGCTGAGGTCCAGAAGTTTCATGAGACTTGTTTAAATCCACCCAGGTTTCTCTCGGACCTGGAAGAGAACTTTGAGAACAACATCTTCTCCTTCCAAGTATGTGACGTGGTCCTGAGCCACGCCCCGGACTTCCGCCGGGTCTACCTGCCTTACGTCACCAATCAGACCTACCAGGAACGCACCTTCCAAAGCCTACTGTGAGACTGATCCCTGTTCAATCCCCATGTAGGCCCTGCCGTGACAGTCCCCAGCCCAGAGTGCCGTCCCGGTAGCACGTGTCCTGGTGCCCATCTGAGACCCCACACCCCGACTGGCCCCCATGCCAGCGCCCCTGCACATGGGCTTCTGGCATTCTTTCCCAGCTCACAGATGCTCCCCGAGCTTCCATGCCCCGTGCCTCCACTCCATCCCGGTTGCTCCTCACACCCCTCCTCACCCAGGCTGCTCGCTGCTCCCGCAGGAATAGCAACAGCAGTTTCCGAGAGGTCTTGGAGAAGCTGGAGAGCGACCCCATCTGCCAGCGCCTATCCCTCAAGTCCTTTCTGATCCTGCCCTTCCAGCGCATCACCCGCCTCAAACTCTTGCTCCAGGTACGGCTCGTCCTACCTTGATCCTCCCCCCTTAACTCAAAGGGTTGCTCTTGGGAAGCCCCACGGCGAAGGACCCATCCGTTCTTCTGCCACATTTCCACATCCCGTGGATGTCGTGAGCAGCCTCTCCACCTCCCACAGCCTCTTTCTCGGAAATATCCGCTGCTGAAATTACATCCCTGGACTTTTCCATTAACCCGCCCCCAATCATGTCTTTCTCTTTCCCCTGCCTTACTCCTGTCGGGCTCCTGCCTACTCTTGCTTCAATAGAACATTCTGAAGAGAACACAGCCTGGATCCGCAGAGGAAGCGGAGGCCACGAAGGCACACCACGCCCTGGAGGAGGTAGGCGGCCACCACCCCCACCTGCCCCCTGCCCATCCTTCACTGAGAGGTCCTTGCCTCCCAGAGAGCATGGGGGTGAGACCTGTTGGTGGGAGGGCTCAGCCTCCTCACTGCGTCCACCCAAGCCCAGAGCAGGCACAGCCCACGGCCTCCTCTCCCCACCCAGCACACTCCCTGCCACAGACCCTGCATTCGGTCTCATCCTCACTCAGTCCAGGAATGTTCTGTCTGGTCGCACCAAGTATACTGGAGTCCTAGGACTTCAACTCGATACTGCCTTCACTGAGTTTCAGCCTGGTGGAAAAGAGTGAGGCTGTCACGACTTATTTCCAGATTGCTTGAGAGGGACTCGGAGGTCCAGGCCTCTAACACAGAGCTATTCCCCTCTCCTCACCTCAGCTGATCCGAGACTGCAATAACAACGTGCAGAGGATGCGGCGGACAGAGGAGCTGATCTACTTGAGCCAGAAGATTGAGTTCGAGTGCAAAGTGAGTTGGTCCCAGGCACCCCACCCTCGGCAGGTCCTACAGAGCACCCTCTAACACAGAACCATCCTGCCCACACGATCCCTGGTCTCTCATCTCATTTCTGCCCACCTTCTGTCCCGGCCTGTTTTGGGGAGGCTTGCTTCAGTCTCCATGACATACTGTTAGGTGACAAAGGGAAAGCGCAGAACTGTGTGTATATTATGTTACCTTTGGTATAAAACTGGGAAGATACAAATCTATATATGTGTCTGCTTGTGTATGCATAAGGAAACTCTGGGAGAATAATAAGAGAAAAAGGAACAGGAAGGGGGACACATTTGGGAAATGAGCAGGTAAAGAAAGGATGAGGGAGAACTTTTCAATATAAGCCTTTATAAAAAAAATTTGGAGGGGAGTGTTTGAACCATTCATTCTTTTATCAAGTCTCCTTCTAGTCTAGCAGCCAAAGGAACATAGAATTGAATCTAAGTATAGGGCTAAAATCTCCCATCCAAACACAAATCTAAACAGACATCCCACTAAGAACAGATACCATCTTTATGTCCCTGGAAGAGAAGGAAAATCTCTTATCTACATACTAATCGTAGCCTAGTACTCTCATCTTTACCCAAACTCCAGCTCCCAGCAGACCCCACCTACTTCCTATTCTCATCCCCACATCTGACTCCGACTGCTCCTCTTATGTCTCTGGTTATGATCCAAGAGGGGACAGATGCCAGAGCTGCCCCTAAGATGCACCATACTGCCTGTTGCGTCATGTGCCCTAATTGGGCTCTTCCACCTCTTCTTCAGTTCAGGCTTCTAGGGCAGAGCTTTCCCACACGGTCCCTGTCCTGGGAGGGATCACAGGCACCTTCCATCTGCCTGAGCATATGAACACAGGAGCCACACACCGGTGGACAGTGGTAGTTAGAGGGTTCAGAAAGAAAGGGAGTCTAAGTGATGGGTTATAAGCAGGAGGGAAGATGTGGAAGAGATGACTGTCCGAGGTGGAACTTGTGCGGAAGCAGCTTGGGGAGGAGGGGACTGAGCAGAGCAAGCCTCACGCCTCTCCCGTCTGTCTTGACGCTGCCTTCTCTCTTTCCCCTGCCCTATAGATATTCCCACTCATCTCGCAGTCACGCTGGCTGGTGAAGAGTGGGGAGCTGACAGCCCTGGAGTCCAGCGTCTCCCCGGGGCTGCGAAGGAAACTGAACACGCGCCCAGTCCACCTGCACCTCTTCAATGACTGTCTGCTGCTGTCACGGCCCCGAGAGTCAGTGGCTGGAGTGGGAGGCTGGGGCACAAGAGGGGATGGAAAGAGGCAAGAGGGAAGGTCTGAAAGGAACAGAGAAGCGTCATGTTCTTAGAGGGACCCTTCTCAATGATTTAACCCAGAGTCCAGGTCATAGTCTGGAGAAGACTAAAAAAAGCCCAAGGCAAAAGGGGGTCCCACCAGACTCTGTCATGAGATCACATGGCAGGATGTGTATTGTTATAGATACAGAACAAATGTAGCAAATGAGCTTATCACATTCTCAAATCAGTCTATTTGTGGCTTCTTTGGGCTGAGCTCATTCTACCAGCTTAGAGATACTTTGCTAATTCCAGATCTTAACTCTCTGGTCCTAAGGGCCTTGGAAAACTTATATCGTTTCTGTCTCTAACTCTTTAAAGTTGTTGAGTAGCCATTGCACTACATATGTGGTTTGTCAAACTAGTGACGAATCTCCAAGGATGCTGGAGCTACCATCTTGGGAGCATGTTAGGATCATTATACGGTTTTTATGAGAATTTGTGGGCTGCAGATGCTGAGAACAGGGGTCACGCATCCAAGGAGATGAGGGTGGATAAAGTATGAAAACTCTAGAATCAGGTTGAAAAGACTGTGTTTTGCAGGGGCAGCCGATTCCTGGTATTCGATCATGCTCCCTTCTCCTCCATCCGGGGGGAAAAGTGTGAAATGAAGCTACACGGACCCCACAAAAACCTCTTCCGACTCTTCTTGCGGCACAACGCACAGGGCACCCAGGCTGAGTTCCTCTTCCGCACTGACACTCAGTGAGACGGGGCTGGGCAGAGGAGTCTGGGGTGGGCAACCAGGGAAGGAGGTGGGACCAAGGCAGAAATCATGTCCAGGAAACAGACACAGCAGCATTTGGCCCACGCTGGACTGGGGCGCATCCATAGAAAAACCCAAACCTAGAGCTAATGGACAACTTGCAGGAGACTGGGGGTGGAAGAACTATAAAGTCACCAGGGCTTAGCGTCTATTTTATACCTTTTATTCACAAAGCACAAGGCTGGTCGGCATATACCTGAATGAGACAAGCACTGATGCCTTTTGCTTTCTTTGCTCCCACCTCCCAACCTAGTGCTTTGTTCAGCAGAAATCCATAGTGTTGAGAACTTTGATTTGCTCATCTTTTCAATAATAAAAAAAATACATTCATATACACATACATTTTTGAGAGTATTAATAATAACCTATAAAACTAGTACACAGTGCCTAGAGTAATGAACATCTAAAAGACTATAGCTATTATTGCTGTTATAAAAGAAATAAGAAGAGTCTCTCTTTAAAAAGTTTGACATATCTGATGATTAAAGGAACCCCATGTTGTAGACACTTTTTCAGTTTTGTCCCTCGGAAGATGCTTCAGGGTGGGATCAATAATGCCTGAGCTCACTTATGGAATAGAGCAGCAGGTGTGGGGCTTTGCTTGCAAAATATCACATAAGTCAAATAATCAGGTGCAAATTCATGTTCTTTGTTTAGTGCTTTGGGTAGCATCTTCCTGGAGCAGTAATAGCATCAGCTCTCAATAGCCCAGGCAAATTTAGAAGCAGAGGCTAAGAGAATGTAAAAATTAGGCTTGGATTACATTGTGCAACAATTAAAAAATAGATATATCTCTCTGATCTAATTATTATTACAGAATAATTTTTATTTTTGAGATATTTTATTGAAGGGAGGTGGACAAGGGAGTGTTCAAGAATCATACAAAGTGATAGAATCTAAACTCAGATGAACATTCTGCTTAGTATAGTTCCCAAAATGCAAAATCTGCATGTGTATAATTGACAGTTGACTTTATGCCCCCACATGGAAGATAGGAGAAGCCATTAGGAGGATAATCCTGGAAAGAGAAGGGGTAATATACAACTCAAGATTTTTGTCATATTTCCAACCAAGCTGAGTCTCATTGACTTTGAAGTCATGGAACTAGGCAGCTTTTTGAATTAGACAAGTCCCTCCCACAGTTATTTGCCTTCCCCATTGTTGGCCCTCATCCTACACCCTAGAATTGCAACTGAAGCTATGACCCTGCTTTGTTTTCTCAGAAGTGAAAAGCTTCGATGGATCTCAGCCTTGGCCATGCCAAGAGAGGAGTTGGACCTTCTGGAGTGTTATGGTAAGCGAGGGTGTAAGAGAAAAGAGGCAGGGTCAGAGGTCTCCTTTGGATGCAGGGGCTTAAGGGGGCTAGGTGGGAACCCTGAGAGGCTTCCCCTTATTGCTTCTCCTTAGAATGCCAGGGTGGAAGACTGGCTGCTGGAGCTTAAACACCTGAGACTCATCTGATTAAAACTGCTCATCA
>VBSM01003176.1:4235317-4339234 GCA_008086735.1 Cheirogaleus medius | reverse complement strand
TACTGAGTGCTTAAATTATTTAAACACAGAACTAGGGCCTGTGGAAGGATTTGATTCTAAATCTAATTTAGTTTACATTCATTGTTTTGTGACACTCCCCCCACCCAACCTTCTACGTTTCCATATTATGTTCCTCTAAAACTATCAATGGACATTGTTTATTGAAGTTGGCACCTCCTAATATGGATTTAAATCCTATCCAGATTTATTCCTTTTACAACTTTGGGCAAATACTTAAACCTCTCTGAGTCTTACATTTTCACCTGTCAAATGGATAATATCTTCTAGGGCGATTGTGAAATGAAATGACCTGGCAGGGAGCTAGATATATAATATATGCTAAATAAATGGTTATCATCATTAATACTTTGCCTGAGGACCAATTTTTGGATTAAGTATGTAAGCTATTTCAGCTCCTAATGGTCTCGTAAAAAATGTAAGCACAAGAAGTTGGCTATCATTAATAGCCTTTTACCTGTTAAGGCTCCTTCAGTTTTTTAATGATATATCAGCATTCACAAAGCAAGACTCCTCTACCTGCATTTGGGAAAGTGGAGAATGAAATAAACTACAAAGACTTCCAACTAGACTTGGTTAAGGCATTTTTAGGTAATCATTTAAACCTCAGTTTCTTGCGGTGTAGATTTGGATAATTACACCTTTATTTGCACACTTACTTGTCCAACCTCCTCTCAGGACTCACGGCCCCATTTGGGCTTTGATCGTTCCCTGACCCAACACCTCATCCAGGCCCTTCAACCTCTATTCTCAGGCCATCCGTGGCCAATCTCAGTGCCACATTTTCTTCTGCCTCGTGCTCCTTCCCTGTGTTGTGGTTTCCATAGGAAATGGTGAGTCTGTCCTAAGGCCACTTTTCTTCATGCTACATGCTGTGCCTGGGCAACTTTGCATGGTTTCTTAACTACAGCTAGTGCTTTCTGTGCTGACTAGGCCCAACAGCAACCGTTAGTCCTTGTCTCTCCCACAGGCCCTAGTTCCATACTCTGCTTCCTACACATATCCATCCAGATAACCACAGGAACCTCAAACTCAACATATGCAAAAAAAAAAACAAAACCCAAAACTCTCCTTTTTCCCCAAATTTCCTTCATCTGCACTATTTTTTCTCAATTATACCATTTCTTAGTTAACAAAAACCTTTGTTCTCTTCCCTTTCTCCTCATTTCTTTTCAACTAACTCTCTACCATGTTGCATTGACTCTTAAATATTCCTCAAGTCTGTTCCCTCCTCTCTCTTCGCCCTGCCTCACCCTACACATCTCTCAGGCTAACTCGGTAGCCTCGGACTGCGTCCCTGCATCTCCTCCCTAAGTCCTCCAATCTCAGTCTTCGTTCATCTTGCTAAAGCACAAATTTGGGCAAGTTATGCCCATGTGTTAGAACTGCCAGTGCCACTGTTGGCCCAAAGAATAGAGCCCTGGAAGTGAGGCCTCCCCAGTCTCCTGCATGGCCTCATCCTCCACCACAGCCCTGCCACTCTGAACTTCTCCCTCATCATCTTTCGGATCTCAGTGTCTTACACTTCCTATGACTTCTGCCTGAAATACCCTTTCCTCCCTTCTCTGCTCTTCCAAGTTCTACTCTTGCTTTTCAAGCTGGCTCTAATGCCTCAGACCTCGAAGCTTTCTTAGCGTGTCCCGGCACATGCGGCCGCTCCTCCTTTCGGGCTCTCACCACACCTTGTTCTCAGGGCTGGCCCCACACAGCATCGCCCCACTGTCTAATAACTGGCTGCGTGTGCTGTGAGGCTCCCCGACGAGACTGGCAGTTCCCTGGAAGCTGGGGAGACTTTTTGTTTATCTTTGTGTTCACCCAGTACTGTCAGTGCTCATAAATCCCCACTGAATGATGGCATGAATGTCTGCCCTTATTTCTCAGGGCTTTGTTATAACACTCAAATGAAAGGGTATTTATGAAAGAACAGTATGAACTAAACTACAAATATAAAGATGCTAAATCTCCGGACTGTCCCTTTGGACTCAAATAACACCACTTCCGGGTGAATGAAGGAGATGCATCACTTCCAGGGTATCAGATTTACTCTTAACTAATGAAGACCATTTAAGACTTAAAGTGCAATCAACAAAAGCCAAATTGTCTTTCACAGCCTGTTTCCATTCTGTGTTCCATTTATGCAAATGATGTTTTAATAGACATTTAAAAATAAATTCTAATGGGCTATCTCATAAAGTTATCTAGCTAATATAAAATACTTAGCTTACAGGAACAGAAAATATAATTGGAATCAAGCAGATTTTAGAACATGAAAGGGAATTATTTTCTTGGGCAGTTGTGGAACCTGTATGAAGAGTTCTAAAGCGGGCATGTGGGTGGGGGGAGGATATCAAAATGTCAGCAATGAACCCAGGACTGCTTAGGAGCCTGAACAGCAAGAAAGCTGAGTAGGACATAGAGGCCAACTCTGGGCCGATCTCTGAATTGCGAAGCTAACACGGATGCAGATGTCCTTAGCAAAGTGCTACAACTAGGGTTTGCCAGAGTTAGCAAATAAAAATACAGGATACCCAAATAGTGCAGGGAACGAACTTAAACTAAAAAAATTATTTGTTGTTTATCTCAAATTCAAATTTAACTGGACATCCTATGTTTTATCTGGAAAACTAAGCTACACCCAAATAACTTTAATAACTTTGAACCTGGTATTAGTTGATGGGATCAGGGCTCTGGGGCATTTTGGAGAAAGACTTAAGAAAGAATTCACGTGGCTTTCTTATCATAAACAACCAGAAATAGTTTAGTGCCACGGTGAAACTGGTCATAGATTGCCATCTAGTGGGAAAATCTTTGTAGTGAAAGCTAAAATTGGAGGAGTAGACAAATTTTTCTCAAGTTTGCAAGGAAAGATTCTGCTTAAGTCAATTGCAGAATCCCGAGGTTGTCCTGTTAGAAGAGGGGAACGTGAGGGTGGGGAAGGTAGGAGTAGGGCTTGGATGAGTTTTCCTCCACTTCTAAGTGGAGAAGTGTCTGGACCGTTGGTCTCCAGCATGCAGAAACGTTGCTTCTGCACAAAACCAAAGCAAAAGCTAGAGCTACCTGTAAGAAGTGCAAGATTCTTCCAAATGAGGATGGCTCAGAAGGATGTGGAACTATCAAAAATGAAATTCTACAAATACAATCGCAGATCATTTTACAACCTGTAACCTAAGAAGTTGTCCAAAAGATAACGATGTGGCTACACAGGGAAGCTCAGATCTTGAAAGGGCTGAAAAGATACACAAGTTAGAAGGTGGTGCACCCTGGAATTCCAAGGACAGTATCTCAAAGCCTGGAAGAAGCTCTGCGCTGCAAACATGCTAGAGGCCAATAGTAACAGTAACAATGATAATAATAAAGCCAAACTTGCTACAGGAAGAACAAAAAAGATAAATGTATTCCTCCAGGCAGACGTCATGTCAACATCTAATACAGAGAAAGCAGAAGCACCGGATTCTCATTTCAGACTGTCTTATTGATGAAAGGAAACTATTCTAGATATTAAAAGGGTTGGACAAAAAAACATAAGATGGACTTAAAACCCAGAAGTCTTATAGTTGGTTTAAATAATTCTATATTTTTTTCTAGTACAGAACAGGAGAGGGTCTCTAAGACTTAATTGAGGCAAATATCCTAACTTTCAAGAGAGGTTTTGTAAAAACTAAAGGAGAATCAATTTAATGTAAAATTCTTATAGACTTCTATAAGAGGTTGTTGAAAGATGGTTTATGAACATTTAGATTTTTGAAAAACTATCAAAGACAACAAATTTTCCTTAAGAAAAACCATTCCAATTAATCTCCATGGCTATGTGGTTAGTTGTAGAAGGATACTAAATTATCAGAGTGCCATGCAGGGAATATGTTTTGATTTTATTGAGTTATACATACAGCAGTTTTTCCTCAGAATCCCTGTGGGACATAGCAAAGAAGAGCACGGGATGATAACACCGGTACAGAAGAGTTGCAGCTAGTTTAACTCTCACTCAAGAAAGTGCCCATTAATGGAGTATTTTCAAGGAGGGATGCCAGAATCCTGTATTTACCCGTATCCTGTATACTACTAATAATTTATCAACGATTTGATTATAAAATATACAAAACATATTAAATTTGTAGATAGAACAAAATTGCAAAAATGGCTGTTATATAAGGACTTCAAACCATCTTAAGCTCAGTAATGGGCTAAAAATGAACAAAATGAAACTTAACAGGCCATATAAATCTGTGTATATTTAGATTAGAAGTGTCAATTCTCCAAGTACAAAATGGGAGTGAACTGGCTTTAAAAGGACCTAGAGGTTATAGTTGACTGTAAGTTTTGGACCAAGGATATGAACTGGCAGCACAAGAAACGAATACTTTTTTAAATAGAGACATCATTCATAGAATATCCTATTTGATGGAGATAACAGCTGTACCAAACAGTTGATCAGACCACATTCGAAGGGAGGTTCAGTTCTGACACCACTCCTGAAAGGAACGAGGACAAACTCCAGGGTGGTGAGGAATCTGGAGACGGGGCTGCACAAGGACAGGCAGGAAGAGCTCCCTCCATCGCCTGTAGAAGAAAAGGCTTTGAAGAAAGACATGCAGTCCTCAGATTTTGTGATTTATTCTTTGTTAGCACTTGGAAAACAAAACTCAAATCAATTAAACTAAATATTGATTTCCTCCTGATAGAATGAAGAACTTTATAATAAAACTGTTCAGAAATTCTACAGGCTCTTATATAAGGGAGTTTGCCCCAACCCCTGGCCCTCCACTGGAAAAATGAGACTGAATGATGCTCCGTCAATGGTGGGGTAGAGGAGATTCCTGCATGTCAGGAGCTTGCACTTGACAGCCTGGAAGGTTTCTTCTACCTCTAGGTTTCTATGCATCTAAGAAGTTCTCACCATTTTCTCTTTGTTTAGTCTATCATTCATTTTTAATTCCCAGTCAACTCATTTTTAGTTTTTCTCCATTAGAAATGTACTTATCTGTTACAACCACAGCAGCCGCTGCTCCTTGGCTGTGGATCCACCTAACTCTCCCCTGGGTGAGATGAACCTCCTGCCTCCCACGACGTGCAGACTTGAGAGTGACCAGTGGCCTTTCGCTGTCCTCCTTGCAGCCACTCCCCTCAAGCCTCCATCCTCCCTACACCTGTCTTGCTCACCTTCATTTCCTGGAGTCCCTGGGAATTTTCACTTGACCACGTCATCCTGCTGCCTTCTCACCTGCTCCCCAAATTCCTTCTTACCTTCCCTCCACCTCTTCCCCATACATCCCCTAGGCTCACTCATACTCAACTAGCACATTCACCCATATTCTTCTCTCACATTCTTTTCCCTTTCATAAACTTCCCTATTACATGCAAGCCAAGTCAACCTCTGCTCTTGCTCTCTCCTCTCCACGTGCACCTCTCTGGTGGACTTCTGAATCCTCCGTCATTTCCTCATTAGCTTGCACTGGTCTTCCTAACTGTTCAATCCCATCTCTCTAATCCCTAAGCATTCCTCTTCTTCATGTGTTGGAAGAATATTGATCTTTATAACTGTTTTCTGACTTTTTCCCTTTTCGTATTCATCTTCCTGTCCCATCAGCTTTCTCACCTCCCTGGTCTTCCTCACTTCATTTCCCTCCCGACCTGTTCTTTCTTACCTTAGGCCCTTGGGTCCCTTCCCCCCATCTCCAGATCTGTGCCCTATCTTTCTCTCTGCTATCTGCACTTATTTTGGGATAGATTTTCTTCTATGGCTATTTTCCTCTTCCATCTCCCAGTGGATGTGTTGCTATTTCTCCTACCGTCTCTACCCTCCACTCATCTTTCTGGTCCTTTTCAGATTCATCTCTCCAGCACCATCCCACTTTCCTTTTTTTTAAAAATTGGTTGTTTACCCTCCTCTTGCTCACCCTTTATCCCTTAACACACTAAGGCAGGATCTTAAGCATGGAAAGAGTGAGGCCTAATTGATGTTTCCTCCTTCATTGCCTATGTTACCATTTACCTGGTTTGGTTCATCACCAGAGGATAGAGGGGGGCTATTCAAGCTCAGTGTGGATGCAAGTCAGTCTGTGCACTGGAAGGGGAGGGAGTACACATGGGCACGCCCTCCCTCAGTGCCCACTCCTCCTTTCTGAGCCCCCAGGGCCCAGGGTTCAGATGTCAAGGGGGCATGCTTGACCTTTGGCTAAACTGTTTCTCTAGTTCCCTCCTCTCTCCACCTCAACCCACCCCCAGAGCTCCCTAGATTAGCACCCAGCCTCAAAGGGAAACCGTAAACAAATGGAGGAGGTAAAATTGCAGTCCATAGGTGAGAGTTAAGTAAGACATGGTTAGTGATCATTTTAGGTGCTCTCTCCAGGTGCCCAGCAACGTATCTTTTGGTGCCTCTGCAAGCTGGGGTGGGGGACAGAAGAGATACCTTCACCCTGGTCCAATGAATCTGAGGATGCTGTGGCATTACTCCTGTGCAGGGGAGAACTGTCCACTTGCCATCTTCTTCTAGGTGCTTCCTGCTCTTCACTCCTCCTCCCTCCCCCCACTTCTACAAAAAACATAAGCGCTTTGGCAAAATAAGTCACAGTTCACAACACTAGAGACTCAACCTCAGATATCCTCAGGCTTCTCTTGTGATCATAGCCCTGGGGCCCAAATTTCAGAGATGCCCAGACTCGGGTTTGCTCTGGTTCAGTCCTGCATTTGGGAGTAGCACCTGGTTTAATGGCAGGACCAAAGGAAAAGCCCAAATGCCCAATTCCTTCTTTGGTGGGACAGATGGGTCCAGAGAAGATTCCAGACTATGTGGGCATGCCCAGTGGAGACCTCCCCTGAGGATGGGATTACATCCAACAGCTGGTGAGCTACGTGGAAGGAAATGGAGCTTTAATTAAAAAGATGAGAAAAACCCAAGGGTGGAGTAGTTTAATGCTTACAGTAGACGCTCTGGCTCATTTGTCCATCTAGGACAGGAAACAAATAAACAAAACTGGATACAACATTCAGAAGTAGCACAGGCCACCCCTGTCTTCAGGACGGCCATACAGAGGTGTGGAGAAAAGGGTAGGACCAGCCCTCCTCCTTCCCAAATCAACATCCAGCAAGACTGGCCTGCACGGGGGAGACATTCCACTCCCACCCCAGGCAACAGAGCCACAGACTTCCTCCACCTTTCAGCCCCTGTCCTCATGCAGAGGACACGAGAGCCCAGCCCTGTCCCACCCAGCAGCCTCTGTTCACTCTTCGACCCCTCAGTTAGGGGACTTGGCTGCTCTTGTCTTTCTCTCTGGCCTCCTCTGGTGCCCAGGGCTGCTCCCGGGAAGTGGCAGGCTGCTCTTTTTGCAGCTTGCTGAGTAAGGGCCCCTTTCCTGGTCTGGCCCCTTCAGGCAGCCGGGTGAGACTCGGTGATGGCTGTCTGCTCGTCATCTGAGCACAAGGAGCTGGAAATAGGTCAGGGAAGTAGCCATCTCCTCCTGGGGGATGTCCCAGGGTCTGTGGACAGAACGGAGCAGGAAAGGGCAGTTCTGGAATACAGGGGTCACTCCAGGGGATTGTGCCTGTGGAGTCAAAGGGTAAAGGAATTACTGGACAGGACTAAGAGCATCAACCATCACTCCATGTGTTCTGTAACAGAGACCCCTCCCACCCTTGCAGAAACACAGCTGAGGTCCCCATTGTAAGTCTGGGTAAAATGCTGGCACCATCAGGCTCTCCCCTTCAGACCAGACATGCCCTTGGACTCAAGGTCCTGTGGTCTGGCAACATCAATGCAAAGTGGACTGCGGGTCAGGCCAAACCATCTGTCTCACGCAGGCAGCAAGGAGACCAGTACTACCTGGACATGTCCTTCCTCCCCTTCTGCTAGAATTTGGTCTTGATTAGATGGGTGCTTCTGGGATTTCAGAGGTCCAAGTGGTCCAGCAGAGTACTCATATAGCTGCCATCCACTGTGCCAAGTGTTCTCACTCATCTGCTTCTAAGCCTCACCAAATCCCTCTAGCATATGGGACTCGTATTTTGCTAGCAAACTGAGACTCAGGAGAGCTAGTCACCAACTGAGCTGGACCTCAAGCCCCAGTTTTCCTGGCCCCAAACCCCAAAGCTCTCTTGCCAATTCACACTTTGCTGTGCAGCCTCTGAGAAATTCAAGGAAGAGCTTAATAAAGAGAACCAGGGGGACCACCCATGCCTTGCCACTGCCTGCCCTCTAGATGATGGAGCTCCCCATCCTTCGTCCTTTTCTCCCCTTTCCCAAGCACAAAAGGGACCTTCTCTTCAGCCCCAACTCACCCATATTCCCAGCAGGTGGCTGCAGCAGCATCTGCCCTGAGGGGTGGCCGGGGCAATAGCCCTGAGATGTGCCCCCACCAGGGCCACAGGGAAATGTGAAGACTGTGTCTTCTGGCGGGGGCAGTGTCAGCGGGCTGGGGAAGGAGAAGGTGTGGAGGGCTGGAAACTGGGGCTGCGGGGGCTGGAAGAGCTGGGTGTGAAGAGGCTGGGAGAACGGGAATGGGCCCGGCTGGTTGCTCTGTTGGGAATCCTGAGGTTCCAGCTCTTCCAGAAATGAGCAGAGGGGTGGTAGGTCAATGCTGTGGAGGACAGAGGAGCATTTGGTGAGGTGTAGGGGTGGCCTCCTCATTCCTACCATGCAGCAGGGGAGTCCCTTCCTGCCGTCTTCATGGAGATCCCAGGCTTGCAGCACCGCTGCTGCCTCCTCCTCTTCCTCGTCCTGCTCTGTTGCTTTGATATCCTAGATTCCTCCCACCTTAAACCCACTTGTCCTTTTATTCCCATCTCATATACTGCTCCTTACTCCTCTTCGTTACTCCTTTCCCCTCCCAGGGTCTACCTCTCTTCTCTCCTCCTATACCCCTCCCAAGATAACTCGTGACCTCCCCCCACCTTAGGTTTCATACCTTGTTCCCCAGGACCCATCCTTGTGGCTGCTGTCACCACCAGGAACGTCCATCAGCAAAGGCATCAGTTGGGAGGTATGGACAGGGCCAAGGGGAAAAGGCAGGTTGGCCCTTCGAACAGGTGGGGGGCTGAAGAGTGGTGGGGTCGCCACCACCCCCTGAGAACCCTCACTCTGTTGGGTGGCAGCCAGAGTCTGGTCAGAAGTCAGCAGCATGGGGGGCTCTAGGAAAAGCAAGCAAAGAAGGGCTATGAGGGTAAGAAAGTGCGGAGGCAGGTTTGGGGTTGCTGAATGGTAGACACGAGCAACACCTAGCCCTGCTTGAACGGGCCCCATGAGCTGCAAACACTGCAGAGCTCTGGCCCACTCCCCTCGCTATCAAGCAAGGACCCTCTGTCTTCTTAGCTGCCATCTCCCCCCAGCTCACCCTCTGAAGGGAGGGGCTCACTTGGAAAGGTGTCCAGAGGCAGCTCCTGAGGGAAGGGCTCAGGCCTTGGGTCCATGGGCGCTGTGGGTGGGAGCTCAGCTGCAGAGCTGGAAGCAGAGGGAATGAAGACTGTAGCTCTGGTGGTCTCTGGATTCCGACTGGAGCCCAGCGCAGAGAAAGAGATACCAGATTCCCAAACTCTGCCTCCTACAAGGCACTGGCAACTTCTCCATCTCATCCCAGCCAAAAATTCTTCCAAGCGTTAGCCAACAACCCCAGGACTCATGCCCAGCCTCCCAACACTCTCTCCCTCTAGACCTCAGGATCTCAACATGGCCCCTGTTTCTACCTACAGGGATGATGTAGGAAGTGGAGAAATTCTTACCTGCACTGACTGCTGGCAGGGCCAGGGGCTGGGGCTGCAGGATCATCCTTGGTTTCTTTCCCATTCAGTCTCTCCAGTTTTCTCCATTTGGCCCGGCGATTCTGGAACCACACCTGCAGGGGAAAGGCACTTGAAGAATTTGAGAAGAGGGGCAGAGACTAAGGCTGACTGTCACATGGTGAGCTACAGGACTTTAGGGGGTCACTTCACCACTTTGCTTCAGATGCCTCCCTGTAGTGTTGGTTTTATAGAAAGCTCTCTATGGTGACCTCCTCCACCAGTCTAAGGCTGCGGCTGTGTCTGAGACCTAACTTCAGCTCCTGCTCAGCCTGCCACTGAGCACTCTGCTCTGCAACTGGAGAATCCCAATCAGCAGGTGCTCCACCCCTACCGCCACCCAGTGAGCCAGCCCCCTTTACCATGATGCGCTGGGGGGTGACCCCCACTGTCTGAGCCACTTCCCGGCGTTTCTCGCTGTCAGGATAGTGGTCTTCTTGGAATATCTTCTCTAGCTCCTCCAGCTGGTCTAGAAGAAGAAGAAACTTGTGCAAGAAGGATGAACACCAGTGACGGGGCAGGAGAGGAGAAAAAGGATGTCTCTAGCAGATGGGACACTGTCCCCAACCCAGCCCCTCCCCAAAGCCTTTCACAGCTAAGTTCCCCATTGGGCTGGGGCTTCTTGCTCTTGGATGTAGATGTAGAGACCTGTGTGATACATACTTTCCTTAACCTTCTACCCTGGTCCCAATCTCACTTTCTGGTGAGACAACTCACCAACCCTCTGAGGGTCAGAGCTGGTGGTACTGCCATGGCCCAAGAGAGGATCCAGGACAAAGTGACACATAAACTAACCATACCCCTCTGGTCTCCTGGGGCTACATTGTCTGTACAGCCCCACCTTTCCCATGATGGCACCATCTCTCAGGTTTCCTGTCACCTTTAGGGATTTACCTGAGCGGTAGAGAGTTCGAGTCTTTTTCCGAACTTGGCAGGTCACTTCTGGGGGTTGCTTCTTCTGGTCTGTGTTTTGGTTGCTCTGGGCCAATGTGCTGAGGAGGTTGGCCAGGTGGCAGGGCCCCCGGCCCGACCCACAAGGCACTGGGTTGTGTTTGGTGTGGACCGAGTTGCTGACACCTGGAGATGACGTTGAGGCCAGAACCACAGCATTCGGCTTCTTCTGCTTTCCAGGGCCCGGAGAATATGGCCTTTTCCCCGTCTTCACCTCTCCCACTGGGAGGGAACAACCTTCCCCCTGGGGCTGGGGTCCAGGCAGGGCTGGAGTTCTGTCTTTGTGGAGCACCCTGGAGCCAGGAGGCTGGCAGGCTCTCCCAGCAGGAGCCCCAGTCAGACCTGCAGAGACCTCTGACAGCTTCTTCTCTCCTGAGATTGCACAGGAGAGTGGCGGTTCCTCACGTGGGGCATCGGGAGCCTGAGGGGCTGAACCCTGCAGCGGCCCGGCAGCCAGGGCATTGCCCGCACCTTCCTGGCCTGTGGGGAGGCAGCACCACTGACCTTAGCCCCAGGGAGAAGGCAGAGCCTGCACTACCATGAAGTGCTGCTTCCTGTTCTGCAACTGATTTGTTATTTGATCTTAAGCTTTAATTTGCCAACCAATCAAATGAGGTAATAATTCCAGACTTATCTTGACTACTGTGAGAATCAAATGAGAGAACCCGACTGCTATGAAAAATGTAAACAAATGTATGCAGCTTAAGAGGGTTTTAGCTCACAGTGCTTCCTAATTTGAGGGTGCTCACTCCCTGTGAGTTCCCTATCTTCTTCCCAGACACAAGGGGTATGCAATTGAGGGAGAGACGTCTGTGTGGGTATTTCTAAGGAACAAATGTTGGGGTTAGGGATGGCTTAGGAAGACAGGGAAACAAATTGAGATTCTGCTTCTTCTAAGACTGGATCCTGTTCTTGCTACAGAACAGGGATTTTTGCTTGGAGAAGGGACAAGGCAGGATCAGATAGTCTGCAGAAGCCCAGGCAAGGACATCAAAGGAGACAGCAGGAGCAACCATCCTCACCTTCCACAGAACTTACTCTGTCCCCACCAACCCCCTCTGCCCCATAGCTGCCCCGCCTCCCCCCACAGTGCACCCATTTTCTGCCCCTCCCTGCAAAGCAGCACCTCACTCCCAGGCCAACCCTCTTTTTCAGGTAAAGAAAGAGTGACTCAGTGGAACTAACCCCCCCCCCCCCATCACTCATCCTGAATGCTTGTTTTCCTTTCTTGGAGGAAAGACTTTTCCACCGTGTTCCAAGCATGGTGCTAAGCACCTTGCAAAGGTTAGTACAGTACCCACTTAATCACTGTGAAGAAGGCACTATTAATGTTGCCTTCTAACAGATGAAGGATTGGAAAGTTCTGTGATTTGTCCAAGATCTCCCAGCACACAGTGAGCACATATTCTGTCCTTCCTGGGGCCACCAAATGTTCCCTACACTTTCACCACCCAACTCACTCAACCACTTTATCATTTCCAATTACACTAGAATATTTGTAAATGAAAGCTACCTAGCAACTAAGCTATTGTTTTAACTAAAATTGCATGAGAGATAACGTCTTAAGAAACACTTCCTAACAACGCATGAAGAAAGATGGAAGGTTGTGGGCTAAGGTGCTTTACCGAGTCGTTTCTTAGGGTGCAGTCAGACCCGACTTGCATGAGCGGGTCTGAGGCTGGTGGAGAGGGCGGGCTGGCCTGCCTGCCTCCATGGGGTGACGGGCAAGGCCAGATGGCGGGGAAGGAGTTTTACAGCATTTTAGGAGAGCTTGTCCTGTAGCAAGGAACCTGGTACATAGTACCTAGTACCTGCTCAATCACCTACAGCGATACGCCCCCGTGAGAAGGTGAGGACCCTCAGAACCTAGAGTAGCAGAGCTCCCGGGACATCGGGACCCCAAAGTGCAGGGCGCGATGAGGGCGGCCTCCTCCCTCCTCAACGCAACCCCCACCCCTTTGTCCAACCGTGGCTCTCAGGCCGGCTGCTGCTAATCGGGTGGCCAGAGGCCGCCCCGCAGGAAAGCCCCCCAAGCCCGACCCCTGGCGCGCCAGAGGCTAAGGGTCTGGCGGGCGCTCGCTCACCCCCGAGTTCCTCGAAGGGATCCTCCGCGGGTTCCATGGCCTGAACTGCGGCCAGGCCAGCCGGGGCTGCACGGGCGCGGCCTAATGAAGCCTCGCTGGCCGGCAGGTGTGCAGCCCGCAGGGGCGGGGGAGCTGCAGCCTGAGCCCGCGCCCCCTCACCCCCACCCCCGGGGCGAGGCCGGCCCGGGATGCAGGGGCGTGGGGCAGCTGCAAGGACTGAGGGCGCTCACCTGGGCGGCCAGGTGTGGGTCTCCTCCAGGAGGCCCCTCCCTCGGCGGGGTCAGGGGGAGAAAGGCTGCAGGGGCCCTCTGAGGGCTGGGTCCGCTCTGGCTGCATCCTCAGGCGGACTTGGTCTTGGGTTGTGGTTTTGGGTTTGGAACACAGAGGCCTTCCTGAGCCCTTCAGAGTGAACCGTGGAAGGCAGCCACTTCTGGAGCCACTTGTCGAGGGAGCCCTAGACACTGGGTTGTCCACCTCCTAGCTGCCCTCTGGAGTCTCTCCAGGCCTCAGGATTAATGAACCCAAAGTCCCCAGACTGATTTGCGGTCCCTTAGTGCACAGAGCTGCGCTCAGAGGCTGAAGAACAAGCTGGAAGAACCCACGACACAAGGGAAGCTGGACGAGGCGCAGACTGTGGATGGGACGCAACTGCACCAGGAGGCTCGCAGGTAAAGCCAGGAGGTGCTCGCTATGCGGGGCTGGGCCATTACGTTTCCACCCATTTGGTGTCTCAGTGCGATTCTCTGAGAATGGAAGGGTCCCCCTCAGGGGTGGTCTCACAGGGGTGAATCTTTATGATTCCTAGTTCAGGGAATGTGTCTTGCCTTCTTTATAAAAACAAAATCAGAATTTAAAAATTCTTCTTGCCCCTTCCTTACTTCCACCACTGCGTGGGGAGGAAGGCGAGAGTGGAAGGGCCGGCCAGGTTGAACCTGCTGCGTGGAGCTAGGGTTGGGGGTTGCTCCAGCACCGAATCCAGGTGTTTTGTTTTTAGGATTTAAAAGACTGTGGACACCACGTGCTTTTGTGCTATAATCAGCTGCTGGCACATTCTGAGGGGCTTTTACACATGTGGACTTTGTGAGAGCTTTAGTTATTTTCTGAAACATTAAAATGTAACCTAATTAACTTCACAGTAATATGATCAAAGCTTCAGGCATCTGACATTTCATTCTGACTCCTTCCGTAAAATGGATATCCTCTGGTTTATGAAGGGTTTAGAAATAGGGCCCAGTTTCTCTGCTAGAAATGAAGCATTTGGCCAGGCACAGTGGCTCACGTCTGTAACACTTTGGGAGGCCAAGGCGGGAGAATCAATTGAGGCCAGAAGTTTGAGACCCCCTCTGGGCAGCATAGTGAGACCCCCGACTCTAAAAATTTAGCCACAGGTGGTGCCAGGCACCTGTAGACCCAGTTAGTCAGGAGACTGAGGCAGGAGGATGGCTTGAGCCCAGGAGCTTGAGGCTGCAGTGAGCTATGATGACGCCACTGCACTCCAGCCTGGGCAACAGAGTGAGACCTTATCTTTAAAAGAAAAAAAAAAAAAAAAGAAAGGCTATGTGAGCAAGAGAAGGTGGGCAGTGAAGTTGCCTTACATGTGAAGGATGAAGACCATTTGGTAAATGGAAATTGTCCGCTTGATTAAACATTTACAGGACACCTAGTGTATGCCAGGCACTGTGGGTAAATCACTCCCTTGCCCATAGAAGCTAACTGGTGGAGGACAGATTAGAATGATAACACAATCAAATGGATCATGTCACTACCGTGTGGTCAGTGGAGAGTGAGAACTATGCACAGGCTGATATGGAGCATGGAAGACCGGGAACCCCTCTCCTAGACTAGAATGGAAGCTTCTTGGAAAGGGTGACACATGAGCTATGAGCTGCAAAGTTTACCATGTCACAGTCCTGCTTAAAACTCTACAGTGGCCCTGACTGCTGGGATTAAAGACCAAGCTCCTTAACTTGGATAAGAGGCTAACAGGGTCTGGCCCTTTCCTCCAAATTTTCAGCTCCCCTTGGTCCTATATCCAGGTATTTCAGTGGTCTGTTTGCTTTATTTTGTGTCTCTTTTGACCTAATGTTTCTCAAAGAATGTTCTTAAAACCCCCTGGATCAGAATTTCTTAGGGAATTTGTTTAAAATGTGGTTCCCAGGCCCCACTCCAAGAAATCTTAATGGGTAGTTCCAAGGAGAGACTCAGACATATCCAGTTTAACAAGCCCCTCAGGTGATTTTTATACATATCAAAGTTTGAGACACTCTTAGATTTTTCAAAAGAAATTCAATTAAAACCATCCTGAGGCAATATAGATGGTGGTAGCCTGTGTGGGGAAAGAAAATGACCTTTTGTCCTTCACTGAGGTGTCTGCCGCAATGAGAAACTGGGCACAATTAATTTCTTAATAGATCATCCTATTGCATTAAACTAAAAATAAAGCATCCTTCTCTGCCATCATTTATGCTGTACTTCCTCTCATTGGGTGGCTCCCCTCTGCCAGGGGGAAGTCACAAAGCAAAAATCCAAATGGCCTATAGCCTGGATAGCACCCTTACACAAAACTTCAAAAGATACAGGGTCTAACTATACAAAAGAGTTTGCATAGTGTCTTAGGAAATTGAAAAGTTTGGCATTTTTCCAAACACATCAGTGAATTTTTTTTTCTTTTTTTTACAAATGATATACTTGGCTGTTTTGTTTATATGAGCGAATTTTATTTAATGTCTGTAAGTGAGTTTTATCTAAGATGCACATGGGCATGGGAACATGTCTTGATGTGTTTTGTTGGGAAGGTGTTGTGTTTACCATACATGCTATTAACTCATATCTTCCACGGATCAACTTCAGAATGAATATTTGTCGTGGAAGTTAAAATCCTGGCTTGAGAAGAGAGACTGCTCAATTATGTGGAGGACAACAAGATATTGTTTTAGGAGAACTTGGGGATCTTTCTTTCTAAGTCCTGTTTGGTTACATTTCATCTTCATGATCTTCTGACTAGTTCATAGACTGAAATTTGTTTAGAGGGTAGGGAAATGCTTTTCTTTTTTATATTTTGGTTTCTTAGTTTTCAGAGCCAAACTGTAAACCACCACCACTGCCCACTTAGCAAGAGCCATTTATTCCAACATCTTTTCCTTCTCACAGATATGAAAATGACAGAAAGAAAAGAAACATGCCTGATGTTATTAAGAAATATAATCAATTCTTTTTCCAGTTTGTATAGAGTTAACCATATAATTAAGCAAGGGAAATAAGCCCTCTTTGGCCTTCTGCCTCTTTCTCTATACTGGGAAACATCACCAAAGGTGGCAGCTGATTGAGAACATTTTGCAAAGCTGACCCACAAGGGATCTTTGTGCCACACCCGAGTGTAGGCAGTAACAGGTCAATGGAAGACCTGGGCCCCGAGAATTAGCAAGACTACATGGGGAGGGACAAGCAGAAATCCGCACAGGCCCCGGCCGAGGAAATCAGTCACAGCAAACACGGGAGGTCAGGCCCCCACGAAGCAACAGGAAGAAAAGCACCACCCGCCGCAGGGAGAGCAAAATGGAACCCTGAGCTCGGCCTGGGTTCAGGGCCCAGGACTAGCTGAACCCGATGAAGGCAAATAGCTAGGGGTTCAGGTAAACACAGGGGCCACAGTGACAAAGCTGAGGCGATGATGCCAGTGACTGGGAGAGACACTGAGAACCCCCAAAGTCTCTGCCCAGGGGCTTCCTTTGGAAATGCCAGGAAAAGGATGGTTTGAGGTTGCCAGTGAAGGGAATTGAGAACACCTGGCTCAAGTGGAAACTGCCCTGGTGGGGTGGGGGCAGGTTCTGGTATGAATCAGAGTAATGCAATGCCCCTGCAACAAATGCTCAAGATTTTGTGCTTCTAACACGAATGGTGACTTCGTTTAAGCCATGTTGCTGCTATGGTTTACAATAAATCACCAATGTTTGTGTTTTATAATTTAGAAAGTACTCTTACATCCATTCTAATCCTCTCCTCCTGATATGCCTGTGGTCAAGAGGCACTTCCTTCTTTCTGTTCTGTTCTAGCCTTCTCTGGGATTGCCAAGCTGCAGTGCTAATTACAGCACAGCATTCAGGAACCTCAACCTGGCCCCAGCCTCTTCCCCCGCCCCAATCTCCTCCCAGCTTTTTGTCCTGGGTCTTTCCTGGGAAAGGCAGGTGCCTTCTCATGCCTCAGGGCCACAGATCAAGCTGTTTTATTAGCATGAAACATCTTTCTTTCCCTTTTATTTCTGTCAAAGTCTTACTCATACTCCAAAGCCCAACACAAATATTCTCTTTCGTGGGAAGCCTATCTCACCTTTCCACAGCCAGAATTTATTGCTCTCTCCTGTGATCTCCCCAATACTGATACTGTGTTTACATTTATATTACATCACTTCACATAGGCCAACCTGGTTCGAGTTTTATGTGCTCTCTACTGAATTGTAAGTTCTTAGACAACAACTCACAATCTAAGTTGTGAGTTAGATTGTGCCGGGCACTTTCTACTTGCTTTACAAATATTAACTCATTGAATTCTATAATAATAACCCTATGATCTATTACTAGCCCATTTTATTGAAGAAGAAACTGTGGCATAGAGAGCTTAACTACTTCACCAAGGGTCACAGAGTGGCCATCCAAGATTTGAACCCAGTTAGTTAGTCTAGTTCCCACCTGCACTCCTAACCACTAGGCTGCACTGTTTGTTTGATTTTATCAGTCACTGCGCATGGCATAGTGAATCTCACATGGGTTATCAGTAATTGTTCATTGGCCAAAAGTTGATGACTATTGCCAGGAGTTAGGGAACAGGGGAGGGAAGTGGTTGTGGTTTTATGGGGTAGCAACAGTGATGAAACTGTTCTGAATCTTGACTATGGTGGTTCCCCAATTCTGGAAACTAGATAAAATTGCATAGTACTAAGTATACACACACACACACACACACACACTAGTGCACAAAAAACTGATGAAATCTGGGTAAGGTTATGGGTTGTACCAAAGTCAATTTCCTGGTGTGATACTGTACTGGTTACTATTTGGGGGAGCTGGGGAAAGGGTATGTGAAATCTCTTCCTATTATTTCTTATAACCACTGCATGTGAATCTACAAGTATCTTAAAAAGTGGTAAAAAGTTGATCCATCCCAGTGTTCTGACCACAAGTTCAGTCCCAGACTTGGTAAAAGTTAATTCACAGAAATATTTTGTGTATAGTAGCATTACTAACCTTTGGTAATTTTTAAATATATATGTAAATTATATCCATTTCTTTAACAGGGGTATGGGTAGGCAAGCAGAGGAATTCATATATAATTTGTTTAAAAAGTAAAACTATGTCTTTCAACAGGAATGCAAATTTGTTACAAAAATAATGGTAAATATGGAATGATCAGAAAAGGAAAACACTATTTCTCACCAAACAACAGTATTAGTTATTAGCAATTAGGTGCATTTCCTCACAGCATTTTTGCCACTGTGGTGGTTTTGTGTATGTTCTTCATGAATGTGATTGCATTCCGTATATAATTTCAAGTGTTTCTTCCTTAAAATGTACTATGACCAGCACAGTTCTGTATTGTTTCAGAGTCTTCAGAATTTATTGAGTGGCAGTACTTGTAATTTAACTATTTTCCAACTGTTGGAACAAAACCTTTTAATTTAAATATCTATATTTTTAAAAATTAAAAAGGCAAATTTGAAATAAAGCTTCTATTTTTTTTTCTCTTAAAGACTTTTTAAAGAATCTCTTCCGTTTGGTTTTTGATCTGTATCTTTTAGGGTCCCATGCACGTGAGAAACCTTGAAGTGCTGCGTTTTGCAAGAGCGGGCAGGCTTCCCGGCCAGCAAGTGAGCAGCTCCAGCGTAGCAGCAAGGAGGGCTCGGGGACTCTGAGGTCATGAACTTGACAGGGCCAGCAGGGCAGCTTTAGTGAGAACCAAGAATTGCCCCCGAACAAGGTCTTTTTTTCCTCCTTTGGTGTCCTGGTAGTTTCGCTGTTTGGGTCTAGGATCAGTGGCTCCCATGAGGATGGGCTCTGCAGGAGTCCTGAGTATGTGGGAGGAGAGGTCTGTCCTCTGTCCAGAGCATAGTTCTCACAGTTTTGCTGGTGCTTTCGGGACCTGGGCTCACCCTCCTGGGCTCTGAAGCCTTCTTTGTCTCCCATGATCCAGGTACCCTCCAGGTCTGGTGAATACAGTATCCGAGGTGGGGTCTTGTCATGGTCAGCAGGCTCCTCTGTCCTTTTGGCACAACAAATATTTGGCACCACTAATATTATGGTGACAATTCTAGATCTTTCAAATTGAAGATAACTGATCTTGTCTTTCAGTGTCTCCTTTGCACAATAGGACTGGATAGGCTGCTAGACCTAGTGTTCATTTTGCAAAAGGCTTCTGATTGTCTCTCTCTCTCTCATAAGCTGGGTTGTTGTGTGTGTTTTTAAGCTGGTGCAAGGGAGAGTAGGGTTTTGAGTGGGCCACCTGGAGTTCAGTCAGGCCGTCGCTCAGAGCAGTCCTGAGCAGACAGAGTTCTGAGCAACAGAGAGGGGAAAGCCACGTTTGGACGTGGAGATGTAGTAGACATTATGAGATAATGCATTTTCTAGTCAGGAGATCTAATTTCTGATCGGGACTCTTTGAGAGACTGCTCCAAGGCCCACCTCTTCAGCTTCTCTGTTGAGTTGGGCTCATGAGCAAGGGCAAGCTCTATGTCTCTCAAACTTTTCAAATTTAACCTGACTCCCATGCCCAAATTTGTAACCCCTCCAGGTACACCCAGGTGGAATCACCCTGGATTCCCCTCTTCCTCTCAGCGCATGTATAAACTGCCAGGTTCCTTCCCCCTCTCTGCTCCTGTCCCACTATAATCCCCTCTCCACAAACTGAGAGAGAGAGAGTCTTAAAATGTGGACTAAGCCATGCACATCCCTCTTCTGTTTAGATGTGTTAATGATTTTCCATTCTACCTAGAGGAAATGAAAACTTCTTACGGTGGTCCTGCGTGATCCTGCTCCAGTTTACCTCTAACTTCATCTCAGGTGGCTCTTCTTATCCTTCAAGTACCTGAAACACAGGTTTTTCCTGTCTTGGGGTCTTACATATGCTGTTCATATGCTTGGAAACTCTTTTCTTTGTTCTTTTTGGGACTACTTCATATTCAGGTCTTAGTCTAAATGTTATTTCTCAATGTTATTGACTCCTTTGGCCACATTATCTATTTAACACCTGCCTCTTAATATTTCCTCTTTGTTTCCATTACAGCTCTCAACACAACATGTAATTATATTTTTATTTGTTTATAGTCTGTCTCCTTTGCTATATAATAGTTTAAGTTCTGTGTGTACAGAAACTACACCAGTTTGTTTCACCAGTGTATACCGGGTATCTGACATAGTGGCTAGGCTGTAAGTGTTAACTATGTGTTGAATGAATTAATGAATGAATGAATGTGGGTCTTTTAGTTGGAAGAGAGAAAGAATGAATTATCAGATTCATGGCACAATTTGCAGTTTCTGGTTATTCATAATCTGATGCATAAGAAGGTATTTGATAAGCCCATTAAGTTGGAATCTTCCTGAAAATGTTGGTTGGTCATACTGAGAACTGAAGAATTTAGAAACTAGGGACAAACTGTGGCATTTTGATATCCACTGTAGAGAACACATGGAGACTTGGCATTGCTTTTTGGTAAAATCCATTGTCACCAGAGGCGACAGCTTTTCGGAGGCTGAGAAGTAAAGCAAGAGCTAGAGCTATCGAATGTTACAGCTGATGCAGTCTTCAGAGATGGGCACAAACAACTTTGTATTTAAAGTGGCTTTCTTGTAGGCAGCATGTAGTTGGATCTTGCTTTTTATCCAGTCTGATTTTCATCCAATTTGACAACCTCTGCTTTTTGATTAGGACATTTATACTATTTATACATAATTATTGATATGGTTGGGTTTACATTTATCATCTTACTGTTTTCTATTTGTCACATCTATTCTTTGTTTCTCTTTTCTTTTTTCCTTATTTTTGAGTAAATGAGTATTTTTTATTCAATTTTATCTCATTTTCTTATTGACTATACCACTGATTTATAACATTCATTGATTTTTTTTTTTTTTTTTAGCAATTGCTTTAGGACCTATAGGATATACATTTAATTTACCACAACGAACCTTGAAGTGACATTATATCATTTTATCGAAATACAACAACCTTACAGCATTTGAAATGTTACACTTCTATGCCTCCCCTCTCAGACCTGGGGACATTATTGTCATATAGTCATACATTTTCCTTCTGCATATGGTATAAACCCCACAACATATTGTTATTATTTTTATTTCAACAGTTAGTTATCTTTGAAAAATATTTTCAAAATAAGGAAAAGTAGTATTCTATATTTACTTAAATATTTACCACTTCCAGTGATCATAACTCCTTTGGATAGACCCAGATTTCCAACTGGTATGATTTTCTTTTTTGAATTTTTATTTTTTTCCAATTTTTTATTATGAGTACATAAAAAGTGTATACCTTTATAGAGTACATGCCATGTTTTGATACAGGCATATAATATGAATTAATCAAAACAGGGTAATTGGGGTATCCATCTCCTCAGGGCATTTAACATTTCTTTGTGTTAGGAACATTCAAATTCCAATCTTTTAGTTATTTTAAAGTATACCATAACTTATGGTTGATTATAGTCACTTTGTTCTATCAAATATTGTTTGTTCTATCTAATTTAACTATATTTTTGTGCCCATTAACCATCCCCACTTTACCCCCACTCCCTGCTACCATTCTCACCCAGCTTCTGGCAACCATCAGTCTACTCTGTCTTCACGAGATCAATTGTTTTTAAGATTTAACTTCCACATATAAGTGAGAGCATGAGAGATTTGTCTTTCTGTTCTTGGTTTATTTCACTTAATAATGTTCTCTAGTTCCATCCATGTTGTTGCAAATGGCAGGATTTCATTCTTACGTGGCTATATAATATTCCATTGTGTATATGTACCACAATTTCTTTATCCATTTATCTGTTCATGGACACTTACGTTGATGCCAAATCTTGGCTATTGTGAATGGTGCTGCAATAAACATGGGAGTGCAGAGATCTTTTCCATATACTGATTTCCCATCCTTTGGATACGTACCCAGCAGTGGGATTCCTGGGTTATGTGGTAGTTCTATTTTCAGTTTTTTGAGGAACCTCCATACTGTTCTTCATAGTGGTTGCACTAATTTACATCCCCCAAACGGTGTACAAGTGTTCCTCTTTCTCCACATCCTTCCCAGCGTTTGTTATTGCCTATCTTTTGGACAAAAGCCATTTTAACTGGGGTGAGATGATATCTTGTTGTGGTTTTGATTTGCATTTCTCTGATGACTAATGATGTTGCAGCCGTCCCAAACCTTTTTGTCACCAGAGACCAGTTTCATGGAAGATAATTTTTCCATAGACCGGGGGTGGGGAGTGTCGTGTGGGTGGGTGTGGAGCTCAGGCAGTGATGTACAACCTGTGTCCTAATAGGACATGGACCAGTACCAGGCCTCAACCCCGGGGCTGGGGACCACAGATGTTGAGCATATTTTCATAAATCTGACATATCATTGTATGTCTTCTTTTGAGAAATGTCTATTCAAATCTTTTGCCCATTTTTTCATTGAATTATTTGATTTTTTCCTATTGAGTTATTAGAACTCCTTATATATTCTAGTTATTAATCTCTTGTCAGATGAGTAGTTTGCAAATATTTTCTCCCATTCTGTGGGTTATCTCTTCACTCTGTTGATTGTTCCCTTTGCTATGCAGAACCTTTTTAGCTTGATGTGATGCCAGTTGTCCAATTTTGCTTTGTTTGCTTGTGTTTTGGGTGTATTACTCAAGAAGTCCTTGCCTAGACCAGTGTCCTGAAGCATTTTGCCAGTGTTTTCTTTTAGCAGTTTCATAGTTTCTGGTCTTAGATTCAAGTCTTTAATCCATTTTTATTTGACTTTTGTAAAGAGCAAGAGATAAGGGTCTAGTTTCATTCTTCTTCAGATATCCAGTTTTCCCAGCAACATTTTATTGAACAAACTGCCCTTTCCCCACTGTATGTTTTTAGCACCTTTGTCAAAGATAAGTTCTCTATAGATGTGTGGATTGATTTATTCCGGGTTCTCTTTTCTGTTCTATTGGTCTATGGGTCTGTTTTTATGTTAGTGCCATGGTGCTTTGGTTATGCTAGCTCTGTCATATAATTTGAAGTCAGGTAATTTGATTCCTCCAGTTTTATTCTTTTTGTGCAGGATGGTTTTGGCTATTCTAGGTCTTTTGTGGTTCCATATACATTTTAGGATTAATTTTTCTATTTCTATGAGGAATGTCGTTGGTATTTTGATGGGGATTGAATTGAATCTGTAGATTATTTTGGGTAGTATGGATATTTTAATAATATCCAATTCATGAGCATGGAATACCTTTCCATTTTGTGTGTGTGTGTGTCCTCTTCCACTTCTTTCATCAATGTTTTATAATTTTCATTATAGAGATCTTTTACTTCTTTGGTTAAGTTTTTCCTAAGTATTTTATTTGTAGCTATTATAAATGGTATTACTTTGTTGATTTCTTTTTCAGATTGTTTACTGTTGGCACGTAGAAATGCTACTGATTTTTGTATGTTGCTTTTCTAGCTTGCAACTTTACTGAATTGTTTATCAGTTCTAACAGTTTTTGGGTGGAATCTTTAGGTTTCTCTAGATATAAGATCATATAGTGTGCAAACAAAGATAATTTAACTTTTTCCTTTCCAAGTTGGATGCCCTTTATTTCTTTCTTATTGCTCTAGCTAGAATTTCCAGTTCTGTGTTGAATAACAGCGGTGAAAGTGGGTACCCATGTCTTCTTCCAGCTCTTAGAGCAAAGGCTTTCAGTTTTTTCTTATTCAGTATGATACTAGCTGTGGATCTGTCGTACATTGACTTTATTGTGTTGAAGTAAATTCCTTCTATACCCAGTTTGTTGAGAGTTTTTATAATGAAGGGATGTTGAATTTTACTGAATGCTTTTTCAGCATCAGTTGAAATCATTTGATTTTTTTCCTTCGTTCTGTTGGTATGATGAATCACAATTGATTGGCAAATGTTGAACCATACTTACATGCCTGGGATAAATCCCACTTGATCATGATGAATAATGTGTTGTTGACTTTGGTCTTTTGTTGAGGATTTGGCACCTATGGTCATCAGAAATATTGTCCTATAGTTTTCTTTTTTTGTTGTTGTCTTTGTCTCGTTTTGGTATCAGGGTGAGACAAGCCTCATAGAATGAATTCAGGAGCATCCTTTCCTCCTTAATTTTTTGGAATAGTTTAAGTAGGGTTGGTATTAGTTCTTCTTTGAATGCTTGATAGAATTCCACAGTGAAGCCATCAGGTCCTGGGCTTTTCTTTAATGAGAGGCTTTTTATTACTGTTTGCATCTCATTACTTGTTATTGGTTTGTTCAGGTTTTGGATGTCTTCCTGGTTTAGTCTTAGTAGGTTGTATGTGTCTAGGAATGTATCCTTTTCTTCTAGGTTTTCCAATTTATTGGCATATAGTTAGTTGCTCATAGCAGTCTCTAATGATCCTTTGGATTTCTGCAGTATCAGTTGTAATGTCTCCTTTTTCATCTCTGATTGTATTTATTTAGGTCTTCTCTCTTTTTGTCTTAGTTTGGCTAAAGGTGTGTCTATTTTGTTTTTTCAAAAAAGATCAACATTTTATTTTGATGTTTTATATTTTTTGTTTCAATTTCATGTGTTTCTTTGGTGTTTATTTTGGTTTGGGTTTGGTTTTGTTTTTCTAGTTCTTTAAGATGCATTATTAGGTTGTTTATTTGAAGCTTTTCTACTTTTTTGATGTAGGTACTTATTGCTATAAACTTTCCTCTTGTTACTGCTTTCATTTTATCCCATAGGTTTTGATATTTTGTGTTTTTATTTTCATTTTTTTGAGGAATTTTTAAATTTCCTTTTTATTCTCTTCATTGACCCACTGGTCATTCAAGAGTATATTCTTTAATTTTCATGTGTTTGTAAATATTGCAATATTCTTCTTGTTATTTTCTAGTTTTTTCCATTATGGTCAGAGAAAATACTTGGTATGATTTCAATTTTTTTTTTTAAATTTTTGAGACTTGTTTTATGGCCTAACATATGGTCTATCCTTGAGAATGATCTATGAGCTTAGGAGAAGAATGTGAATTCTGCTGCTGTTGAATGAAATGTTCTGTAAATGTCTCTTAGGTCCGTTTGGTCTGTAGTGCATGTTAAGTCAAATATTTCATGAGTGAGTTTCTGTCTGGATGATCTGTCTAGTGCTGAAAGTGGAGTGTTGAGGTCTCCAGTGATTACTGTATTGGAGTCTATCTTTCTCTTTAGCTCTGATATTTGCTTTATATATCTGGGTGCTCTCGTGTTGGGTGCATATACATATTTAGAATTATTTTGTTCTCTTGCTGAATTGACCCCTTTATCATTATATAATGACCTTCTAGGTCTCTTTTTACAGTTTTATTTTTTAATCAATTTTATCTGATAAAAGTATAGCTACTCCTGCCCTTTTTTGGTTTCCATTTGCATGGAATAGCTTTTTCCATCCTTTTATTTTCAGTCTATGTGTGTCTTTATAGGTGAAGTATGTTTCTTGCAGACAACATACAGTTGGCTCCTGTTTTTTTATTCATTCAACCGCTTCATGTCTTTTGATTGGAGAGTTTAGTCCATTCACATTCAATGTTGTTATTGATAAGTAAGGATTTACTACTGCCATGTTGTTATTTGATCACTGCTTGTTTTGTGCTCCTCTCTGTCTTCCTTCCTGTCTCCTTTGTTAAAAATGATTTTTTTTCCCAGTAGTGTGTTTTAATTTCTTCATTTTTATTTTTTGTGTGTCTGTTAAAGCTTTTTCGATTTGCGGTTACCATGAGGCTTGCAAAAAAAATAAATGGTATCATTTTCCATATTAAAAGAATTCCTTCAGTCTTTTCTGTTGTGATAGTCTGGTGAAGATTTCTTTTAGTTTTTATCTGTCTGAATTGTCTCTATTTTGCCTCCATTTTTGAAAGGTAGGTGTATAATTCTATGCTGACAGGTTTTGTTTTTGTTCCTTTAGTACTTTAAAGATGTTGCTCCATTGTCTTCTATCTTACCTTGTTCCTAAAGAGAAATCATCATTCTTATCTTTGTTTCTCTGAACATGTGACTTTTTTTAGTATCTAATTGATTTTAAGACTTCTCTTTATCACTGCTTTTAAACAATTTGTGATGTACCTTAGTGTAGTTTATTTTATGTGTCTTGTGCTTAGGATTCATTTAGATTCTTGAATTTGTAAGTTTATATTTCCCACCAAATTGGGATATTTTTCCATCTATTATTTCTTCAAATATTTTTTCTATCTACCCTTTTCTGCCTTCCTTTCTTCCAATTTTACATATTTCAGTCTTTTGAAACTGTCTCACAGTTCCCTGGTGCTTTATTTGCCTTTTTTTTTTTTTTCAGGCTGCTTTCTCTGTGTTTCATTTTGAAGAGTTTCTTTTGCTGTGTCTTCAAGTTTTCTAGTTTTCTTCAGTGTCTCCAGTTAATTCCATCCAGTTTGTCATCTCAGACATTATTTTATTTTATCTCTGTAGTTTGATTTGGCTCTTTTATATCTTCCATGTCTTAACATGCACATAGTTTCCTCTGCCTTCTTAAATAGATGGAATAAAATTATATGATTGTTCCGATGTCCTTGTCTACTCTTTTTAGGTCTATTTCTGTCAATATACTTTTGTCTGTATAGCTCATATTTTCCTGTTTCTTTGCATGCCTGGAAATGTTTTATCAGATGCCAGATATTGTGGTATTTTGAATTTTATTTTATTGGATCATGTGTGTAGGCATGTATGTACATATTCTTGAGTCTTGTTCTGTGTTCTGTTACTTGGGAACAATTTCATCATTTTGAGACTTACTATTTTGCTGGGTAGAAACAGGGAGTCCTTCAATCTAAGGCTAATTTTCTCTACTACTGAGGCAATACTGTAAATACCCTTCTAAATACTCTCCCCAATACCCCACGAATTATAATGTTCTTCCACTGTTAGGAATCCAAACTATTCCCAGCCCTGTGTGAACTTTTCTGATTATTTTACCTTTTCTCATTCATTGGTTTTTTTAGTTCTTTTCCTGGCTACTGGCAGTTTCCTCTCACACGTGCACTGATTAGTATTCAGCTGAAGACTCTCCCTCCCTCCCTGCCCCCAGCATTCCCCAGTCCATCAGCTCTCTCCTCCCTGAGTAGTGCTTTCCTTCCCAGTACTCTGTCCTATGAATTCCCAACCACCCTCGTCTCCCTGAATTCTCCCTGAATTCTCAACTCAGTAAGACCACCCTCACTCTGAGACCTGGAAATTTCTTCCAGACAGTAAGCTGGGATAGCTGTGGGGCTCACCTCATTTGTTTCCCTTTTCTTAGGAATGATTGTCCTTTACTGCCTCTTGTTCAGTGTCCGAAAATCACTGATATATTTTGTGAAGTGTATTAAATTGTTTAAGATGGTAGGGTAAATCTGGTGCCTATTTCCTCAGATTGGCTGGAAGTGAAAGTGCCCACCAACTATTTTGTGTACATTTCAGTTAGCTTTCCACTGTCTGCACCATAAAGTTCAAACTCCTTAGTGCAGCATACACAGTCCCTTACAAGCACACTTCATGACAACCCCCTATTCCCACCCCACCCACTTTTACTACCACCAGACAGTTTACCAAATCTCGGCCATATCTATACTTTTTCACATGTCTGTGTATTGCACATGATCTTGTCTCTGCCTAGGATGGCTGTCTTCCCACGTGTCCCTTAACTGGCCAAATCCCACTTGTTCCTCAAGACCCAACTCAATTACCAACTCCTCTGCTAAACTTTTCCAGATCTCAGTGTTAGTTGCTACAGGATATGCTTTTATTATGCACTTACAACACTATTATGCAGAGTCTTAGTGTGACTTCTACACCTGACTGAGATTTTCTCATCTCGAGAGCAGTAACCTCTACATCTTACTCACATTTTCATCTTTCAGCCTAACCCCGTGCCTGAACTTAGGCTCTTGGCAAGTGGCCGCTTCATGAATGAATGCCTTTCACAGCATATAATCTTGCTTTCTGAAGATAGTATTGGCTCGCTTATTTGGGGAACCTGGGAGCGACAAATATAAAAGAACAAAATAAAACGTGGACGAGAATAGCTGCCACGGTCTGGCAGGTGTTCCACGTTATGCTAATCACTGAGGATGCGTCACAGGTGCGGGTTCCCTTCTAGGACATTATCTCAGCATTAAAACCATTTGTAGCCAATAGTTGGGATTTTTTTTTTTCTCTCACAGATGGTTGAGTTTTGTGACTTATTTCTGTGAGAGGTAAATGAGGGAAAAGTTACCCTTTGGAAGTTTTCCGGAGTTAATGCAGTCACTGTCAAAGTATCGGCTTCAACTCAGAGAGCTGGAATCAGGACACTTCTGTCCTGATTGAAGCCAGTATCTTAGAGACTTACGTCTCAGATATCCCTGAACTGCCTGGGGCGTATGCACTCAGGATAATACAGTAGAGATGCAGGATTCTTAACTGTTCTTGAAAGCTGACAATTTAGGAAAGGGCAAGTATTTTGGAAGTCCACCTACATATTCAAAATGAGGACAAGTAATCAAGTATGTTTCAGAATGAAACAAAGTCCACTAGAAAGTTAAAAAAAATTTTTTTTAATCCTAAGTTTATTCACTATAGATAAAATTCACTAAATAGTTAACTGGAGGGTCAGAGTGAGGATTGAGGGGCTTTATTCACTAGAAAGGGGGCTTCAGGGTGGCTACACTAAGCAATGTCTGAGCAAATCTGTAAGTCTATACATGGCTGGCTAAGTCAAGTCTCACTGGTCAGAAACTAGTGCATAGTTTGGTCCAGTAAGGTTCTGACATACCAGATTACTCAAAATTCTAAGTTCTTTATCAGCTTGGGATGTTGGGTTACTGAAAGTTCATAGTTGTTTAATGACATCACCTGATTGGAAATGGTTTTGATGAAATTCAGCACTCAGTTTTGACCTCTTCTAGGCCCAGATAGCTGTAAGTGGAAATCGCTCCTTTTATTGGTGCGATAATGTGATTTGTCTCGTGTGGAATTGTGGGGGTGGGGGGTGCACCTGATTGAGCTTGCAGAAGTAACAACATGAGCTATATATTGGTAGGGGAAAATTAATGGCGTTACAAATACAGGACTCTCTGCAAATAAAATTTGTTCAACGCTGAAGAAAAGAACTTGGGCTTTGGAGCAGGAAAGACTTAGTTTTGAATTACAGTTTAGGCAGTTTGCCAAACCTGTGAGCTGGACACATCTACTTAAGGCTCAGTGTTTTCATTGTAAAACAGGGATAACATCAGTCTTATCAGTTAATGGGAAGATGGAATGAGATGATGCATGTAAACCACCTCCCTCAGTGGCCTATGTGCTCCATACCGGGTGAGTAGTGAGCAGCTTTCCTCCCCAATAGACCCCACCCACGTGCACCCCCATGTGTGTGGGTGCCTCCACCGTGCCCCACACCCTCCTGTGTCCTTCACCTCCTTCTGAGTGTGTCCCTTCCATGCTCACCCTTCTTTTCATGTATATCCCCTTTTATTATTTCTTCTTTCTCTCTTCAATACTAAAAATACTATTTGCAGGTCCAAAAGATGACCTTTATATGTATTTGTCAATAAATTATAACTTCAGTACAGCATCCTCTTTATTATAAGATTCTGAATATTTGGTGTTGGAAATTGGGCTGCTTTTGGGAAGGCAAACAGTCAAATACAACTGGAAAAGAGTCTTAAATTTAGGAACATTAGAGAACCAGCATCTTAGATGCCCTGAACCAGTGAGTATGTCTGCCTTCGTCTTCCATCCCCAGTACAGGGTCCTATGTGGCCTATAACATAATCCTGATTTTACTCAAACAACGAAGACCTTCTCTGACAGCACTCAGGACACCTTGGAACATTTGGTGCTCATTGACCAAGGCTGGGTGGTCTGTCCTCCTTTCTGGTCACAGGAGAAAACAGTGAATGTATGAAGATTCCAAGAGACAAAGGAATTTGTAGGATTACAAATTAACAAATGCTCAAGTTCATGTAGAACAAGATGTAGAACTGGGTGCTCTGTTATGTCAAAAGAAAGCATATGCCTTTGAGAATGTAAAAAGACTCACAGATTTCTGCACTGACACTTGTGGGAATTGTCAACTTTCTCCACCATTTTCTTACCGAATCCAGTTTAAAACTTTCTCTGATGAAGGTGGAAGAAATTTTCTAAAAGAGTGACAGAAGTACATGGTATGAAAAGTTACTTGGAGTGACTGCAGTGTTTTGCAACTTTTGGGGGCAGGTCTGAGACTGATGTTGATTAATGTTTGTACAGAAAGGGCCGTCTGTGAAAGACGTGTTCAAGGTGAACGTTATCAAGGGGGAGAAAGAAGACTGCAATGTGAGTAGGACAGGTTAGCATAGGATAGGTTATGCTGCAATTAAAAAAAAAAAAAAAAGATTCTCAAATCCCAGTCTTGAAACAAGACTTATTTGTCACTGATGGTACATACGCATTCATCACTGGCCAGCAGGGCATTCTGAGCATATATGCAGGGACCCAAGCTGACTGTCGTCTAATGCCATCATCTGGAAAGCACATCCTCCTCCTCCAGCAGCAGAAATGGAGGCCTTTTAACTGCCTCAGCTTGGAATCGAGCCCATCTTTTCTGCTCGTATTTTGTCATCCTGATCTAGTCACATGGCCCTGAATAACTGCAAGGGCACTGGGAAATGTGTGAGAAAATGGGATATTTGGGGGAGCATTACTGTCTCTGCCTCAGCCTGCTCTTCTGATCTCCAAATATGTACATGCTCCCTTCTTCTCCACTGCCAGAGACAGCCTGATAGTTCTGTTTGATCAGAGCATGTGGTGCCAATCCTGGGATCACTGCACAGTAGTCACCGTGTCGGGTTAGGACCTGGCTCCTCTCCTCTTGGTCTGGAGGTCTAAACACTAAGAAAACAAGCTATCTGCTGCCCACATACCTAGTGCACAATGGTAGAACAAGAACAGTTTAACTTCAATAAACACGCACACTCTACAGGGTCAAGAATGGGGGTTCTGGGCGTGCCTCTTCTGCTGTGTGGCCTTTTCTCACCAGAGAGAGGCGGCTCTTCTTCCACCTCTGGACTTTTCCTGCCATCTGAAAGGGGTCCTGTATTTCTAAATATAATCTCTCCCACTACATAATTAATCCAGTCTTTCCCAGTTTCTCCAGGAAGTTCCACTTACCTGTTTATACTGTTACCCTCTCTCACTATTAATATCTTTCCTTCTGTTTGAATGCATTTTTCTGTTATGTGTATTAAGTACATTCTTTGTGCACGGCATGATGCTAGACGCTGAGGTTGGGGAGTGACACATATGAAGATGCCCCTTGATTCTCAGTGATGGTCCTAATGTCATGGAAACAGGCAAGAAAGAGACGTTTCAAATTAACTTTTTGAGATGTTAATTGTACCTTTGTTATATTTTTTCCTCTTTCGTACTTTAGGCACATGACCAAGCTCTTAGCATTCCTCAGCTTTGGGGATTTTTTAAGGGACAGAAAGTTGCTTAAAGCCAAAAGCTCTTGTTCTTTCTTAAAAGTATAAATGGTCTTAAAGAGTCTGGTGGGGAGGAGAGAGACAAGTATCTTTGAAAGGAGCAAAGACAATTACCCAGTAGGAAGAGGTTGTGGTGGGAACCCAGGCGCTGTCGTGGGACTATCTAGGGAGGGGGAAGCTCCACACAGGGGCTGGCTTAGCTTGTATCTCAGGAGGCCCAGAGGAAACTACTATTCCAGATATTTTTACCTTTTTCAAGGCTTAATCTTTCCTTTTTTCCTCCCTGTCTCCCTCATATTTCTAGAGCACCTGCCGTGGACAGCACTTGGCAGAGCCCTATGCATGAATGGGGAATAAGTGATGGTTCTTAACGCTAGTGTCACCAGCATTCTAATGGGGGATATAATTCTAATATTGTGCGATAATTCTTAAAAATAGAAATATGATCAATGTAATCGGACAGGACAGAAAAATGGCCAACCCTAGAACATCAGTTTCTTCTCTTTCTTCAGTGATCTCTTTCTTAATTTCTGTGGTATTGTGCCCTTCTGAAGCCTTATCTCAAGCAAACTTTGACCCTTTTCTCTTTGAATGTGCTTTCTCTGTCTCCTATCTTTGTATTTCTTTTTCTTTGATATCCAGAGTTTGTCATGGGTCTGTTTTTTTATTTCTGGTGTTCTCCAAGTCTTATAAACTGAGGCAGAAAGGTAGTTGATTAAAAAGTAGCTCATAGATGGAGGCAAGAATGAAAGGCAAGACCTGGAAAATGACTAGGCAGAGGTCAAATTCCCACCCCAAGAAGAGGCTAGGTAGGGCATCACCCTGAGCACCTTGGCGCTAGAGTGGCTGTTGCCTTAAATCATCTCTTAACTCTTCCTGCATCTTTGAGTTTATCCTTCAACACTCAGGGTGGAAGCATCTAATTGAATTAGCCTGGATACATGCTCACGCTCTGGTCATTAGAAGGTAGGGGGAGGGAATAATTGGCTTCTTGGCTCCCTTAGTGAGAAGTGGGGCCCTGCACCCACCAAAATCCACCCACTAAGGGTTCTTCCAAAACAGGTATTTGGATATTGAATATATAAACAAATAGCTGCTTCCTAACTGTCATTACCTGCCTACATTTTATCAGGAAATTCAGATTCATCCCAGACCTGTAAATCCAGGTCTGACCTTCTACCCCTTTTGTATCCTGTCTTTTCAGATGTACTCAGGGGCTTCCACTTGGGAGCTCTCTGACCCTCTAAACTCACCTAGGGTAAAGACTGGGCACATTGTCCTCCTTTCCCTTCTTTCTTTCTTCTCCCTGAGAACCTGAGTAAAAATGAAGATTCCCTAGATCCCTTCTCCTCCTCCTCCACAATTCTGATTTTCAAGCTTCTGGAATGGGGCCCAGGAATCTGCCATTTTTAGCAGGTGGCCCAGGAAATTTTCCTACTAATAGTGTCTGTTGTCATCTATTACAAAATTTTGCCAGTGTTTTCTCTGCCATCTCTCTCAAACCTTCCCTTTTTTTCCCTAAAACAATATGCCATCTCTATTGCAAAGTCTATGTTCAAGCCATCTTTCTCCAAAGTTGGCTTTATAATCTATCTGTCCCTCCCCTGCCAGCGTAGAACTTCTCATCAGCATCTCTGCCTGTTCTGTAGAAATAGCATCAGGGAGACAGAGGGGCATTGGTTTCTACTTTCTGCTTCCCTTGAGGTTTGGCTGTATTTCCAGAACCTGGGTTTTGGGTGACTGCTCTGGTTGGCATAGCATGAAATAACTGGAAAGACACAGGTACCAACCAGTTAGAATGGATGTTGGCTATAAATAACAGGTTACTGATACAAAACTCGCCTGAATCCTCATCCTAGTAAACAGTAACTCTTTGGGCTTCTGTTTCTGCAACCCAGCAGGTCTTCACTAAGGCAGATCGGCACAGGTCATGCCATAAGCCAAAAATTATTTATTAGTGTGACCTTCTGAATCTTGTTCGAGGGATGTTCTGCAAACCGCATGTTGAGCATAACCTGCAGTGGGGGGGCTCTCCTGTTTGGGCACCTTATGATCACACCCTGTGATCTCCTTTGGGCATCTGTCTTCTCAGTCTTGATGGTTCAAAGTGTTGTTTTGCACCATGGAGCTATCCGTATACAATTATTTCGAGGGTTCTTACATTATTCACTAGCCTGGCCCAAAAGTACAGCTTTACTTTCTCTCTTTTTAGTAAAGGGTTAGAAGGGTGTGCTTGAATAAGGAAGGCTGCCTTTTTCCACACTGATAGTATTTTATTAAGACTGTTATAACACTTTCTTTGTCTTGTATTTTATATATTGATATGGTTTTATGTCTTTTCTCACCTTGAAACTTTCTCTGTAGATTTTAATTTAAAAGGTGAAGAGGTAGGCCTCAATTTCTTTGATTCTGTGGACTCTGAGTTTAGAAGATGGTTGTAGTAAATCTTCAGAGGCACAGAGGTGAGAAAGTACCATTTATTCTGGGAAGATTCTACATCATAAATTTGTCCTTAGACTTACAAGAATGTTAAACACCCAAAAGGAAGCCCACGTGATCTCTATTCTTGACCTTGAGCAGGGAATGGCATTGTCCTATGCAGCCTGTAGGAACATGCACGGTGTCACTGCTCCCTTGTCTCTGTGCATTAAAGCTCTGCTCTTCCTGGTCACGTCAGGAGACGGTACAACCAACAGCTCAGTGCAAAAGCTGAATAACATGGAAACTTACCCTGAGGGCTTCCGATTTATTTAATGACGCGGCATATATGAATCTAGGTTCACATACTCAGATATGTGAGAAATACCACTTTTCTCTATGTTCTCTAAATTAGTCTATTTTGACTTCTTAGGCTAAATCTTTCTATGCTGGGAAGAAATTCCGCATGTCATTCTAAGAGATTCTCTAAGGTTCTGGGCCTTACGTAAAAGAGACCACCTGGTTTTCTGTCATCTGTCCTTCTAGATCATCACTGAGACATCTGCTGTCTCATTCCCTTTAGGTCTGAGATCTCTCTGCTTGGGAAAATGCGATCTTTTGTAGGCAGACCAGTTCAGTGATTCTCTCTCTGTGGAAGTGGCACAGTCCTCCTCTCTGAGGACTTGTTCCTTCCCTCCCTGCACCAACAGTCCCCTCCCCCTCCACCTGGGAACAGCTCTTTGGGTCTCCTGTGAGCTCCTTCCTGCTTCTCCAGTTTGCTCTTTCATTTTCCCTCAAACCTTGTTCTTAGACTGAATCATTAACAACTAAAACTTTAGATTCCCTTTCTTGGAGAACATGGAGGATGAAGGCTCAAAGTGAGGGGGAGTATTTGCACTGTATCCTTTAGTGCAGCAAGGAAAAAAAAATAGAGAAGGCTGATACTAGAAGTCTCCTATTCTAACATTCAGGCATTTGAGTTCCTACTATGTATAAAATTCAGTACTCATTCCTTCTCATGCATTGGTGCTGACTATATCTTAAGCACTCTGTTAAGCATCAAAGGCTTCAGGGGTGCAATCAACAAAAAGCAATTCTTGCAAATGTAAGCAAGTGGGTCTGGGAGCATTAGCAAAGTCCCCCTTCCCCTCCTCAAAAAAAGAAAGAGAAAAGAAATGATGTGGAGTTAGCCAGATCAACAAGAGAAGAAATTTAAGGAATAAGTGGAGGCCAGGAAGTGGGGCTAGAGAAAGGCAAACAAAGATGAATAATCCAGTCTCTGCCCTTAAAGGACTTTACAGTCAGGTGAGGAAATGGACCTTTGTACACATACTATGAGGAACTGAATGAAGTGGGGCACAGCTTAGTCACAGTTCTGCTTGGAAGTGACAGCTTTAGTGTTTGTAGAAAAAAGCTGGTCTCAAGCAGTGTGTCACCTTTAAGTGCTAACACAGAGGTAGAGCTCATGATCAAATCCTGCTGGGTGAAGGGGAAGAAAATCAGCTGTCTTGCATAAAAAGTGGGGCATCCTACCTGGAGAAGCCACTTTAAAGTTCTTTTCCTTGCACCTGGCCTTGTCAGTGGTAAAATGTCATACCTGAGTTTGGAAGATGACACATCATTTGCACTGATTTGCATCATTTTCATTAATCAGGGCAGTTAATTTTGACAACATAATGCTACATGTTGGATGGCTGTATTACTATGTACCACTGCCATTTAGAAAATATCAGTTTCTGATCAATCTGGAAGAATAACTTATTAAGGTATCAGTCTGCATTTTAGTATCACTGCTGTAAACAAATCTGAAAGAATGGAAGCTATTATTTCCTTGGTGGATAACTCAACCCTTTAACCCCCTACATCAATACTGGCTTTACTTAGCAAGCAGAAATTTGAATCCAAGACCAGGGGTGGTAGTAGGGGGTCTTTTGTGCCCCTAGAGCAGAGTTAAGAGGACCTCTAGGCCCAGGCTTAGGTTAATGGAATACACCAACCATCTGTGAATGGATGACATGGGCTTAGACAATAAGCATCTCAGCAGCAAACTACAGTAAAGATTCTCATGCCCTAAACATTACTGAATTTGAGTTTCTCATGGGCTGATGCATGAGAGCTCAGAATCACATTTAATTTGATTCAGGTGTTGTTATAAATGTAGCACTAACCTGGAAAGAAGTTGCAAGGTTGCCTGCAATGGCATAGTAAGATAACAAAGCAAAGTTCTGGTTATGAGTTCTGTGGATATTTACAGCTTTCTGATACGGCTATGGAACAGAATGGTGCTGTCCAGTAGAACTTTCTGTGATCATGGTGTAATGTTCTAGAATTGCACTCTCCCACGCAGTAGCCACTAACCATACGTGGCTATTTACATTTAAAATTTAATTAAAATTCAATACAATTTAGTTCCTTCATCACACTAGCCACATTTCAAGTGCTTGGTAGACACATATGGCTGGTGGCTCCCACGTTGGACAGTTCTGGAATCAAAAGAGTCTTGTGAATAGGTGACCTTTATAGTTGATTTTGGGGAGATAGTTTTCAACTTTTGTGCTAACTACAATTGACTAGAAGTGGCTGCTTGAAGCATTGTATTGGTGAGGACTTGCAATCACATTTAGATACGCTGGGAGAGAATGTTGTGGTAGATACCAACGTGAGTGTGGGAATGAGGCACGATGATGTGCTTGCAATTATTTACCATTTCCTATTGTAAACTTTTCCTCATATTGGAGAGACTATGTGTGCTGAGAAAACCTTTCAAACCATTCACTCCCCACGTGATTGTTTTCCATCTGTTTAGATCAGCCGTCTGAAGGAGACATCTATTTCCTCTCTCCATTAATGACAGGAATTGTGAGCATGCCCCAATCCCCCACATCACCTACAGCCACAGGCTATTGCACTGTGGCTGATCAGAGAACTTTCGTGTGCTGTCCTCTCTTGCAGATTGACAGGTGGTCCTCAGAGAGGATTCTGGGAGACGGGGACTGGCAGGCAAGCTTTGGTTAAAAGGAGAAGTCGTAAGTGGGGAGGGAAAAAAACCACATTTTCTTTCCTCATTTCCTCATTACCCTATCAAATTTACATATTTTTTTCCAACTGAAAACAATGGTAGGATCTCTGGTAATATTATCTTTCCATAGACAACCATCTTCTTTTCTTTGCTTATATTGAACCCATGGATGGTTTGCCTAGCCATCATATGTTGTGAGTTTTGTAAAGATTAAATACATTGAACTCTTATTCTTAGTATTTCTGTAGTTTTGTCAAGGATTTTATTTGGGGAAGGATTAGAAGAGAGGTTCATAAGGATAATTTTCTTTTTTATTTTACTCCTCTTATCGCGCATGAGTCTATTTTTTCTCCAATAGATATGAACACGTTTTGTAGGCAAGGACCATGTCTTTATATAGTTGTGTCTAGCATAGTGGTTGACAAAAGCCAACATGCACTGCATGATTTATTGAATTGAGGTCCCTGGGATTTAACTGGAAGCCTTGGATCTAGGATGGCATCAGTATTCCACTATCTGATTTTTCCAACTTCAGTGGCTAAATGAGGATTATCAGGGACGTGAACCCAATTCAGTCTGGACTGCCAGCAGCTAACCCAGAGCAGCTGTTTAGCCCCTGGCACCCTGATGATGCCACGTGTCCCAAGTCCCCATTTTCTCAGTACTTCATCATTAGGATACTCTTCACAGGGTTTGCAGATGGTGGGCCTCCTGAACTTAACTGAAATGTGGGCGTAACTTTATCTACTTGGCCAAGATAAAAGTGGAATCTATGCACCTTATTTTACTAAGGTGTTGCTGCCACCTGGTGGAGGAAATTCTATAATATGTTAATTTCAACATTGAACAAGTAAGATTCAAGTCATTCGTCACTTGTATATTTGGATACCTGAAAATATTTTGAAATAGTTCAGTTGCCTTAGGCGAATTAAAGACTTATGACTGTGTTTGTGTTAGGGCTCGTATGTAAAGTCCTGCTATCTGCAAATACAATTGCTTGTTAACCAAATAAGATTTGAGCATCAGACTCAGTGTCTCCCAGGATTCTTTCCAGCTCCAACATTGTGTAAGTCTAGACCTAGGTCTTGAAAACAATTTTGAGGCTGGAATTATTAAGATTCGTACTGCCAGCTGGAGCCAGGACAGAACCCCACCAATTCCAGCATAGATACGAAATCTCCTAGAAACCACCCATGCTTAGATCTCATGGAAAATTCCTACAGGAAGGAATCCTCATCTCCCCTTATCAGAAGACAGCCCTGTAAGGGAGATGCATGTTTAAAAAAAAAAAAGTAGAATGGAAAAGCAGGCAAGGTAAATTTTAACAATGCAAAGTGCCTGATAGATTTTCCATAAGTTGACTTCTTCCTTACCAATGTCAGAAAGAACCACATAAAACGGAAAATGATCTAGATCTATTTGCTTTGGCTTGTGGAACCATCTAGAGCAGGGGTCCTCAAACTTTCTAAACAGGGGGCCAGTTCACTGTCCCTCAGACCGTTGGAGGGCCGTTGGAGAGTGTGGCACACATTCCACACATGCGCACTGTGGGCCCGAGACGAGTCAGCTGCTAAGCAGGACAGGCAGCAGCGGCAAAAACACCCTGCGGGCTGGATAAATGTCCTCGGCAGGCCGCAGTTTGAGGACGCCTGATCTAGAGTATAAGAAAGGCATCTTGATATTGTAGAATGATTAATAATATGTTGAATCAGATTTATACCCCTTCCCAGATTTCTTTGGGACCCTTCTCCTGGCCCACTGGCTCCTTGCTCTATGTAGAGTCCCAGCATGCTGTCCCCTCACCTAACCCACTGTCCACCTTGTTTACCCCAGGGAGAAGGCTGGGTTCTATGGGTCTAGTCAGGTCAGGTGTGGGCACCGATGCTGCTGCATCTCCCACTGCGGCAGGTTCAGTGAAGGCCGTGCTGGAGCCCCCTTCCTGGGAGAGGCCAAGGGAGACCTCAGTGAAGTGCTTCCCCGGTGGCTTCCTGGAAGCCCTGATGACAACCCTGGTGGAAGTGCAGATGTCGGGACTAGGTCTCAGGCAGAGGGATTGCCTTTTGCAAAGGCCTCGAGAGAGCAAAGAGAGTTCAGAGAGCGGGAAGACTTCAGTGTGGCTGGAGTGTGGTGAGCAGACAGGAGAGGAAGGCAGATGGCAGATGACACAGGAGTTTGCAGATGACCTGGGACCTTAGCCTGAGTGCAATGGTGAGCCGTGCAAGCAGGTTTGCATCTTAAGGAGCTCTGTCTGCAGAGGAGAAACAAAGAGGGAGGTGGAACTTGAGAAAGGGAGATGTGTAAGGAGAGGGATGGGGGAAAGGAAGCAAGAGATGACGCTGGCACTAGGGTGGAGGTGGCCGTTGTCTTGCCGTTAGGTGACCAGAGGTCCTATTCCGGCTGTTTCACTAACTTTGGGTGAGTTATTTAAGCCTTCTGATTTCCATGTTCTCATCTATGAGTCGGAGTTTTAAAACTGCTTGATTCCCAGTCTTCCTTTGAGAATTAAATAAAATCGTATGAAGGTACTTGCTAAATAATAGGTGTTTCCCGAACACGATTTGGAAGTGAAGGGCGTGAGGAAGAAGTGGCCTCCCATGAATTATCCCAGCCGTCACACCAGTTAAGCAAGGCCACCACCGAGCCCTCACGAAAGCAGGCCCTGGCTTTCCTCAAGGCGAGTAACAGAGGTGATCTACCTGGACATAAGGAAGATTATCTTTAAATACTGTCTCCACTGGCCTAAGGATGGAGCCAGAACTATTGCTGGTAACAGAAATGTCAACCCCAAACGGCTGGCAGCCACTTGAAACAGCGGTGGAGGGATGTGCCAGCTGGCATTTGCTGCGTGCTGTGCTATGTGTGCTTTAAAACACAGGCAGATAAACATTGTAATTAGCTGTCCTGGAGTGATGCTATGTTCATACAGTAAAAACAGGTGATGGATTTGAAATGCAATTTGAACTTAATCATTTGGGTGAGGTGATTTCATAGTCGGCTAATTTAGCAAACCATTTTTAAAGGGTGCTAATTAAAAATTGCCCGGGGTTATCAATTTGCTGCCAGAATTGCAGAAAAATGGGCATGGAAGGATTTCAGTCCAGCTAATTATTGACTAAAGCATAAGACTTGATTACCATGTCAGAGGAATTTTTTAAATTCTTTTTAATTCAAGGGAGGAATTATTGAGAGACTAGGATTATTGAGGGACTAGGATCCAGGGGAGAGGAAGACATAGCATATTATTTGTTTTATTTTGTTCACCATTAATTATATCTAGTGTCAGTAGGGCAGATTCGTTTTTGCACACTAGACTGAGGAACCTTGGGGTCCTGGTTTGTAGTCTCTTTTAATTATCTGCGATAGCACTGAAGCCTAAAATCCAGAGTGCACGGTTTTAGCATTTATTTCAGTCAGCAGAGTCTGATGTTTGCTTAGAACATTTAACTTGCTGTGAGGGTGGCTGATGCAATTCTTCTTGGTGCTTTTCCACTTTCATTTGAATATTTTAAAAGTTAGGTGTCTCCAGGAAGTCTCAATAAGAACTGGACTGTAAGCTTTAAAGGGCCAGGCACCAGGACTGTCTTATGCCACACTCAATCCCCAGTACCTGACCCTGGGAAAGCTCTCAATAAGCACCTGATGAATGGAAGAATCTCCCACACAATTATATGTTCCACTAGGGCTTTGGGAGACATCAGAGAACACAACAAAAATCCCCACCCTCATGGAGACTGTATTCTAGCACAGGGAAAAGTGATAACATAATAAATACATTATGTGATATGCGAGCTGATAAATTCCTTGAAAAAAAAATAAAGCAAAGTAAGGGAGACTGAAAGTGCCAGGGATAGGGTAGGGTGACTAGGGTTAGTGGGCCCACTTCTTTATTAAACAGAATGCTCCTTCATCACATAGGAAGCAGCGATGATGGATGAATGAATGAATGAATAAATGAAAGATAAAAGAATAGGATGCTCCAGGGATGCCTTGTGGAGAAGGTAAGGTTTGAAAAATGATATGAAAGTGGCAAGGGCCCCAGCCAGGTAGACAGCCGGGGAGGAACATTCCAGGCAGAGGGATTTTTTACTAGTGCAAAGACCCCAAAGAAGAGTGTGCCTGGGTGTGTTTGAGAAATAGCGAGGAAGCCCCAGAAGCTTGAACAGAGTGAGCAGAGGGAGAGTTTGAAATAATATTAGAGAGGTTATGAGAAGGGTAGTTGGATCATTTGGGGCATTTCAGTCCATTGTGAAGACTTTGACTTTTTTCCTAAAGCCATGGCAGGACTTTTAGGAGAGAAATGGCATGACTGGGCATGGCCACTGTGCTGAGGACAGTCGGGATGATCACGGTTGGTGGTAGAGAAGGGTGAAAAGTCATCAAAGGACGTTTTGAGAGTAGAGCTAGCACATGTGAGAGAGAGGGGAGGAGGATGACTCAAGAGTTTGGCCTTGGACAACTGGAAGGCTGGGAATGCCGTCCACGGAGGCGGGGAAGGTAGGAGGAGCAGGCTTTTGGGAGAGGAGCACAGGTTTAAACACGGAGAGTGTGAAAAGTCAACTAGACGTCAGTGGAGACGCGAAGTAGATGGTTCAATATGTGGGTTTTCATGCAGACGTTGTTTGAGGGCATAAGTACTAAAGGAGATCACTACGAGAGCGAGCAGACACAGTGACAAGGAAAGGACAAGGCCTCACTGGGGAGCCGTCCTACATTCAAAGGCTGGAGGGAAAGATGAGGAACCAGAAACGGGTAAAGAGGAGCAAGAGTGAGGTAGGAGCAACGCAGGAGGGTGGGGAGTGTGGGGTCTGGAAGTCGAGGGTAGAACGTGATCATTGCCTTGGGTATTGACCAGATGGGTGGAGTCCAGTGAGGACTGAGGCTTGATCATCGACTTTAGCAAAATGGAAGTCATCTGTGTCCTTAAAGACAGTAGCTTTGGTGGAGTGGTGGGGCCAGGGCATCCCTGCAGTGGGTTTGAGAGGAACAGGAGGGAACTGGAAGAGTACGCCCAGACAACTTCTTAAAGTTGACCGCAAAGGAGAATAAAGAAATCGGGTGGTGGCTGGTAAAGGAAGTAGGGCCAATAAAAGAATTTGTTTAAGATAGCATTTTTTATGCCGATAAGAATGATCTAGGGGAGAGGGGAAAACCCATGAAGTAGGAAAGAGAGGGGCAGATTGCAGGACAACCTTGAAAGGGATGAGAAAGGAGGAATGTGCACTAGCCATGGGGCCAGCTTTGACGGGAATGCGGAAGGCAGAGAGCTTGGGGGCAGATGCTGGGGTGTGGGGTGATATGGCAGAGTCTGCAGAGTTCTTTTTTGGTCACTGCAATTTTCTCAGTGACGTAGGAAACAAGGTCACCAAATGGAAGTGAGGAGTTGGGGGAGAGGTACTGAAAGTCTGAGGAAAGGAGCCGTGGTGACAGAAACAAGGAAAATAGGAGAATGAATGGATTAGGGACGTGGAGCATCATTGCGGGGCATCAGTAAGAGTCCCCTTAAAGAGAGGTACATATGTGGGGGTGATTTTAACCTAGGGCAGTTGTCATGGCTGCCAGGCTCCTCTCCAGCCATTTCCAGGTGTAGGGGAGGACGAGAGTTGGATTTAAACAGGGTTTTGGCTTTTCCCAGTGAGTACGAGAGTAGAGGGTACAAAAAGGGCATGATTATGATAACTGAAATGGCATTTAAGGAGGAGATGCTTAATGATTGAATGACTAAATGATTTAATGAAAAGCTGAAACTTTGTGTATAAAAAAGAAAAAAATGTGTTTGGGAATAATAAGATAAATGCTATCTCAATGCCTGAGAAAATGCGGAATGAGTCAGCCAACGAGGGTCTTCACGCTGGCTGGTGTCCTGTGGGTACTGTCAGTCTCTGCCCATTTCTCTGTCTCTGTATATCCCTGGTCCTCCTACCTCCATTTATAGGTGCCTTTTGGACTCTGATCGCGTCTGCCTCTGTATGTCTCTGAGCCTGTGTGTCTCTTTGAGTTTCTCTGTTTCTCTGAAAGTCTTCGTAATGTTAGAAAATATTTTTATGAGAATATTTTAATAAGGTTTATTTTTTTCTTACATATAGAGATTTTAAATATTTTAAATCAAATAATACACTTATGTGGTTTTAAAAAAATCTGATTTATAATCATACATGCCATTTATTTTTTTACAAAAAAATAGAAAAATGTAGAATATGACAAAAAATTACTTACAATATCATTCAAAGTTAACCATGTTAAAATTTTAAATAAATTCTCTTCTAGTGTTAGCTAATATTTACATAATTGTGATCAAATTGTTCATATGACTGTATCTTCTTTGTGCTCTTAACATTAACATAGTATTATAAACTTCTCACAAACATCCTTTTTTTACTGGATGCATAGAGGTCAATCTTCTATGGCAACTTCTGTGTTAATGTTTTATGGTAATGCTATAAGTGGCGTTCCAAGTGGTTTAGAAATGGGAAGCAGACTTTCCGCTCTCTTCTTTCCCCATCTCCTTCGTCCAAAGTTAATGCCCCATTTTTGCATTCTCTGCAGTCTTCCTTGTCTGCGATCCCATGTACTTCTTTCCTCTTTCTCCCTTCCTTTTTCCCCATCTCCTGCCCCCTCTCTCTCATTTCTCTCTTGTAAGGTACATCACCACAGTGTCCCGAGTGTCTGCCTTACAGGAGACGCTCAAATTTGTGTTTAAGGACAATATGGAATATCCATTTGACTGAATTTCTGCTTTATTGAAAGTTAACTCATTGTTAACAGTGAAATAGGACAAGGTTACTTAATCTCCTGCCTGTGTCTGTGGAGCTCATCTACCTGGGGAAACTCATTTTTATCTGCATTCTTTCACATGCCTTCTCACATAGAGCAAACACTTCAGTCATACATCTTCTGCCTAGAAACCCGAACAGCAGATGCAATATCAGTAAATTTTCAACAAGGCCATAAGAATATATTTGCAAAAAATACAAAGTTAAGATTGTTTGTGATGATTTCAGCTAAGCAGCACAATTCTAGAAGGAAGCATATTACATATATCCTTTCTCTCAAACTTCATAGGGCTATAAAATCTTGGATTTCCCAAGGAGTTCTCAACATAGAACTTTGGAGATTAATTTAGGGGCCAGACCCCCACAAGCATTTGTGTAGCCTTGAACACGTCTGTTGCCAGGAGCTTGCCATATCAAAATTGTTAGCGGAGTCTTTTTTACATTAAGATGAAATATGGCTCCTACAAAGTCTACAAAAAGGTCCTGGTATATGGATTTTTTATTTTTTTTTTAAGGAGGCTAGAAAATGAATACTTGGAAAGTTCAGTAATTTGGGGCTTCTGTAAGTCCTCTAATTCTTTGTAGTCAATCCATTTATTCTATCCCCTTTAACTCAAACATTATTTACTTGATTTTAGTTCTGTGAGGCTTCAGTGCTTATAAATTACACAGGTACCCGAGAGAAAGGTTAAGCCTTAGAGCAACTTGTGGAAAGTTATTCATTCCTAAAAACAGGAATGTATAATGATGGCATCAATGTGACTACCATTATTAATATATTTATACAGATATATAATTACTAGCAATATCTAATCTAGAGAAGAAATTATGAAAATGATTTGCATATCTACCTCTTAAAATTTAGAGCAGGTTTTTCTTGTGTAAAACTTTCTTCCTAAAAAAAAAAACAAAACTCTGTTGCCTATCTCCATTTAGCCTTAAAAAGAATATATTGGCTTCTTCATGATTTAATCTGTGACTTTTTCCTCATGAAACTCATTGTTCAATGCCACTGGCATACAAATATTCAAAGTGACCGTGTTGCTCAGTTCCTTGCGATGGAATTGAATAAAAACTTGGATTAAAAGGTCAACTTTAAAATATGCATAATAAATTCACTGACTAAAAGCTATCCCAACAACTTTCTGCATCATTTCTCTTCATCTCATTATTCATGTAGGCTTCCCTGAATTTTAAGGAGTGCAAATAAAAGAGCAGAGTGTAGGGAGCATTGGGGCCCAGGAAGTTCATTTCATGAATAAGGAACTAAAGGTACGGTGAATGGTATTTCTTAAATTAATGAAGTTGACATAGTGGAGAATTGATGGGTGCTTGAGTATTTTCTGTAGCACAAAACAGTAAAACTTTTTTATTTTATTGCAAGAAATCCCTTACTCTTTTTCCTTCATATATTTGGTCCCATAGCCCTAGTGTTGAAAGCTTCATTATTTTTAAAATTTCATAATCCACAATATGAAAATTATTGGGGTTATTCAGCAAGTTGTGGGACAAAGCATGGGAAATTCTATAGAAAAGAGGTGAGTGGGTGTCATAATATTGCATAGAAATCTTTTTCATGAATCCTGTAAGTATTTGCTGAGTAACTATTTGTTAGTAAAAGTGATATAAAGACAAGTTTTTTAGATAGGTTTTTTTTGGATAACAAACTAATTCTTCTGTGGCCTTGGTAATTTTTCAAAAGTTAGGTAACAGTGAAATTTATTTATTCAGTGGAGAGAACCCTGAATCAAAATCACAAATAATGAAGTTTAGTGTGAGTAATTCAGTTGGAGACAACATACCATTTCTTTTTTTATGGTTTTAGACTCCTCAGGCTAATTTCATATGCATGTTAAAGGTTTCAGTTGTGGAACAAGTAGATTTAAACACAAATGAAGAAAATCTTAGAATTGAATGTCATGGTTTCAAAGTATTTGAAAATAGAATGTATTCTTGTCTGTAGTCCACTTCAACTCATGACAGCCATGGCTGGGCATTGAACCTCCAAATCTGGAAATTGCTCCAGCTACAAGATTTCTAACTCTGAAAATTTTCTGTTAATCTCTTATTCTTCTGTTTTTCTTGTTAAGTCATGCCAGTTAAACCTGTTCTTCACATTTAATTTGACCTTGATTCTAAACCCATACCAGTGTTCCAAACTTGTTATCACTTGCCCTTATGTATTCATTTTGAGCAACTTAAAATTCCTTGGCCTTTTGATTTTTCCTTTGTTACTGCCTTGGATGATGCCTTTAGCCTGGCCTTGGCCTGGTGAACATTACTTTCTTCTTCAGATATATGAATGAGTGAGGATCTAACCTTATCTATTCAATGTAGAATTAGAAGACTTATCTTTAGCATTGAAGGAACTGTTCAACAGCAACTTTAGTATACAGAGGCTTCTTCACTTATAATGAGGTCACATCGTAATAAAACCATCACAAGTTGAAAGTATCATAAGTTGAAAATGCATTTAAGACACTTAACCTACTGAACATCATAGCTTAGCTTAGCTTGGCATATCTTAAACATGCTCAGAATACTTATATTAGCCTACAATTGGGCAAAATCATCCAACACAAAGTCTATTTTATAATAGTTATAAAGAATTTTGAATCAAAAATTAGAATTTGAAGTATGGTTTCTATTAAATATATATAGCTTTCACACTATTATAAAGTCAAAAAATCTTTTCTATAAAACATTTTTTAAGTTTACTCTTTCTAAATGATTTTCGTATCACAAACATATCATTGCAAAATATAATTTCCATACATATCTGTTCATTTTCAATGTTCCTAATGTGGTATTACATGTGTTTCTTTTTTTTTTTTTTCCTGAATGATACTGTGAAAAGTGTCAGAGTGGCATGTCAGCTAGTGTCTGTCTTAAGAACCTCTGGGGGACTGTGAATTCTGCTAAGATGCCACTTTCGAGTGGTCCAAGCATGCTATGTTTTGAACTCCAGCGGTGGGGACTCACATTCTTAAAATCTTAAGTCAAATCATTGTGAGTTGGTGACTCTCTGTATCTCTTTCAATGTTTGGATAATTAGGGGTCAAGAAAGGAAAAGAATGATAGTTCTCAGGGACTAGGAATAGGCCATGCCGCATATTCCTTCAGCACGGATGCAAGTGGGGAAGTTAGTTAACGCACCAGTGGAACTACACAGATATTTATCGCACGCTTGCTGCAGACAAAGCCCTATTCAAGGAGCAGGGATATAGCAGATGACAAGGAAGACTAAGTCCATGCCCTGAAGGGGTTTATATTCTAGCAGAGGATTCATAATGGTAAGCTACATAGCAGAAAATTAATTATGCCATTCAGGTGGAATTCTGCTCAATCCTTGTATAATTTTATACTCATAATTGCCTTTGTTTATTGTTCAAAAATATAATGGGCTATTAAATATCCAGTAGTCTTTAGGTTTTAAAGGTATTTTTAAAAGAAAGAAATGTTAAGGTATGATTTGCAACCTTTTATCAGTTCCTTTGACTATTGGACTGACTCAGTATTATGTATCTCAGGTGTCTTTGTTCTTGGGGACCAACTGTGGGTCTATTGTGAGAAATTTCTTCTCAACTACGTGTGATCTCAGGGCCCTGTTTATGTTTTTAAGGTTATTGGCAGGGATGGAATTAGTTTTCATTTTGCTGTGTACGAAGTCCTTGCTTTCAGGGGTAGAATGAAGTACACAGGGAACACGTCCTTGGATCTGTTTACTTACCTGTGAAGAAGAGCGATGTGGCCGGGCCCTTTTTCCCGAATGTGACCAGAGCTGTTTTGGGTACAGTGGTAAAGTCGCAAGTTAGCTCTGAGCCTCCAGGGATGCCAAGCCAATGGAGAATAATTGATCATGGCTGCCTGGAGAACTGTTTTGAGATGGATTTTGAGGCTCAGGCTGGGGCTCATCAGAAAAGAAAATTATGATTGATAAGTGAAATCTGCCATGGGCAAGCAAGGGCACACTTGCACGGCAGGTGCTGGAATGTTCCAGTCTGTGTACACTGACTCCCTGGGAATGGCTTGACCTTGTGGCTTCAATGTTAATCCCTGCAGGTGTAAAGATCATTTATTTTATTCTGAATAGAATGCACTAGAAATAATTTAAATAGTGTAATCCCCTCTCCTCATTTCCTAATGGAGTTGTATTGACTTTTTTATTCCCAAAGAGGATCACATTCAGCCTGCTGTCATTGCAGGCTTTTCCTCTTAACAGCATAAAATAAAAACTCTTATTAGGAAATGATAAAGGCTGTGAGACAAAGACTGAGAGCAGGAGCAGAACAATGTTGTGTGTGTGTGACCTTACGTTATGAGGCAAATAAGTTGAAATCTTGCTCAAATGTGCCAGTTTTTAATAATCCATTTAAATAATTTAAATTCTAAAATACATTATTAAAATACTTTCATGATGGAAATCTTAATCCTTTGCTAAAGATTTTTTATAATTATACTATTTTTTCCAAATTTATGAAAGAAGCGTATGCTCAATGCAGATCACTTGCATATACACATACAAAAAAAAATTTTTTAAGTACCTTTATGCATTTTGTTCTTCCTTTAGGTGTTTTTTAAAATTTAGAATATATTTCTGGATGTTTTTCAATTTAGAATACAAGTATGAAGGGTATACTGCACGTTTCTCTGTGTGTGTGTGTCTCTATGGCCTAGGTCACAAGGTAAGATGTATTTCCAGTGGGTCGTGACAAATGGAGTTTGAAAGTCACCATTCAGACCATACCCCTTTTATAATCACAGAGCCTTAGCGGAGAGAATAGTTTCTTACCCCTAACTGACTTGGCAGATGTCATCAGTCTTAATCATGTCAAAGCTGTGTGCTGCTTTATTTCAGTAGTTCAAGTAAAGTTTTAGAAAAAGTGTGAGCAGAAACAAGGTCTGCTCCACACACAGGAAACATGATGCAAAATGCATTCCACATATATGGAAGCCTGACAAGAAAGCTCGAGCATTTACCTTTATCAATGCCTGGGCTCTATCCTCTCTTCTTTGCTCCGAGTCATTCTCTGTAACTGGTGAGTGAACCTGGTTCTCATCCTCAGAGAAAACTATACTCAGAGGAGTGAAGATGTATTACTCTGCCACCTCCTCCAGTCCCGTGTCCTCCGACCACACATGTACACTAATCGCATGTGATAGTCACTTGTGACCCCAACCAGAGTTTCAGTAGCTGCAGCCATTTTCAGACTTTCCTCCTGCCTGAAGAGAAGGGTGATCATAGTATGTTTTCACTAATCAGCGATTTAGGTCGCCAGATGCCATTTTGGAGTGACAGTCACTAGATTGATATAAGCTATAAATTTGGCCCATGGAATGAAGAAACTGACTGAACTCAAAAGGGCCAAGGGTCACAGATTACTGTCACGGCAGGGCCTAACTTGCAATTTCTCTTTTATGGCTGCAAGCTGGAGGTGGGGATCTGAACTGAGCAGGAGTGAGAGAAGAGGGACTTCCTGGTGGGCTTAGGTAGTTCACAGGGTACACCTGAGAGCTCCCCATCTGCAGACTCATGGTGTTATTACAAAAATAATTAGTGGAAACTTAAATGATATAGTGGGTGGCACATAAAGAGAAAAACTTACTTAGATAATTTTTAAAAAATGGGAAGGGGTAAAATACAGTTGTCCCTTGGTATCCATAGGGGATTGGTTCCTGGACCTCCTCTCCCCCTGCAGATACCAAAAATGCATGGATGGGAGGCTCAGGTCCCTGAGAGAAAATGGCATAGTGTTCATATAAAACCTATACACATCCTATTCTATACTTTAAATCATCTCTAGATTATTTATAAAACCCAATACAATGTAAATGGCATGTAACTAATTGTTATATTGTTTAGGGAATAATGACAATGAAAAAAGTCTGTACATGTTCAGTACAAATGCAACCAACTACCCTTTTTTGCCCCCCAAAAACTTTATTTTTTGATATTTTTTTTTCCTCGTCAATGTTGGCTAAGCTTCGGCAAACTATATTCTTTTTTGATAAGTATCCATTGATTAACACTGGTATGATTTTCAGAGTAAATAGGATATACATGCTTTGGTAGTAAAATTTTAAAATAATGGACATATTTCTTTTATATGATATGAATATATTTCTAGTAATGAATATGTAACTAGTCTTCAGGAACTGAAGAAGGAAACACAGCTGAGCCTCAACTTCTAGTGAAGTAGAAAGTAATAAAAATGCTGAGAATGCCACGGCCACTTTAGCCAGCCCTCCTTTCGTTCTCTGCTGACAATCTGAGCTTCACACTGTTGTAGCACCAAGAAGAAAACAGATGCTGGTCACTTTCCTTATAGCAACTTGGGGATCTGTGAGTGTAAAACATGTTGGGCAGGCTCTCCTTAACTCATGGTTTGTATGGCAATGGTTGGTTTAGTAAATTAGACAGAAAAGGCTGGAAAGAGGATAGAAGAGGGTCTCATTATAAAAGAAAGGTGAATATATTTTGATGCACCAGGTTGTTCAGGCTGGAGAAGTCAGTATTTGATCGTATTATCCAACTTACGACCACCAAGTGTCAGTATTTAGAATTTGGGTGTGGGAAGGAACTCGGATACAAACAGTCCAACTCCTTCCATTTTACAGCTAAGGAAAGGGGTCCAGGCAGACGGGGACGAGAAGACAGGCTTCAGACCTAGGCTCCTTAGTATGTGACATTCGTTTATCCCCACAAACTCATTTTTTGGCAATCTGAATAAACTTATGGTCTATGAACCAATATTTTTTCAGTCTGAAGTATGTCAGAAACAATTTAATTTTTATGCTTAAGTCTCCTTTGCACAAATTTTCCAGTCTAGGTTGTAATGATGATGATGACTAAAGCTTAGGGTATTTACTTTTGAGTTTGGGGGTTAACATGTCAGTAGAGCTTCATGAATTATCATTTATCTTCCACATCATTTCTCTTTTCACCTACAGTTTATGTGACTGTTTTCAAATATAACAAATAGGTCAGTGATTCTTAATTTATTTTTAAAAGACAATACCAAAGACAGAAATAAGGCCAGAGTGAAATGGTGCAGTTCTAACAACCCAATCTGGAAAGATTTTTTTTTTCCAGTAAAAGGAAATATATATTACATAGAAGCATCTAATGTTGTTAGGCATTTAAGGATGTGCTAGACTCCAAGGGGAACCTCAACAGAGTTTTCTCTGCTTCAAATGAAAAATAATTTTCCAGGACAAATGGAATTATTAATAACATAAGAATAATCGGTACTGAATTTTATAGTGGAATGATCCCCATTAGCTTTCCAACTGAATATAACACAGCTTATTTGCTTTAACACATGATATTCCAATTATTGTAAAACTGAGATCTGTCTTGTATCATATTATATCTTTAAAACTAGTGGGCTTCCTATAGAAAGGTTTAGATTCCTGCAAACCCAGGTGAGCTGTTCCTGTTTGGGCAATCAACTGCTGGCAGGTGAGGTAAGGCAGAGGCATTGCAGATGCCAGTCAGTTGGTTAGGTTTTGATGGCCATGGTCCAGAGGAGCGGGTGGTCGGTCTCCACAGTCACTACACCAGACCCGTCGTAGGTATTGGAGGTACTGACCACTGTTCCAAACCCAAGCACATCATTTGCTGCAAGAAAATAAGAAAAAAAAAATTAGTAAGAGCCAACCCTTTTTCCAGCATAGGCTGACTTTATCAATAGTTACCAAAAAGCAATGAAGCATGCACTTTGATGGAAGATATATAAAAGTGGGATAGGTGAAATATATGATGTAGGACTTTAAAACTGAAAGTTCCTATAACTTGGTATAACCATTCTTCCTGGAATTGGTTATTTACCATTTTGAGTTATATACCATTCTCAATACTAAATGTCATTAAAGTTTTTTCTTTACCAGTTGTAAAAGCAAAACTTATTTCTATAATGTGCTACTTAATTCCTTGCCTGGGTACAATTTTAATTTTTCTTGATTTGGAATTAACATTTTATATGTTATTAAACTCTATAAAAATGCAGTTTTAGCTTCAAGTATAAATGACATGGGACAGAAAGCTAATTACCTGAGAAAACATGGGATTTTGGTCATTTTTTTTTCTCATAAAGTAAGAAGAGTCAAAGTGAATATGGCTTATGTGCTATAAAATTAATAGGAACTCCAAGGTCAAAGCGGCTTTGCAATGTGTAATCTTAAACAAGTCACTTAAGCTAAGTTGTAATATGAGGACAAGAGATAATCCTTTACTAACTTATCAAGGTAAAATACTTAAAATTTATGTAATTAGAATTTATATATTTATAAATTTGACAAGTATATATTTTTATTTTCTAACACGTTAATGTCTAGGCAAAGATTGGTAACTTCATTTCTCTTTCCTTATACAGGAGCAGTTCATTTCATGAACATGACTGTGAACTCATAACTGACCTAGAAATATCCCCAGATAATATTATCTTCTTTGCTAAAATTCAAAGAGAAAATAAAACAAGTTATAGAGCCAGAACTGTCAGTCAGGCGAGGCCCCTTTTCCTTCCAACAAGGCCTGACTGCGAAGTTGCACACGGCTTTGGGGGAAATAATTCAATTACAGGGCTCGAGTCCCACCAGAGGGAGCCTGCTCTCTTTCCCAGAAAATCTTGAAAAGGCAATTTACAAATTCAGAAATAAGCTTACAGGATAACGTATAATCAGTATTCCCAGTTCACACAGTTCATTAAAACTCAAGTTATTTATTTTTCATAGTTTTCTATGCCTTTACTAATGCAAACACAAGGTTATAAAGTAAAACTCTGCAGGAAAACAGTGAACCTCGTGTGAACGTTACTCTAACATGTAATTCAGTATGAGAAGCTCTTGCCTCTTAAGTAACTTGGGACTTCTATGAGATGGTGATGTGTACCTAAATATTTACAGATCTGGACACTGTGACATGGGTGGTGGATTGAGGTGGTGGTCACGGGATTCACAGCAAAGTCAACCTGGAACCTCTGTTGGAGAAAGAAGCCTTGACTCTCCTGAAGGATGGTTTTGCTTGGAATCAGGGTGCTCGCCAAGTGGCCTCCTGAGACCTAGGGTTTCCCAGCAGTCAAGGGACTCACTTTGAATATTTCATACTATATTTAATCATAAAAGCAGTTTAGGGGGGCTCAGTAGGCCTGCTGGTTTTAAAGTAGAAAATCCCTAGTGAAAGAACCACGGCTGCGGCTGTTTGGGCTGGTTAACGGAGGGTAAAGGAGAGCTCAGGAGGCCCCGGCTGGGTTCCACACTGGAAAGCAAGAGCGGGAGGCATTTGCTCTCTTTGCACCTGCGGGGCTGTTCTGCTCAGGTGCTTCCACAGAAAAGGCATCTCTCTGCCAAAGGTCATGATGCCATCATGGTGGGGGTAATAAGTCAGACCTGGCTCCTACCATCCACTAGCTCTATGAACTCAGTTATTTAAATTCTTTGGCCTCAGTTTCAACTGTAAAATGTGGATAATAGTACCTACTTCATGGAGAAGATGTATGGATGATATGGTAAAAATTCTAATACATAATATTCAAAAAGTTTCCATCTTCTTTCTACTGTTGTTCTGTGGCTAGATAAGGGTTGTCAAAGATGTCATGATTCAAACAATTAGCAAATGCCTTAATCTGAGTGATGAGTTTACAGCCTGATGAGAGGCAGAACAGAAACTAATGACTTTGCCAGGCTAGCTTTTGTGAAATCCTTATCATCATTTTGGGTGCCATCTCGGCCAAATACACACATGCATTCATTTGTTTAACAGGTATGTATTGTCAGAAGAGCACACAGGCAGGGATTATTCTCTCCTGAGAATCTACCTTCATTGCCCCAGGGGAGAGCAGGGGTTCTGCAAACACTTCACTGGTGTCCCAGTGAGCATGGTTCTTGGATTCATCCAGGAGAGAGGAGAAATTACCTATATAACTGGGTAGCCACAGTCTTCAAATGCCCTTCAGATGCCCAGAAAAGGGAGGCCATTACATGTGCCATGTAAATACAACAGGCCCAGTGTTGGGCAGGGTGGACCATAGATATTCTTACATGCTTCTGGAACCAGTACACTGCACAGTATTTTTAGGTAGCAATTTGGAAATAGGTATTGAAATTTTAAACACACAGGCTAATATATAAACATAGTTGACTAAATAAAAATAAGGTCACATCCTCAAAACAAAACAAAAGGTCAGGCACGGTGGCTCATGCCTATAATCCTAAGCGCTTTAGGAGGCTGATGTGGTAGGACTGCTTGAGCTCAGGAGTTTGAGACCCCATTTCTACTAAAAATAGAAAAATTAGCCGCTGTCATGGTGCACGCCTGTAGTCCCGGCTACTCAGGAGGCTGAGGCAGGAGGATCACTTGAGCCCAGGAGTTGGAGGTTGTGATCTATGATCATGCCATTGCACTCTAGCCACAGTGACAGAGCGAGACTCTGTCTCAAAACAGAAAGAAACTTCAACCTGCATTTTTTAAAATGTGATAATTACATTTACCTTGTAAGGTTATTATAGGGATTCAAGAACATAATTCATATAAAGTAACTGATATATAGCTCAAAGTGTATTCAAATGTTAGTTCTCATTAATGTTAATTTATTGAGGACTGAAAATAGAAAAATTAACTGGGCATCGTGGTGTGTGCCTTGTAGTCCTGCTACTTGGGAGGCAGGAAGATCACTTGAGTCCAGGAGTTTGAGCTTGCAGTGAGCTATGAGGATGTCACTCCACTCTAACCTGGGCTACAGAGTGAAACTCTGTCTCGAAACAAAATAAAACAGATATTTATTAAGTCCGGACAATGTGCCAGGGACTAGAGTACAAAGATGAGTGTCTCTGCCATCGAAGTCCTCACACTTCAGTAAAAGACACAGGTGCGTATGTAATCAGGCCCAGGACAGAGGCATGAGGCAGGCCATGGAGGGAGTGGGGGAGGGTGTGTTCCTGGCAGCCAGGCTTGGGTGTGAGGCCTTTGGTGATGGGGGCCACAGGCATCCCCAGAGGCCCGGCCCCTGGCCCGGCCGCCCAAGAATCTGTGGACTGACACTGGTTCTTTTGTAAAAATAAATAAGTGAAATGATTTTTAAAGGCAATGCAAACATTTCTAAATCAATGAAACTGAGGGAGCAAAGGGAAGTGAACTAGCTTTGCCTGGGAGATGCTATTCGGAGGTGGATGAATAATTCTCATTCATTCAAGACTTTATCTGAGTCGTTGCAGTACACCAGGCACTCAAGGTATAGCAGGATTTTATCTGCAATTTACAGATGAGGAAAATGAAGCTCAGAGAGGCTATGATGATAAAGTTGTTAGACACTAACACATTATTAAGGGGAGACTAAGGTAATTCTTGGAAGAGCTCTAAAAAGAGAACTGATGCTGTCAGCAGCTTGACGGAGTAGAGTTAAGGAGATGAGTTAGCGAGAGCCTAAAAATCACTCTAAGACTTAAATGAATACTTTACATATCATACAGACAAATGCTTAATGAACCTATTATGATGAATCTTAAGGTTCCCTACCATTCTGGAACATTAGGTTAAGTTCTAGGAGTTAAGTTAGACATATTGGACATCACCAACTACTTAAGACATAATGGAAGCACTGTCTACTCTGCATTCATCATTTACTCTCTGAAGATTCTTAGCCTATTTGGAGAAATGGCTACACATTAAGAAAACGTGACTCAGATTTCATTAGCAGAAAAAGCAAACTATACTGTCTGTGACATCAGTTCATGATTAGCGGTCTTTACGATTTTAATCTTTTGACATAAAAGCCTTTACATACATGAGGCAAAAGCGTCTATTTTAAAAATCGCTAATTTACACCTCTTAAACTGTAAGAGGGGTTATTATTAAAATTGTTTCCTATTAAATAGCTTTCATATGTATAGTTGCTCTTGAAATTTTTCAGAAATTAAATCAATATATTGCTCTTTTGCTTTCTTGAAGCCAGAAACTCAAAGCAGTCCTAGTGTGGAGCTGTAGAATATGGCCTGTTGTGTATTTATATTTACACTGGACTCTTAAGGCCATCTATCAAAGAAATACATTCAATTATCTATCTCAGCCCTATCAATTACAAATATGTGATCCACAAATCTCACTAATTTATAATAGCCACATTAAAAAACTAAAAATAGGTAAAATGTTAATGTATTTTATTTACTTAACCCAATATATCTAAAATACCATCATTTTAATTTCAATGTAGAAAATTATTGAGATATTTTACATTTTTTTTTATACTAAGTCTTTGAAATCCATTTACAGCATGTCTGAATTTGGACAAGTCACTTTTTAGGTGTTCAATAGCTACATACAGCTAGTGGCTACTATATTGATTGAACAGTGCAAATCTAGGTTGTTGAAGCAGGAACTATACTTAATGATTCAGTTATCTGTTTTTCCAGAGGAGCTTTATTTTTTGGTTTGATTATACAGATACTGATTTTCATTTCACATGCAGATACGCAGTCATAGAGTCCTAGGTTATAAATGGAACATTAAACTCAAAGTGAGCACATCAAATCATTTCCAGTGATTTCAACTTATGATATGAATGAATCAACAGACACTTGGACACTTAACATACGCTGAGCAGTGAGAAAGACTGAGTACTCTGCCCTTCAAGGTGAAGGCTGAGAAATATCTAGCAGACACGGTAGAAAAGACAACCAAAAATACAAATTCTACACAAACCTAACTTAAGATTACCAAGAGAATATATTCTATAAGGAATGTAATAAGTAGACTCTTGTCTGGACATGTAGAAGATAATCTTCTAATTGTACTTCTTTCTCCAAATCATTACCTCTAAATTCCATATCTGATTATGTCATTTCCATGTGAAAGAATAACTCATAGACTCTAATTGCCTATAAGGTAATGCTCAAAATAAAACAAAGCAAAATATCTCCTCTCTCCCACCCAAACATCTTGGCACGGCATTTAAGGCCTTTCATCTTTTGGTTATTTCCGGCCTACTTGCCAACCAATCTATGCTACTTGTAATTCCTTGAATATATCAGGAATTTTATACTTTCATGAAAATTTCTGCTGTGTCGCCTCCTTCTGGAACAAATTGTCTCTTCTCTGCATATCATATCCTTCAAGTCTAAGCTCAAATGTCCCTTTCTAGCCTGTATTGCTCTTTGATTCTCTACTTTCTATAGGCTGAATTAATAATTCTCTTTTCTATTTACAAATGATTGCTTTCCAAGAACATACTTTGTATTAAAAGCTGACTATTCAGATGCCCAGTCTAGGTCAGGCAAAGTACAGGGTGAGCCTGAAACATCTTGTTCCAGAAAGCAAGAGGGTGCTCAAAAACCAACTTAGACCTGTCAAAAGGACACAAGGGCTGGGACAAATTTGGAACACTTTGAGATAGAAAAGAATACTGAGAGAAATGCATTACAATATACTGAATAATGAAGACATCTCCAAAGGCAGGTAGAGAGAGGAAAATCTCTTCTTTACAGAGGAATGCCAACTACTAAAGGAAGGAATGGCAGAATTAGAGAATTAGAAAGGTACCATTTTACGGCCACCAGTGTAATAATTGGTTTAGGCAAGAACCATCAATGGATGCTAAAATCACTGCGTGAAATGTTGTTGGGGAACATGATATCACGCAGTTTCAAAGCACCACTCTGGGTATTATCTTTAATTTCAAAAGAAATAAGGGTGTTAGATCTCGTGAGTACCACCATCTTAGGCAAATGAGCAAACCTAGTATCACCAATAAACGGACAAACCAGTATCATGTGCCTCCTGATGTGATGCTAGGCATGACCACAACATCACCTATGTAATCATCTTTGCCAAAGATGCTTGACCTGGATCTAATCACGGGGAAACAATCGGACAAATGCAGAATGTGGGGCAGCTGGCAAGTCAGCTGGTCTGGGCTCTTCAAAACTGTCAGTGTCATGAAAGCCCAAAAAAGCAGAAGGACTTTTCTAGATTAAAAGAGTTTAAACAGACATGGCAACTAAATACAATGATTTAGATCCTGGATTTTAAAAAGGTGTAAAGAGCATCACTGGGCCAATTGGGGAATATGAAAATGGACTGTATATTATTATTTTTTCAATGTTATATTTTTGGAGTAGATAACAGCATTATGGTTATGTAGGAGAATGTCCTTAAAAGATACAAACTGAAGAATTTCAGGGGTTTAGTATAATCATGTCTGTGTGTTATTTTCAAATAGTTCAGAAAGTAAAATACACACATATAAAGAAAGAAATACAAATGTAGGACAAATGTTAGCAGCTGATTAATCTCAGTGGAAGGTATACAGATTCTGCTGTACTACTCATTCAGTTTTCCTGCAGGTTTGAACTTTCTCAATATTAAAATTCAGCATTAAAATCTGGGGAAAAACTTGGCAAAAAAGGCTACTTATGAGGGGAAGTTCTTCCCTCTTGTTCACCTTTGTTTTCCTCAAGAGCTGAAGTAATGCTGTTACAAGGCATTAAGGAAATGTTCATTGATTTGAAGTGCACCAAAATAAATTCAAACTGAAGAAGACGTGTGCCAGATTTTGGAAGAAAATGATCTGGTCTGTACTGCACCTGCATTACACTGCTTAGAAGAGCTGGGAAAGAGATGCTGAGCACACAGCCTGCACGTGGCGAGGGTCCTGCCTTTGTCAACCTACTGGAGCTCGCCAACGCTAGCCCTCACTTACACTCACTGATGCAGGAGGACCTGAAAATTAACCTGCATTATCTACCAGAACTTCTCAGTGCCTGGGAAAATGATAAGAGCAAAACTTATTGTTATGCATGTCTCTGATAAGGAGCTGTCAGCCCTGCTTTCTTTTTGGACCTTATCTCTCGAAACCCTGGTCTGCTAAAGACTCTTCCCAAGGTGAGCGCTCATCACCTCTCTATCCTGACAACTAATCCTTTCTGGACCTCAAGTGTCCAAGGAAGGGCTATTATAATTCTATTTGAACGAGGCTGCATTTATCTTCATCTCTCTCAGAAGTCACTCATTTCCCTTGCCCTTGGATTAGGGCTGGGAGGCATTAGAAAGTTTCTGAGGTTCCATTATTCTTCCTTCTCCACATTTCCTGTGTTATGACTCAGAGCCTGCTGTCCACAAAACAGTTAGACCAGGAAAATGCTGCTGCTTGGAGGAATCAGAACTTATGCCAGTTAGAAAATGTCTACCAAGATCAGCACTTTCAGATGTTTAGGCTTTTCTAAACTAAACAAAAAAATGTCATTACTCTTTGTTAAAAAGAACCCCCTAATGTGTTCGTCATTAGCATGTTCTCTTAGTAGGCCCCATGTTGCGGTTAAAGAGCCAGTCAGAACTGTTTTAAGAAACAAAGGAAAGCTTACTGGGCTTATAAAATGAAAATGACAGTCCAAATCCATAAAATGTGACCTATTTGCTTTAATTATTCGTGGTGATATGAATGATCGGTAAGAGCTCACTGAAAACCTTCAGTGTGGAAAGTCAGCATCAGATCTGAATGTGTGTGCAAAGAGAATGACAGACTGTCCAGAGGCTGCGCTATTGCCTTCAACTCCTGGGTCTGGCATTGCCTCCCGGAACGCTGGCCTGCCCCAACCTCCACTGACACAGGGCAAAGCCGAATGAGTCACAGTCACCCCAGGTTGTTGCTGGCTGGCTGTGGAACAGGGAAAGTCATTTTGTGCTGCTGGGCCTCATGCCATTCCTGAAAACGGAGGTGAATTTTCCATTGTAATAGTCTATGACTTTTGCTGAAAGGTCTTCCGGTGACCTCAGCATCCATCTGCAAAGTGCCAATAATACCTGTCCCCGTTATCTCTAATACAGCTATTGTGAAGATGAATGAGTTAATGTGTGTGAAGGGCTTTGACTTCCCCAGAAAAGTGTTGAAAATTTGTTGTATTATTATCATCATTTCATCTGCACTGAGGATGCTTAAAAGTGGCATTTGCTTCTATCCTTCAATGTCAACAGAGATTATTATAAGTACATCAAACAAACGGGAATGGCAAAGAAAAGTGAAGGAAAAAAAAAAGAATATGCTAGGTAGCACAGTATAATTACTTATCAATCTCAAACCTGCAGGTGATATCCACACAAAATAAGCTAAAAGAGGCATAATCCATGCCCTTTTAGAATTTACCAGTCAAATCAGATAACCCCAAACAGACAGGTAAATAAAAAAGCATGAAAACATTGTGCTCTAGAAAAGGCATTAATGTATTGGGAGGAATAAGCAGTGATAAAGGACTATTATAGGATGCAGTACCTCTTCCTTAGCCCCTAAGAATGAGGGAGGAGATCTGAAAAATGAAATGGGTGGAGACAGAAAAAGTTGGTAGCACCTCAAAAAACCTGCTTCAAAGGATATTACTCATGTGAATAAGATTTTATTAAGCTACTCGATTTACCTGTCTATAAGCCAGCCTATATTCAGGGGCATATTTTCCTAGTTGTGATCAAGGTACATAGCTTGAAGTGTGAACTTGCCCCTTACTTACTTACTATTTTTGAGACAGAGTCTCACTCTGTTGCCTGGGCAGGGCTAGAGTGCCGTGGCATCAGCCTAGCTCACAGCAACCTCAAACTCCTGGGCTCAAGTGATCTTCCTGCCTCAGCCTCCCCAGTAGCTGGGACTACAGGCATGCGCCACTGCGCCAGGCTAATTTTTTCTATTTTTAGTTGTTTGGCTAATTTTTTTCTATTTATAGTAGAGACGGGGTCTCGTTCTTGCTCAGGCTGGTCTTGAACTCCTGAGCTCAAGCAATCCTCCCGCTTCAGCCTCCCAAAGTGCTAGGATTACAGGCGTGAGCCACCGCGCCTGGCCTACATATTTAAGCAATTTTTCTGTATGATTACTTGTATCTGTAACAAGGCTATATGCTTAATTGGTGAAAGCACCTACTAATCTTATTTTTAACTGTATAGATTTCAACTGGATGCATTATATGATGTAGGTTCAGTATTAAAGTTGTCATCTTGAGTATAGATGAAGTGGTCAAAGTGTGGAAACCATGGCAGTCAATGACATATTTTGGCTCGTGACATCTGAAAAAATACCTCAGGGTACCCATGGAAGTAAAGTCAGGTGGCTCTAAAAGGGGAAGAAGGTCAGTAAGTCTACTTTATAAGCCACTGTTGCTGACCTTGGATGCCACATCAGACAAAAATGTTTTCTGATTTAGTTAAAAATAGATTTCTTATAGTTTTTCAATGCCAAGCTCTAATATTAAGTAATGTATGTTATATAAGTTTTATGAAATACGATTCAGTGATTAAAGATGAAGACTGTGCAGCAATACAGAAAAGTTGCTTAGCTTAAATATGCAAGGGGCAAGTTCACACTTCAAACTATGTACCTTGATCACAACTGGGAATATATGCCCATGCATATATATTTAAACTTTCTTATGATATTTTTTAACAAATGAAATAACAAAAATAGAATGGCATGGATTTTCATATAAACCATGTGAAGAAGGAACACCTCCTTAAGTCAAAGAGGAAGACCACTTTGGAAAAGTGTTTCCAAATTCTGAGCACAAGGTCCTCATATGTTAGGGTATGATGAGGGCATTTTAAAAAATATCAATTATCATGTATATGTACACCTACCCTCCCGACAAAAACCACATGCACCAATATATTTTTATAAATATTCCTATTTCTGCCACCATGGAAGAAATAGAAAAACCGTGGCATATATTGAGAACTCTCAGGAGTGAAGTTTTAAGTACCATTAGAAGTTGATTTTCCATTTATTTATGGTTGGGAAGATCTAGTCAAATTAATCAAAGAACTCTGAGTCCCTGAATTTATAAAAAGCCCTTGAAATTCTGAATGATCTGCCATGTAAAAATCCCTGTGAGATCCTGGCTCAATCTTGATTAATTCAGCCAGATCAACTGATCCACTCAGGTGATCCCTTGCTGAAGAAATGCCCACTCCTCTCCGGAAGGTGTCCCCCTGCTGCCTGTGTTCCTTAGGGGTTCCCTGTTTTCCTCTTTGGCTCCACTGCCTACTCTACTTTAGAGTTCCTGTCATAATGAATACCTGTCCCCTCCAGCCCCGCCCCACAGTCCACACTTTCCCCTACCAGGGACATCAGTATGACGTGACTTCAGCTCCTTCAGTGACAGAAGATCTTTCTGATAACCTCAGCCTGATACTGCAAGACTCTTGAAAATGAAATCCCAGTGGTCACAGTGGCTTTTCATTGCCTTGTTGAAAAATATTTATCACACTGAAATAGTAGATGGATATTTACGATCAAGCAGAGTTCATTAAATCATATGTCTGTTTTTAGCACAGAATTTCATTTAGTGAGAGTCTGACCACTGTCTTTTAGGAAAAACAGCATTTGATTTAAGGTCCAAATGTTCTAATATTAGCAGATATGATTTGTTATATCAAAGGTAATGAAGCAATGTCTTAGACTTTGTCCATAAGCCTATAAATATATATGCTTGCTCCTAGTATATTTCATCATGACCTATTTTCATTTTTAATTTCCCCTTACTGATATACAATAATAATATTTCATGTTAGGAATAGCTGGCATCTTACTGTATGAATATTCTAACGAGTCTGAAAATATTAGCCATTCTTAAGAACAAGTTACTTTAATTCACAATTAATATATTTTCCCTCCTGCTCTGGTTACAGTAATCCATTGTTCAATATTCATACCATGAACCTTTTCCTGATGACAGCCTGAAGTTCTCTTTTTTTGATGAACCTTCTTTGCATTAACTATTTGCATGCAAAGTTGCATATTATCCCAGCCTCAAATTTGTGACTTTGTTTAGCATTATATTAATACTATATCACTGTGGAGAGGTGGCATGTATCTTATACATTAAATATTTAAGTATCTTTTTCTCCCAATTAGATTATGCTCCTTCTGGGCATAAATATGACTTGGTCTAACAACTTCTCTTTTTTTTGAGACAGAGTCTTACGCTGTTGCCCAGGCTAGAGTGCCGTGGTGTCTGCCTAGCTCACAGCAACCTCAAACTCTTGGGCTCAAGCGATCCTCCTGCCTCAGCCTCCCGAGTTGCTGGGACTACAGGCATGCGCCACCGTGCCCAGCTAATTTTTTACACATATATTTTTAGTTGTCCAATTAATTTCTTTCTATTTATAGTAGAGACGGGGTCTCACTCTTGCTCAGGCTGGTTTCCAACTCTTGACCTTGAGCGCCTCAGCCTCCCGGAGTGTTAGGATTACAGGCGTGAGCCACCGTGCCCGGCCCTGACTTCTTTTATTATAGAATTTCTAATCTGAAAGGGACCTTATCTATACCCAGTTCAGTGGTTTAGCACAGACAAAAGTAAAACTTGCCCTCCTTTAACCAGTTAGGAGTGCCAGGCTCAGGGTTCTACTCACCTGGCTTTACCTCACTTCCAACCAAATGGCCACAGGGACTGGCTAGGTTGGTCTTTAGGCCTTCAGAGAATGTAGTTCAAGGACCATTAGTCTAATATCCAACCACTGTATTTCAAGATGGGAGAAACCAATCCAAGATACCTTATTGAGCTAGGGACAGCCCACAGCACCAGAATCCAAGTCTCTCGACTTGTAGCTCAGTGTGTCAAACTATAGGCCTTCACACATTGGTAGTCTCCAAGAACTTTTTTGGATTAGCTGATCAAAGTTAAATGACTGAAGCTGCAATATTGAATATTTATATTGCTTGAAAATGTGGCTGTGTTATCTAATTTTTTCCTAAAGCTTAGTGATTCTTATAGATTAACTAATGTCATAGGTTTCAAGCTAGGGAGTTTCTCATCCCTGATTTTTGAGAAAGCACTTAACTGTGAAGCACTTTGTACTGAATTTTCTTCTTTAGAAAATGCCCCAATTCTATTTATAAACCACCGTTTATAGGAGTGTTCTCTTGTTGACAGTGTCAGCCACTATTTAATTAAGTAGTATTAACAGTCTAGACAAGAATAAAAGAGGAAATGATCAAACAGGCTTAGCTGCTAGGATGCAGTTCAATACTTGGCTTTTAGTAAAAAGATTTTTGCTGTTAGATAAAAATTAGAGGTGAAATTTCAGTTAATCCACTTTCGCTTTTAATATGGGAAGATTATTTCATGGTATAGAAGAAAAATAACTACAGAGCCTTTATTTGTAATTCTAGGGAAATAGAGAAGATGAAAAAAAACCACTTCATTATGAATGACTATATTTGCAACTGAAAGAATATCCATATGTCTGATATCAATTATACCAAACACAAGATGATTACAAAATTTTTATGTAGAAAAAAATGTTTAGAGAGAAGGATGGAGAAAATTTTATATTGTTTTTATATTATAAAATATCATTCTTCAAAAGTTGAGTCATACCATTTGTACAAGCTAAGATTTTATCAAAGCTGCAAGTTAGGAAGTCAAATTTTTTTTGACATAATATAGTCAAAATTTTTTTGACATAATATAGACAAATTTATAACTTTAATCAATTTGGTAAAAAATATTTACTAAAATTGAACTAATTTTTAAAAAACCTGTTAAATCACAGGTATGTATAAAAATAGCTTGAGAATATCTTTTCATTAAGAAATAAACAATCCCATACACTCCCTGCAAGTATCTAGGTTGACAGGTGTGAAAGATCCCTAGCTTTTCCTTGTTCCTTTGATGCCACCTGTAGTTTCTATATGTCGATAGTTGTTGGGGAGAGTGGGTGGTGCACACCTCTGATTCAGTCCCTCGTGGCGCCTTGTTGATAAGCAGAGTCTCAGCTACTCATTGTGGTTCAATCGGTATTAGATGAAACATCTTACCCCACACTCTTGATAGCTACAACGATGACTTCTCACCTTTTTACTCTTAATCAAAAATCTTTTTTTCAAGCAATCTGGAGAAGCAGATATCATTCTCCTTATTCTTCCTGCAACATCTGAACCATCTGAAAAAATGTGATAGTCACCAAGATGTCTTTTTAGTCTTATGTTGGTGAATCCCTTGCTCCAGAAGTGTGATGTCTCACTCTTCTATACTTTGCTTGATGGTGACTACATGCTGCCTTCTCCTTGGGCACTTGAGGCCATCTGATAGATCTGGAATGACAGCTGTCTTTGATCTTGGCTTTGGGGTAGCTTCAGTTATGAATAGTGGCCATCAGCCTCTTACGCCTCATTCTGTTAGTGCTGGAGTATCCCATCTTCCCTCTCTGATGGAGCGGCAGTGATGTCTGTCCCCTCTCCTGTAAATCAAAGGAGGGGCATCCCTTACAGTATGTGCTGTAGGGCTATGGATGCATGCCAAGGTGTCGTAGGTATTTCTTGTTGTAAGCATTAATTGGACTGACAAGATCTATTTGGACTCTTTCCTTCTCATCTAAGAGATATGTTTAGATGTATGCATGGCAACAGAGATGAACATCCTCCAGATTCTAGGCATGATTTCAGGTATCTGGGCACACCTCTGCCTCTGATATGGGACCTGGTGCACCTTCTTCCTGATACCCTCCTAGGCATTTCACCGGAGAGAGTTAGTGATCTCTTCTTGATTCAGGACTTAAATGTGCTTCAACATAGTAATACCTTTTACTTTATTTACTAAATTTTCCATTTCAGCAGGTTTATTTTTTTCTCTTAAGAGACAGGGTCTCGCTCTGTTGCCCAGGCTAGAGTGCAGTGGTGTCATCATAGCTTGCTGAAGCCTCAAATTCCTGGGCTCAAGCAGTCTTCTTGCCTCAGCCTCCCAAGTAGCTGGGACTGCAGGCATTCAGCAGATCTTTATCTTCCTATATTGCCCCAGTATTTTACATTTTTTAATCAAAGAAGAATAGATTCTTTAAAAATTGTGCCACAAATTCAGATTGCTTTTTTTAAATGGTAGTTTTGTACGGCTCTTATAATGTACAATGCAAGAATGGTGGTATGTTTTAGGATTAGATTCTGTATCTTAATGATTTTATATGTCATGAAAACTAAAATCAACATAAAAAAGCTAGCTTTACTTTTTTTTTTAAAGTCTCATGTATTAGTCATATTGAACTTTATTAGATAGATATCTACCAGGTTTGGTATTGTAAGCTCATGGTCCTCAAATGCAGAACTCTAATGCATCACTAAATTAATATACTGGTACACTCTGCAGGCAAAGGTATTACATTTTTAACAGTGCCTGCACATGGTTCAACCTTCAAACATATTGCTTATGAAAAATTGCAAAAGACACATTTTGGTATGGGTTATTTGTCACTGGTTTCTAAAATGCTAAGATAGAAGGATCTACTTTCTTTTTTGAAACCCAGTATACAAGAGGATTTACTTAGCCTGGAACACAGTTAAGAGGGTAATAAGAAAATACAAAAATTAACAGACTAACTTATGCCCAAGGTCCCTGATAGCTAATTCATGACATTTGGGGTTTAAGAGATGATGATAATTCCAATGGTAAAGAAAAATTACACCTTATAGGATGCTTGAAATCTCTGTGCCTTTCTCCTACTTTGAAAATTTTTTTAACATTTTGTAAAAATGATGAAATGGGCCAAGTTACTATAATCAACATAGACATTCATATGCTTTGTTATGTACAAGAGGAATTCTTAAGAGTAAAGTGGGGAGTTCTATATAGAGATTGAAAAAAATTCTTAAAATTATGATTGTGTTAATCTCTTTTTAAGTACAAAATTTATTGTGTAAATTCTGACATTACATTGTGATGTTTATTAAATAGTCATGGGTTTAACAAAGGTAAGAAACGTTGGAAAAAGCAGGTATTGAATAAGAACACTGAAAGCGCTACCCCAATCACTGTACTACTAATTTGTTGCGGTAACAGACTTGCCAAGTTCCATATTTCAAGACTCTGACATTATAACAAATATTGGCAGGGCTCCTAGGTAGAATTAAGGGCTCAGTATGTGTGCAAATTTAGGGCCTTGGTATTACGAGCAAAGAACTTTATTAAAAAGAATGAAGGCTATTTTACAATTCTACTAGGACTGTTCTCAATTAGTAGAATCTAGTCTGCCAATTAGAGAAGCTCCATTCAAACCAGCAAATCCCCTAAAGGTACCTCCCTAATTGTTTACATTAAACAAATGTGTTAATATTAAAAATATTATATCTAAGGCCAGGCGCGGTGGCTCACGCCTGTAATCCTAGCACTCTGGGAGGCCGAGGTGGGCGGATCATTCAAGGTCAGGAGTTCGAAACCAGCCTGAGCAAGAGCGAGACCCCATCTCTACTAAAAATAGAAAGAAATTAATTGGCCAACTAAAAATATATAGAGAAAATTAGTCGGGCGTGGTGGCATGTGCCTGTAGTTCCAGCTACTCAGGAGGCTGAGGCAGAAGGACTGCTTGAGCCCTGGAGTTTGAGGTTGCTGTGAGCTAGGCTGACGCCACGCATGGCACTCTAGCCCGGGCAACACAGTGAGACTCTGTCTCATAATTTTTTTTTTTATCTATAGTTTACTTACTACTCAAATCATGTAAACCCAGGAGAGAACCGGGTTTTGCTCTATTATACCTGTATATTTACCATAGTACTTAGTACATAGTGGACTTAAATATTTATTGAATGAACAAATATCTGAGTTAAAAGAACAACACAAAGACTAAGAATGACTTTGGTATCTATAAAAAAGAAATCTGACCTGAAACTGGATGTCTGCTCTGCAAACATCCATCCAGCCCTGGGTCTAGATCTCAGCTAATTCACCCAGACAGCCAGGATACACACAAACCCACACTCCTTTGGTGTTTATTCTCCTTAAGCTCCCTGGTCAAGCGTCTCTGAGAGACTTCAAAAGACATCCCTTTCCTAGAACTCAGCACTTCCTGAACTGGTTATTACTGATTGAAACATGCCAAGCCCAGGTTTTCCAGATCTTATTTAATATTGCTTCTAGACCACCTCACACGGGGGTATCCAGAAGCACAACCCTGGCTGAAGGGCTAGACCCTTCCTTCCCATTCTCCCCTTTTCATCTGTCTCCCTATGCTTTGAGATCATGGGCAACTTCAGACAACCTTTGACCCTGAAAGTACTGCACTGTGTTTCTGATGCCATTTTAGCATGACACTAATGTAAAAGTTGTGGCTCTTTCCAGCTGGATATCAAGGTGTTTCCTCACTAGATGAAAAAAACACTTTCTAAGAGGCTCACTGGTTTTACTACTGGTGGAAACATCCCATTAAATTTTCTTATCAGGCTATAAGGAAAAGAGAAATTCATTATGTGAAGGAGGGACAAGGTAAAGGTTTACTATATAATCAATCAATGGTAATACACCCTTATTTCTCTTATCAGGTAAACTGCCCCTCAGGGCAGTTTTATAGGAACAAGGAGATTTCTGGAATCTTAACAAATAATCCTAAAAATATGCACACTTTGACATATCATTAATCCTAACATTTATCATGCCTTATGGTTAAACATTTATAAGGTTAAATTCTCCTTATACTCTCTTAAGCCTGTAAACTGCTAGTATGAATAACAGGTAGGTTTATTATGGTTTTAGACAGCTCTGTGGAGTAATTAGGTAGTGCTTAGGTCAATGTCTGGCACTCTTCAAACTTTGTGATTCCAGATTTGAAAAAGAAATTTGCAACATGATTGACATTGTGGCTGGTTCTTAGATCGATGAAAATGACAGAATGCTGGGTTCAATCTGTCCTAGGTACCTGTGCCAGCTTAGGCAAGTCACATATTCTTTCTGGGCCTGAGTTTAAATGTGCAACATAAAAAATTTGTGTGAGGTGATTTCTTACGTCTCTATCTTCTAGTCCCCGGGTCTTAGAGATTCCACTCTCACAGCCTGGGTTTATGTCATCCATGGCTCAAAATAAAGGGATGTGGTTTCTTGAACTTTTCCTTTACTGTACAGTTTAAAATTACATTTTAATTCCATAAATGCTATTCCCACAAATTCTCTTACCTCCATTCTATTATTGACTATTTCCTGCATTTCTTCTGTCAAGTTCTGTATTCTTTTAACTAGAAGAACAATGAATTCTAAATAGAAAAATCATTTTAAATTTCAATAATAATAATAAAGTGGTAAGAAACTGAATTCACAAATGGACAATGGCACGGCCATATAAAAAATGGAATTCTCACTCATAAACTGCAAAAACCAGGAAATGAGCCTACTATAAGTCTGACTTGGAGGGACTCGGACTACTATTTTTGTTATCAATCCATAAAACCAAACAATGATTGGCTCAAAATGGCCAGGACTCGATTAATAACTGACAGTTTCCCTAATTTCTGGCCCTTCCAACTTTTTAAAAATTTTTTATTTTAGGATATTACGGGGTTACAAACATTTTGGTTACATGTTATGACTTTGCCACACCCAAACCATGACCAAGCAGAGAAAGCCGAATGCGCTGCCCTAACCCGTCTCACAGGATGATGTCCACTTCCCTTTAGCTGCCTCCAGCTTCCCCAGGCTGACAGCCTCAGTCAGGGCACACTGGAAGTCTCTTTTTTTCTACTATGAAGCTTTCCCACCCCTCTTCCCGCCTTTGAGTCCCTGCCAAAATGAGTCTCCCCTCTGCAACTCTGCATAAATACACTGCTTATTCTCTTTTCGTTGGTCTTCATTTATGTCCACAGTGGGAATACAAAAAGATACAGAGAAAGCACTCAACTTCAACTAGACCCCCAAGTGGGACACTCTATTTCCCTGGTTAGTTATTATTTTTAAATTCTCAGTAGCAACTATTTAAAAACTTATACATTAAAACCTCCTACCCTGCCACATGCCTAATACCTATCCACTTTGAGCACATGACTTTGCTCCCTCAAGAAGAAGAACTTCAGCACCTTATCAACAGTCACACCAAATCTATAGCCTCACCCATTCCATGCCTCCCTTCCTCTGGTGACAAAAGAAAAATAGCCATCGCTTCTGTCCAGGGCTCTGCATCCCACTGTCCCTGCCTTCTCATAGCTTTGACCTACAGATTATTCGCCATTCTCTCCTGTATCATCAGACCCTTCTCACCTTCTTATTTCTTTCTACGACACGTAGATATGTCCAAGGCCTTTCCATCGTAAACTCTTTCACTCTCTCCCTCTTTCAGTTATCAATCTCTTTCTCTTCCTCACTGCAGAGCCCAAACACTGGAATTACGTGTCTGTTCCTCAATTCATTCTATAATACAGCCTGCTGCAATGTAGGTTCTCCCTCTATTACTCCAGTAAAACTGTACTAAGATCACCAGCGACTCCATTTTCCCTAAATACAATGTGTGTCTCAGTGCCTAGTGTGACTGACATGTAGTAGACTCTCATTTTTCTGGCTTTCATAATTTTAAAAATAGCTTTGCATTGGCATGTAGCTTTGCTTGAATTAAGTTATATAATCCTCACAACCACCTGATGGAGTAGGTATTATTACTGCCATTCCTATTTTGGAAATTAGGGCTCACAGAGGTTAAATCTCCCCCGGCAGAACACACACCTATTCTTCCTGCCTCTGAAGTAATAACAGTATAGATAGGAGAATACCCTGAAAAATCCTTAGCAGATTCCTTGGCACATGGAAAAGAGCTCAATAGAGTATTATTATTTCTCTACCACCTAAAACAGTGCCTGGCACATGGACTGTACTCAATAAATACTGCCTAATGAAATGTGCCCAGAGAGGTCATCACAGTGATGCTCAAATAATTATTTTTATACAGAGCCGTGGCCTGCCGGGGCTTTAAAAGCAAGTAGGGGCATTTTTCCTAAACCTGGAGGCCTCCAGATGGCTTTACCTGGTCACACAGACTTTAGGAAAGAATAACAAAAAACCCTTTTTATTTTTTTCTTTCTCCAAAACATTCACTCATCCACTTCTGAAAAGGCGAAATTATAGGCAATGTTACTTGGTAATCCCTATCATCTTTTTCCGAAAAGGATTTGCCTTTATCTCATTATAGCAAATATTAGTTTGTAGGTGTGAATTGAGGGGAAGAACAGTGAGGTCTTTTTGTCCTATTATGTATGTGTATAAATATTGAAATTCATGAGATTTAAATTTGAAAATGTGCTACTCTAGGAAAATAAAGTGTAATTATAGAGTTGAACAGAACAAAAGGGGAAATAAGAGCATAGATGTACTGATTTACAATCTTGCCTTTGCTCCCACTGGAATCGATTTAAGAGCGGGGCTAAAGACAGCTGGCAGAACAATAGGCTGTTAACACAAATTATAAGGAAAGGAACTCCCTTCCAATTTCAAAGGAGCCTTTGGAACTGAGCCAGAGGAGAAAACTGAAGTGAGATACTGTATTTATGCTATACTGTAACAGTACTCATGCGGTTTTCTAAGCCTTCAACAATCTTTGCTAAAATAAAAGCATTAGTATCTCTGTCATTGTGTCTAAATATTGTTAAATGCATAGGAAAATCCCCAGAAGGCAGCTGTCAGTCTGCCAAGATGTCCTGAAAAGCTTGCTTACCACCTGGGACGTGTCTTTCCTCGGTGTGAGAACAAAGAGGTATGACAGGATGCGTGGACACTGTGTGACTTCAATGATGTTGCCCTTAAGGTAGAAAATGACGCTGGAACCCAGGGGGCGAAAGACACTCTAGGGAGCAGACAGGTCACTAGTTACAGACTTAGCTGGGTTTCTGGCTTGAAATGCAATACAGGTAAAATGCTTGGCAAGAAAACTGTAAATTTTAAAGAAGCTTACAAAGCAAATTTGGAGGGGAAAGGAAAAAGAGTCGTCCAGATAAACTATCAAAAGCAAGCAGTACAGACGGTGTGCTGTCTTCCTGGATGCCGTGTCCAGGTCCGGAGGATGTTCTGCAACTCTCATGAGAGCTGACTGGGAGGGCTCCCCAGGGATTAGGTCCCATGGGCCAATCGAGAGCATGTTAAAAAGAATTCTAAACAACAGAACTCTATATTTTATCACAACAGACCAAATATAACTATTTTATAGTCGTAATACTGAGGATGGGCTCAGCACTGGAAAATAAGAAACAGAAGGGTTTCCTTTATTTAAATGAATACTTTAAAAAGATGGGAAAATAGAAAAACTAAAAATTGGGAAGATTGGAAAGCCAAAATGTGCTACATTCAAAAAAACAGGGATCTCAAAGCTATGTTTGGAGCAAAGGAGTTGATTTCTGTTGGGAGAAGATGATGTGACATCAACCACTCCACTCCTACTTGGCTTTCATATTCTTCATCAGAGAAAATGATCTTGTGTGTTGGACACAGGAAATTGAGCTTAAGGCACAGGATGACATTAAAGGTCTGTTTGCTGGACTCAGATCACTGAAAATAATGTCCAAGCCAGGTACAACAGCTCACGCCTGTAGTCCCAGCATTTTGGGAGGCTGAGGCAGGAGGATTGCTTGAGCCCAGGAGTTTGAGATTGCAATGAGCTATGATGACACCACTGCACTCCAGCCTGGGCAACAGAGCACAACCCTGTCTCAAGAAATAGGTGGGGGTGGTTGTGGAGCGAGATGGCCAAACAAAAACCTCCAGCAACGTCCCTCTGTACTAACCACAAACTCAACAACTAGCCAAGCAAGCAAGCACGTTCGAGAGAACCAAGAATCAGGTGAGCGATCATACTTACCTGGTTTTAACATTATATCAAGGAAAGAGGCACCAGGGCAGAAAAGACAATTTTGCGTTACCTACTCCACCCCTCCCCTCTCCCCCAGCAGGTCCAGTGAGAGAGAATCTTTGTGCCTGGTGAGGGGAGAGTGAAGTGATTGTAGGACCTTGCACTGAAACTCAGGGCCATCCAGCACAGGGCAGAACTCTGCTGGTGCCATCGGGGGACCATTTAGACCAGCCTGGCCAGTGGGAAATCCTCCACCCTGAAACCGAGTTCTGGCTAGCCCAACCACTGGCTGCCAAAAAACAGCCTGGCACCTGGACTAAATCCATAAGGCAGTTGGGCCAGAAAGGCTGCAGTCCTTGAGCCATTCCTGCTGGTGTGCTGGCTCGGAGTCAGCCAACTTGGGGTGCATGTTATCCAGTGAGACCCCAGTGGCCAAGGCCAAGCCAGTGCCACTGTCACCCCTCCCCCAACTCCAGGCAGTGTGGCTGGGGCAGAGTCTTCTTCCAATTGAGGAAAGGAAAGGGAAGAAAGAGGACTTTGTTTTGTAACTTGGGTACCAGCTCAGCCACGGTAAAATAAAGTACCAAGCAGACTCCTGAAGCTGCTGAGTCTAGGCCTCAGTTCCTAGACAGCACTTCTAAACCCACACTGAGCCAGAAGGAAACGCTCTGCCCTGAAAGGAAAGAACTAGTCCTGGCAGGATTCACCACCTGCTGATTGAAGAACCCTTGGGCACTGAATAAACATCAGAGGTAGCCAGACAACAGTCACCATGGGTGAGACTGGGCTGGCTTCAGGTGTGATCTGGTCCTGGTGGCCCTGAGGGAGTGCCCACGTCACTCCTCCCCCAACTCCAGCAGCCCAGCACAGACAGTGAGGGAAGAGAGTGAGAGATTTTGCCTGGTGATTCAAGGAATCCCAGGATCTGTATTTTACCTAAATCCACTAAGGCGGTACCACCTGAAGTCTGCAAGAATCATAGCATTACTGGGCTTGGGGCACCCCCAGTGTTGATACAGGTGCCGTGACCAAAGACTTAGATCACAGCACTCAGTTTCCTTTCAATATCTAGAAGGCTTTCCCAAGAAGAACAGGTTCAAACAAGCCCAGACTGTGATGATTAAATTAAATACTTAACTTTTCAATGCCCAGACGTCAATGAGCATCCACGAATATCAAGACATCCCAGAAAACATAGCTACATGCAGAAGAATGAAACTGGATCCCTACCTCTCACCTCTAACAAAAATCCACTCAAGATGGATAACAGACTTAAACCTAAGGCATGAAACCTTAAGAATCCTAGAAGAAGATGTTGAGAAGACCCTTTCAGACATCGGCCTAGGCAAAGAATTTTTGAAGAAGACCCCCAAAGCAATCACAGTAGCAACAAAAATAAACAAATGGGATCTTATCAAATTAAAAAGCTTCTGCACAGCCAAGGACACTATCATTAGCGTGAATAGACAACCTACAGAATGGGAGAAAATATTTGCTCTCTACGCATCCAATAAAGGTCTGATAAACAAGAATCTACCTAGAACTTAAAAGAATCAACAAGGAAAAAATCAAACAATGCCATCAATAAATGGGCAACAGAATCTTTTCCAAATGAACAGAAACTTTTCCAAAGATGACAGAATAATGGCCAGCAAACATATAAAAAAAATGCTCAACATCTCTAATCATTAGAGAAATGCAAATCAAAACCACAATGAGATATCACCTAACCCCAGTGATATTGGCCTCTATCAAAAAATCCCCAAACACAAATGCTGGCGAGGACGTGGAGAGACAGGAACATTCCTACACTGCTGGTGGGGCTGCAAATTAGCGCAACCTCTGTGGAAAAGAATTTGGAGATACCCCAAAGAGCTAAAATTAGAAATACCATTCGATCCAGCAATAGCATTATTAGGCATCTACCCAAAAGAGCATAAGACATTCTATAATAAAGACATCTGCACCCGAATATTTATGGCACCACAATTCACTATTGCAAGGACGTGGAAACAACCCAAGTGCCCGTCAATTCATGAGTGGATTATTAAAATTTGGTATATGTATACCATGGAATATTACTCAATTCTAAGAAACAACAGTGATCTACCACCGCTTATATTTTCCTAGATTGAGCTTGAGCCCATTATGTGAAGTGAGGTGAGACAAGATTGGAAGAATGGGCTCCACATGTACTCGCCATCAAATTGGTACTGACTGATAAACACTATGGTGCTCAAATGGTGGTGGTGTTTTCCAGGGATTAGGGGGTTGGGGGGGTAGACTCACAACTGAGGGATGCGGTGAGCATTGTGGAGGGGAGGGGCATACCTCTAACCCTTGCTAGGGAGAGGCAAAGATATAAAATGCAACCAAAATGTTTGTACTCTCATATTTTCCTGAAATAAAAAAAAAAAATTTTAAAAAAAGAACATCCAGGAAAACAAGACCTCACCAAACAAACTAAATAAGGAACCAGTGACCAATCTGGAACAATAGAGATTTGAGACCTTTCAAAGAGTTCAAAATAGCTATCTTCAAGAAGCTCAACAAGGAGATGGAAATATTAAAAAAAAAATCTAGCAGAAAGTCTAGAGCTTACGAATTCAATTGACAAACTTAGAAATGAATCAGTCTCTCAACAGTAGAACTGACCAAGCAGAAGAAAGAATTAGTGAGCCTGAAGATAGGCTATTTGAAAATACACAGAAGAGAAAAAAGTATGCCTACAAGATCTAGAAAATAGCCTCAAAAGAGGAAATCTAAGAGTTAATGGCCTTCAAGAGGAGGTAAAGAGAGAGAGATTGGGATAGAAAGTTTATTCAAAGAAATAACAGAGAAGAACTTTTCAAACCTAGAAAAAGATATCAATGTTCAGGTACAACAAGGTCATAGGACACCAAGCAGACTAAACCCAAACAAGGCTATCTCAAGACATTTAATAATCAAGCTCTCAAAAGTCACGGATAGAGAAAGGTCCTAAGAGAAGCAAGAAAAAAGAAAAAAATAACATATAAAGGAGCTCCAATACATCTAGCAACAGACTTGTCAGTGGAAATCTTACAGGCCAAGAGAGAGTGAAATGACATATACAAAGTGCTGAAGGAAAAGAACCTTAATCCCAGAATATTATATCCTTCTAAAATCCTTCAAACATGGAGGAAAAATAAAGACTTTCCAAGACAAATAAAAGCTGAGGGATTTCATAAACACCAGACCTGTCCTACAAGAAATGCTAAAAGGAGTTCTTCAGTCTGAAAGAAAATGACATTAATGAACAATAAGAAATCTTCTGAAGGTAGTTACAACTCACTGGTAACAGTAAGTTCACAAATACAGAATATTCTATTGCTGTAACTGTGGTATATAAAACACTTTTAGTCTTCCTACTTAAGATATAAGACAAACCTACAAAAAATAATTATGAAAACTTTCCGAGACCTAGCTAGTATAAAAAGATATGGATAGAAACAACAGAAAGTTAAAAAGCAGGAGGGGGATGGAGTTAAAGTGTAGAATTTCTGTTAGGTTTTTCTTTGCTTATTTAAACATATGACAAACAGAGTTGTCATATGTTTAAAATAACTGGTTGTGAAATTTTTTTCCATTCCTGTGATACTTCACTAAGAGGAATGGCCTCCAGTTCCATACAGGTTGTTACAAAAGATACTAGATCACCATTTTTTATGGCTGAGTAGTACTCCATAGTATATATAAACTACAATGGAAAAACAAACACCACATGTACTCAATACTAAATTGGAACTAATCAATCAACACTCATGTGTACATATAGAAGTAAAATTCAAGAGAAATCATATGGGGGGTGGTGGGTAAATTCACACCTAATGGGTACAATGCATGCTGACTGAAGGGAACACATACCTTTGACTCAAATTGTATAAAAGCTAATTATGTAACCAAAATTTATGTACCCCTGTAAAATTCTGATATAAAAAATGAAAAAATTAAAAGAAATTTTTTTTGCAATCTTCATGGTAATCTCAAGTCAAAAAACCTACAACAGATACACAAAAAATATAAAGCAAAAAATTAAAACACACTACCAGAGAAAATCACTTTTAACAAAGGAGACAGGAAGGAAGGAAGACAGAAAGAGAGGACCCCAAACCAACCAGGAATCAAATGATGACATGGCAGTAGTAAGTCCTTACCTACCAATAATAATACTGAATATGAATGGACTAAACTCTCCAATCAAAAGACACAGAGTGCCTGAATGGATAAAAAACAAGATCCAACTATATGGTGCCTGTAAGAAGTCCACTTCATCTCTAAAGACACACACAGACTGAAAATAAAGGGATGGAAAAAGACATTCCATGCAAATGGAAACCAAAAAATCAGGAGTACTTATACTTCTATTAGATAAAATAGATTTCAAGACAACTGTAAAGGGATACAAAGAAAGTCATTATATAATGATAAAAGGGGCAATTCAGCATGAGGGTGTAACAATCCTAAATATATATGCACACAACACTGGAGCACCCAGATATATAAAGCAAATGTTATCAGAGCTAAAGAGAGAGACAGATCCCATTATGATAGTAACTGGAGACCTCAACACTCCACTTTCAGCATTGGACAGATCATCCAGACAGAAAACCAACAAAAAAAACATTGGACTGAATCTATACTACAGATAAAATGGACCTAAGAGATATTTACAGAATACTTCATCCAGCAGCTATAGAATGTATATTCTTCTCCTGAGCTGAAGGATCATTCTCAAGGATAGACCATATTTTAGGCCACAAGACAAGTCTTAAAGAATTCAAACAAATTGGAATCATACCAAGTATTTCCTCTGACCACAATGAAATAAAACTAGAAATCAATAACAAGAGGAACATTGGAAAATATACAAACACATGGAAATTAAACACTGTGTTCCTGAATGACCAGTGGGTCAAGGAAGAGATTAAGAAGGAAATTATAATAAAAAATTCTTCACAACAAGTGAAAATGAAAACACAACATATCAAAGTCTATGGGATATAGAAAAGGCAGTAATAAGAGGAAACTTTATGACAATAAGGGCCTACATCAAAACAGTAGAAAAGCTTCAAATAAACTAATGATATATCTTGAAAATCTAGAAAAACAAGAGCAAACCAAACCCAAAATAAGTAGAAGATAAGATATATAAAGATCAGAGCAGAAATAAATGAAACAAAAACATCCCCAAAAGATCAACAAAACAAAAAGTTGGCTTTTTGAAAAGATGAACACAATTCACACACCTTTAGCCAGACTAAGACAAAAAGAAAAAAAGACCCAAATAAATAAAACCAGAGACAAAAAGGGACAATACAATTGATGCTGCAGAAATCCAGAGGATCATAGAGACTACTATGAGCAACTATATGCCAATAAATTGGAAAACCTAACAGAAATGGATAAACTCCTAGACACATACAACCTACCAAGAATGAACCAGGGAAATCCAAAACTTGAATATACCAATAATAAGTAATGAGAAAGAAGCAATAATAAAAAGTCTCCCATCAAAGAAAAGCCCAGCACCCTATGGCTTCACTGCTGAATTCTGTCAAGCATTTAAAGAAGAACTAATACCAATTCTGCTTAAAGTATTTCCCAAAAAAAGGAGGGGGAGGAAATACTCCCCAACTCACTCTATGAGGACTGTATCACCTTGATGACAAAACCAAAGGCAACAAAAAAAGAAAACTATAGGCCAATACTTTTGAATGTAGAAGCAAAAATCCTCAACAAAATATTAGCAAACCGAATTCAATAAAACATTCAAACATTCAAAAGATTATTCATCATGATAAAATGAGATTCATCGCAGGGATACAAGGATGGTTCAACATATGCCAATCAATGTGAAACATCGTATCAACAGAATGAAGGACCAAATCCATATCATCATTTTCAATTGATGCTGAAAAAGCATTTGATAAAATTCAACATTTATTATAAAAACTCTCAAATAACTGGGTATGGAAGGAACTTTCCTCAACATGATAAAAACCATTTATGACAGGTCCATAGCTAGTATATCATACTGAATGAGTAAAAACTGAAAGCCTTTCCTCTAAGATCTGGAACAAGAGAAGGATGCCCACTTTCACCACTGTTATTCAACATAGTACTGGAAGTTCTAAATAGTGCACAGTCAGACAAGAGACAGAAATATAGGACAGCCAGATTTGAAAGGAAGAAATCAAATTATCCTTGTTTGCAGACTATATGATCTTAGAGAAACTTAAAAAAGACTCCACGAAACTATTAGAACTGATAAGCAAATTCAGTAGAGTTACAGGATACAAAATCAATGTACAAAAATCAGTAGCATTTCTGTGCCAACAGTAAACAATCTGCAAAAGAAACCAAGAAAAGGAATCCCATTTGAAATAGCTACAAATAAAATAAAATAGCTAGGAATAAGCTTAACCAAAAAAGTGAAAAGTCTCTATAATGGAAACTATAAAACATTGATGAAAGAAGTTGAGGACACAAAAAAATGGAAAGATATTCATGCTCATGGATTGGAATAATATTGTTAAAATGTTCATACTGCCCAAAGCAATCTACAGATTCAGTACAATTCTCATCAAAATACCAATGACATTCTTCTCAGAAATAGAAAAAATAATCCTAAAATTTATATGCAATCAAAAGACCAAGAATAGCCAAAGCCATCCTGAGCAAAAAACCAAAACTGGAGGAATCATGTTACCTAACTTCAAATTATACTATAGAGCTGCAGTAACCCAAACAGCATGATACAAGCATAAAAACAGACATAGACCACAGAAACAGAATAGAAAACACAGAAATAATGCCATACATCTATAGTGAACTTATCTTTGACAAAGGTGCCAAGAACATAGAGTAGGAAAAAGACAACCTCTTTAATAAATAGTGCTGGGAAAACTCGATATCCATATGCAAAGAATGAAACTAGGCCCTTTATCTCTTGCCCTATACAAAAATCAAATAAAAATGGATTGAACACTTAAATATAAGCCCTGAAACTATTAAATTACTAAAATAAAATGAGAAAATGCCTCAAGACACTAGTCTGGACAAGGATTTCTTGAATAATACGCTCAAAGCAGAGGCAACCAAAGCAAAAATGGACAAATGGGATCACATCAAGGTAAAAAACTCTGCACAGCAACGAAAATAATCAACAAAGTGAAGAGAACCCACAGAATGAGAGAAAATCTTTGTAAACTACCCATCTGACAAGGGATTAATAGCTAGAATATATAAGGAGTTCTAACAACTCAACAGGAAAAAAACAAATAATCTGATTAAGAAAATGGGCAAAAGATCTGAATAGACATTTCTCAAAAGACAACATACAAATGGCCAACAGGTATATGAAAAAATGCTCAACATCATTAGTTATTAGAGAAATGCAAATCAAAACTACCATGAGATATTATCTTACCCCAGTTAAAGTGGCTTTTATCCAAAAGACAGGCAATAATGAATGCTGGTCAGGATGTGAAGAAAGGGGAACCCTTGTACGCTGCTGGTAGGAATGTAAGTTAGTGAAACCACTATGGAGAACAGTATGGATCATTCTCAAGGATCTTCAAAAAACTAAAAATAGAACTATCATATGACCTAGCAATCCCACTGCTGGGTATATATCCAAAGGGGGAAATTAAGTAAATTGATAAGGTATCTGCACTCCCATGTTTATTGCAGCAGTATTTACAATAGCCAAGATTTGCAATCAACCTAAGTGTTCATCAACAGATGAATGGATAAATGGATCCTCAAAAAACTAAAAATAGAACTATCATATGACCTAGCAAGCCCATTGCTGGGTTTATATCCAAAGAGGGGAATTAAGTAAATTGATAAGGTATCTGCACTCCCATGTTTATTGCGGCAGTATTTACAATAGCCAAGATTTGCAATCAACCTAAGTGTTCATCAACAGATGAATGGATAAAGAAATTATGGTAAATATACACAATGGAATATTAGCTACAAAAAGAATGAAATCCTGCCATCTGCTACAACATGGATGGAACTGGAGAACATTATGTTAAGTGATATAAACCAAGCACAGAAAGACAAATCTTGCATGTTCTCACTCATATGTGGGAGCAAACAATTGATCTCATGGAGACAGAGGGTCAAATGATGGTTACCAGAGGTTGGGAAGGGTACAAAGGTTGGGGGGGCATGATAAAGTAGGGATGGTTAATGGGTACAAAAATATAGTTAGATAAAATGAAAAATATTTGATAGCACAGTGACTCTAATCAACCATAAGTTAGGGTATTCTTTAAATTACCTAACAGAGTGGAATTAGAATGTTCTTAAAACAAAGAAATTACAAATGCCTGAGGTGATGGATACCCCAGTTAACCTGATTTGATTAATTCACATTGTATGCCTGTATCAAAACATCACATGTACCTATAAAGATATATAACTATGATGAATCCATATTTATTAAAAATAAAAATTAATGAAAAGAATATCCATCCATCACTCTTAAGTGATGGTTTGCTTTTCAGAAACTATAATTTTATTTTTGTATATTGTCATGAATGAGATGGTGAAGTGTGGTCCAAATGATTATAAAGACATTGATTTAGAGATGCTGACTACCTTTCTCAAAGAGTATTGATGAGTGGCTCTTTGGAAAGGCCTTGAACGTTGCAAGATTCTGTCCTTGGACTGTCTTGTTCAACTTTGTATCATCATCTTGGAGTAACACCTGTAAAGTTAATCTGATCTGTGGATGACAAAATACTTGGAAAAAGAAACTAAACAAAGAATCAAGATTCACAGTGATTCCTCAAAATTAAATTTACAAGCCAAAAGCAATGGGAGAATTATAAAATTTAATAGGGTGAATGTTGTGGTATGTGAATTATATCTTAATAAAGCTGTTATTAAAAAAACAACAGGAAGATGTCTAACTAGAAGATGTAAAACCTCATATTTGAGTTAAAAACAAACATACTGGATGGAGAAAGCTTAAGTGGTAAAGGTCTTAGGACTGCGGTAGACTATAAGCTCAGTAATGGCCACCCCTACCCCTAGATCCTTAGCACCAGACATAATTCTGCCACAGAGTATGCATAATAAATATATGTTAAATAAATATGTTGCTTAAAAATAACACAACAAAAGAAAAGCCCAAATCCTACAACAATCTTAAACTATTAACACAAGAGATTAAAAATAAGAGTTTCCAAATGGTGGTAGTACTCACCAGGGATTCAGGGTTGGGCGGGGAGACCCACATTCTAGGGATGTGGCGAGCATTGTGGGGGGGAAGGGAATACCTCTAATCCTTCTTAGGGAGAGGCAAAGATATACAGTATAACCAAAATGTCAAAAAAAACCAAAAAACTTTTATTGGATGGTGGGCAGGTGGGGGGGCAGGAGGGGAAGGGTGTATACTTACATAATGGGTGAGGTGTGCACCACCTGGGGGTTGGACATGCTTGAAGCTCTGGCACAGGGGGAGGGATGGCAGGGGCAATATATGTAACCCTAACAATATCTGTACCCCCATAATGAAATAAAAGAAAAAAATAAAAATAAGAGTTTTTCTAATTAAATCTGACATATATAGGGAAAAAGACTGGAATAAACATCAAAATATTGACAGTAGTTGTCTTTGGGTTAGAAGATTATGGGGAATTATGACCTCCTTATTTTATATTTTTGTATATTTTCCTTGTGTTCTGGTTTTGCAGGATGGAAGAAATAATATCCTTTCCTACCCATCACCTTACGAGGTTGTTTGAATGACACTGAGTATATTGAAACATTGAGTTGCTTGGAAAAAAAGTTATATGTGCTACTTTGAGTTATTTATATTTTCATATCTTTTTATGTATATTGCTTTTCTAGCCACCTAAACTGTAGATACCCTGATTGAAGAAATGGTGTTTATTACCTTGTCTATAGTCTGATGCTAAAGAGAACAGCAAATTTAACCGCCATCTTTTGCAAACACTATTATAACTGAAATGGAGAAGACCAACATTGTATCCATATAGAAGTTTTAACATCATCCTGATGTGATACACTTTCTGTAAGAAAAGTTACTTGATTCAAACTAAATTTAGGCTTTTATTTCTTTGTAGTGAGAAAAATACACTCTCAGAGTATTAACTTCCTTTTTTTTTTTTTTTAGTGCATGTGATTGTCAATTAGTCTGATGTTACCCTATACCCCTGAAAGAGGACTATCACCTCAAGTTCTACTTCACAGGAGGGTTTTGCCACTCTCTCAGTCAATTACAAGAGTCATTAGAGCAATAACAGAGAAGAAAAACACAATAATAGAGAAGAAAAAGGCCACCTGCTTAGGTAGGGCACTTGCCACAAGGCAGTGGAAAAAAATTCCAAGATCTTTGTGAATGGACAAACTTAGAAGGGATTTGGCTGTTTAGCTCCCATAGTTTTGGGGAGTTCTGGGCCAGACTGCGTAGATGGAGTATATTGCCTGGGGCCTCAGGAATTAGTATTGGTAAGATCTTATATTTCTGCTACTGGTCGTGAAAGAAACCCAGAAGTTAGCTTCTCTAGCCTGGAATGCCCTGTGTAAGTTTGTGGGCTTGACTAGAATAGCATTAAATATAATCACAAAGTAAAGCAAACCTACAACCAAGCAATCAACTCTACCTCTCTTTCCAAGCCATATGTCAGGTTTCTAATTTTCTCATACTTGAAGACCTGAAGCCGGAAGAACTTGTGGGAGAAGGAAAGGTGACCCCAACACAAGGTGAACCAAACCTCTATCAGCTTCATGTCACCATCAGAAATTTTTTAGCTAAACAAATTTGATAGTTTGTGATATGTGCACAAAATGGCTTAGATTATCTTGACAAGTCCGGTTAGTCTATCCAACCAAATAAGCTTAGAGAAAGGAACCTAATGAGTCAAAACAGAGAATTCAAATCACGTTGCATGCATAGGCATAACCACAGTGCATCTTAGCCCAAATGACCTAAGGCTTATGCAAAATATTCTTAATTATGTAGTGCTGAAGATATGAAATATTTAGTCAGAATACGGTTTGAGATTTAAAAACCAAATAAATACCAATTTATGGTAGGTGGAGTTGCAGAAAGCTATTAAAGGATGAATTTGAATAATTATGAAAGAGTTTAAGAGAGTAAACGTACTCTAATATTCTTTAAAATAATTTGCTTATCCAAATAGTTTAAATGATCGATTGTTTATCATGCTATATAAATCCTTTTTCTTTAGATAATTCAAGGTTTAATGAATAATCACACATTCCAAATTAGTGACATTTAATTTAAAGAACTGATAATACCACCTTCAAATATAATAATCATAAATATCAGCAGTTACAAAGTCCTTTATCCCACACAGCCTCCATGACTTATTCTAGATGAGAATGTGACCCTCTAAAATTATGATATATTCTTTCTGAATCTTCTGAATGTGAGGATTGGCACCAAAGTCTAGCATAAGAAATTGTGACCTATTCAAGTTTCTCTATGCATCTGAATATCACATATTTAATCTCCCCAAGTTTTGTCTTATCTCTGGCTATTCTAGTCTTCCCTTAATACCTACCACTCCCCTCAAAGCAAGTATTATTTACAATGTACCACTTACTCTGCTTTCTGTGAAAAATGTATATTCTTGGATATTCAAACACAGGAAGAAAAGATGTTCCATCAATAGAGTTGTAAACTTTTTCCCATTAAAGTAGTATTCCATAGCATTTGTTCAAATGTTAACACTAATATTTAGGATTAAGTGACACTGTCTTTCAAGAGACAAGATTGCTGGGCTAGAAAGAACCAGATAAAGAAGGATTTGAATTCTAGACTGTTAAGCAATAGAAATCCACTGCGTAATTTTTTTTTTCCACAAGGAGTGATTGACTTAAACAGTATTTTAGGAATATTTGACAAATACGACAGCATCCCGAAGTATTTGCATTGAACACACAATATGCTGTTGCTCTGATAAGATGATAACTATTAATCCTTTGTTAGTGAAAACCCAGGCTGTAAATTATTTTTCTGAAAGTACTAAACTATGTTGATTGATGCAGTCAGCTGCCCACGTGAGAAACCAATACCTTGGAAATGTCTAGCTCGTGCTAATGGCTCAGTCTGGGAGCTCTTGATTAGCAAAGCACTGATCTCAGTTCTTGTGCTAAGACAGCTGAATTCATTCATTTCTCCAATAAATATTTTCAAGTACCTACAGCGATAAGTGAAAGTTCACAAATTAAAAAAGAATAAAAATAATGAAAAGGTTTCTGTAACTTGATCATTTTTAGAGGATGGAGATGGAGCTGTGTTGCTCAGGTTGAGGTTTCTGATGCATGAGTTATTGAAGAACTAGAGTTTTTTCAAAAATTTCACTTAAATAATAACATTATAAATTTCTCTACACTATCCTACTATCTCTAGTAGAGGCTTTCTTGGGTATAACAGTATGTACAGTTTTGCAGGAGTTTTCTTCGTGAGCAGGGTGTACTTCTCTGCCCCTTGATGTGGGCTTGGACGTGTGATCGTTTCGGGCAATGGCATGTGAGCAGAGAGGACAGTGTGCCAGGTCAGAGGCCAGGCCTTAAGAGACTTTGCATGTTTCTACTTGCTGTCTGTAGCGTCTCCCACTGCCTTGAGAAGAACAAACTAGTCCCAAGTTCAAAGACAGACACAAGGAGCATGGCCACTCAGATGCACACACACCTATTTTAAGAGTCAGAGCAGCGGTAGTACATCAGGTGCTGGGTACCAAAGTCCAGCTTTACATAGATGAGCCAAATCGTACCTGAGCTGCAGCTGCAGTTAGGTAAATGACTGTTGTTTTAAACCACTGAGTTTTGAGGGGTATGAAACACAGCATCTTTGTAGCAATAGCTAATTGATAACGGTAGCAAAACAGGGATTAGAACTGAAGCTTGCAGGCTCATATTTGAATGTATATCACATGTAGAACTTAAATCTTTCTATTTTCATGCCCTTTCCATAGCCTTTTTTAGTAACTTGTAGTTCTTGGTTTATCTACCTTGCCTTTCTCCTGCCTTTCCTAACAACATTTTTGCTAGTTTGTGTGTATTTTGCAATGCTTTGGAATCAATTTTTCCACTTTACTGACATTTTGTTTTGTTTTCTTGGAAACCTAACTCTTTCAAATAATGGCCTCTTTCTCTAACGTTTCTTTCCACCTCAAAATCCTTACAGAGTATGGATTAAAAAAACCGCTAATAACAATCATTCTTAGCTTATTATTAAATATTAATATCATTCTCACCTTTGTTTACTCTTACCCAAACTAGATGGTGACAATTTAGGGTATACTTCCAGAGGCTTGCTCTGCTTTTTAATTTTTTTTCCATTTATTTATTATTATTTTTATTTATTTCAGCATAAGGGGGTATAAATGTTAAGGTTACATACATTGCTATTACCTTCCCTCCCCCCCGAGTCAGACCTACAAGCATGTCTATGCCCCCGACAAAGCACAATGCACTTATAATGTATCTCTATATATATCCATCCCCTCCCCCCACCTGCCCAACACCTGATAATTTTTTTTTAATAACATTTTGGTTAGATTTTATAATTTTGCCTTTACTTAGCAAAGGTTAGAGGTATGCCCTTCCCCTCCACACTGTTCGCCGTAAAGCGAAGTTCATACACCAGAATGCATGGATGAGAAATGCAAAGTTAGAAACATATCCCATGAAGTGCTTTGGACACTCTGACAGCTGCAATTTATCAACATAAATTACTGTGCTTAGCTGCAAAGATTTTGTCACAAGGAGACAAGGCACTTCCTAAATTGCTTGCTGCCCTCTTTAATAATAATCTTAGTTTTTACAATCCAGATATCCCAGGATAAAAGACATCTTGATGCATACAGAAATGGAAAAATTCAGATTTTATGTACATCACCGGGAGCATCGACACACTATTCATTTTTAGAGTCTTTTTCCCCTCTGTCTAGATGTGGCAATAGATTACTTAGGCAAGAAAACGTGGGCAGGAGAGGAAGCTTAGCGGTAAACAAGTCAGCCTGTCTGCTGTCTCACTTTCCTTTTAATCAAAGAAAAGACCTAACAGAATTCACTGTCATCATCTTAGTGGTGGCTTCTAACAGCACTGGGTAGGGAGAATCCTTTTATCTCTAGCATTACACCAACAAATTGATTTTAAAATGCATGCATTTAACATGTATTCCTAAAGCTGTTATCATTTGGTAAACAGTATGACTAAGTGTCTTTAAACTACTTTAGACACTTTAATTTTTCTCATCTAAAAAAGAAAATATCAACGTGCATATTAGAGATATCTGATGTTTTCTACCACACAAAGTTTTGTACATATTCGCAAAGTCTAATTTGGGGGGTATATGGTTGAATTCCAGTGGACTTTCCTCATACAGTACATGAGTTGAAACCTAGTCCCTGGTCCCCTGAACTCCAAGGCCCTTGCTCACTCTACTGTACACGCTGCCCTTACAGAAAGCACCTGTCCATATGGTCCATTTTTAGAAAGCCAGTTTTAAGCCATAATGCCAATTTCCTGAGTTGCTTTCCTCCAGTGTTGTAAGAACAGAAACTTCTGGTTTAGCCATTATAAACCAGGCTCATTAGGAATCAATAATTTGCATACTTGCTAAGCTCCCTGCCCTTATGGTCTGTGCTACTATCAAAGGAGGGTTGGAAAGACAAGACCAAAGTTATCTATAGTCTCTCTTTTTGAGTACTTGTAAATTCATTCTCTGACAGATGTACTGCAATCCCTAGCTTTAGTGCCTCAGGCCACCAGTAAGGTCATCTGTGGTGCACAGAATAATAGCTGCCCAAAGATGTCCACCTCCTAATCCCCAGGACCCATGAATATACATGTTACATGGTACATGGAGAAGGTTGCAGATGGAATTGTTTCCTAATCAGCTGACCTTAAAATAGGGAGAATATCCAGGATTATTCAGGTGGACCAAAGGTAATCAGAGGAGTCTTTAAAAGTGGAAGAAGGAGGTCAGAGTGATGTACTGTGAGAAAGACTTGGCCCAACGTTTCTGGTTTGGGAGATATGAAAAAGAGCCAAAATCCAAGAGTGTGGCTGGCTTCTAGAGGCTGAAAATGCTAGAAATATTCTCCCCTAGTGCCTCCAGGAAGGATCACACTGCTGACACCTTATTTTGGCTCAGTGAGACCCACTGCAGATTTCTGAACTACAGAACTACATGAAAAATTTGTGTTTTTTTAAGCCATTAAGTTTGTGATAATTTGTAATAGCAGCCATAGGAAACTAATAATCATCTTATTTATGAAACAGGTTACCAGTAAGGCTATCTAAATTATGGAAAACTGAAAGACAACAAGAACTTAAAATATAAAACAGCATCTTATTTCAATAAAACGTTTTATAATACGAAAGCACAAGAAAGAAAATAGATACATTTGACTTCACAATTAAAAACTTTGTGCATCAAAGGATAATATCAAGTTATATGAAAAGACAATCCACAGAAAAAAATATTTCCAAATCATATATCTGGTAAGGGTCTAGCATCTAGAATATATAAAAATAAAAAGATATGTATAGGTATTTCTCCAAAGAATCTCCAAACAATTGGTCCAGAAGCACATAAAAAGATGTTCAACATCATTAATCATTAGGGAAATACAAATGAAAACCATAATGAGATACCAGTTCACACCTGTGATGGCCACACTCGCAAAAAAAAGGAAAAGAAATGTTGGTGAGGATGTAGAGAAAATAGAACTGTCATACATTACTGGTGAGAATATAAGATGATACAGCCCCTGTGGAAAACAGTTTGGTGGTTCCTCAAAAATTTAAATATAGAATTTCCGTACGACCTAGCAATTCTACTCCTAGGTATATACCCCAAAACATTGAAAATATGTGCTCACACAAAAACTTATACACAAATGTTCATAGCGGCATTATTCATAATAGTCAAAAACTGAAAACAACCTAAATGTCCATGAGCTAATAAAGGAATAGACAAAATGCAGTATAGCAATATGATGGAATATTATACAGTCACAAAAAGGAATGGAATAGTTACATACTATAACATGGGTGAACCTTTGTTTTTATGCCAAGTGACAAAAGCCAGATACAAGAGGCTTCATATTCCATTTATATGAAATGATATCAAACGAAATAGTATAACACAGTGGTTAAGAGGCAGACTTTGGTGTCAAATTCTGGATAAGTGTTCCAATTCTGCCTCTTCCCAGCTATACGATCCTGGGCAAGCTATTTAACCTATCTGTACCTTAGTGTTTTTGTCTATAGAATTGGTATACAAATAGTACCTACCTTAGATATTGTTGTGAGGATTAAATCCATTAACATGTAAATTGCCTAAATGAATTATTCCACACATAGTAAGTACCTCATAAGCATTTGTTATTGTAGTTTTAAAAAATTATTTCATTGCCACATAAATGAAGGATATAAAATCTATTCATAATAGGAACTCATGGTGGGTATCATTTATGCAGTTCAGAAAGTTCTCAGGAAATCACACACAGAAAAAAGTATGTTGAAAATATCTAGAGAAGATATTTTACGAATGCCTTCATACATACATCATATCCTTCTGCCTCTCTGTTTCAAATTTGAAATTTACTGAACTGGAGTGTGAGCACCTGAAGGCAAGGGCTGAGTCTTACTTATCTTTGTATTGTGTTGAACACAGGGCCTGAGACACAGTAGGCACGTGATAATGCGTTCTAGAATGGAATGAAGAGATCATAAGCAAAATATGATGGCCAACAGTGATGGCTCCTGGCACTTAGAAAGACTTTAAATAATACATTCTTAAATCTCTCAAATGCACATTTAAGATAAAGAAAGTGAGGTTTATCTTATTTAGCAATGTTCAATGACTAAAATGGGAATGTTAGTCATTGCTTTCTGTTGCTTTAAATCCTTTAATATTTTTAGCAAATTGAACACTTAGCATTCTTTTGTATTTTTATTATAAATAGTATTATTTGTTTCAGTATTATGATATATTTCAGTATAAATAAGCTGAAGAGGGTTAAGTTTGAACATAATAATTAAAAGTCCTTAAATTCGATAAAACGGTTCACTCAGCCTTATTAGAAAACATGTTTGTTTCACAGATAATTCTATTAGTAATGTTTTAATCCTCTAAAGTATACTGATAAAGAATATTATGAAATAATAATACATCACTTTAATTTTGTTTTTACTAACAGTAATGTACAGATTAAGCCCCTCTGCTTCTCTGTCAAAAAATAAAAAAGATCAAACAATGCAGGTTGTGATAAGCATATAATATTTTATTACATTATGCTAGTAGGTCCAAGGATCAATGGAGATAAAATCTGATTAATATATTTATCATCTTTTTTATGTAGCTTTTAATAAAAGAGGACTCATGTTTCTATTTTGTAGAGACATTTAACTTCCTCACCATGTCATTCTCAAGTTATTTTTAAAACATAAGAGCTACTCTCTACCTCTTAACCAAAGAAAAGTCAAACAGATGCAGCAAAATTCAGAGAAATATTGAACCGAGTACTACAAAGCCATGTGCTTTCTTTGCTTTTCCCCGGAAATATGAATACACGTTCAGATTTTTGAAAGGGCTGCAAAGATACAGAGGTAATGAACAAGACTTCATTTCTTTATATGTCAGCATGGATTTGAGCATATTTATGTAATAAAATGTCAGGAATATAAAGATGAGCAGTTTTTATTGAAAATATTATAATGATTCCATGTTTTGGTTCCTAATTTCTCTGCTGTTCATTTGTGTTTTGATTCCTTGAGAACTGATAGTCTTTTTTTAAAAATTTATAAATGTATTATATGAACTAAACGACCAATATCATTTGCCCTGCCTAATAAGGAGTCATCTCCTAATTGCTCAGGCTATAAGTTTGAGTGGTCTTAATTGCATTTGTTGGAAAGTATCTTGCTATTTGGCACTTGTGTTTATCACACTATCTTACACATAGTAGGTGCTGAAACAATCATGACTTGTTTTCCCAGGTAGATTTCAAGTGCCTGGAGGGCAGAGATTATGTATTATATGTTTCTAGAATATTTTACACCCTTTAGCTTGGTGTTGAGAACATGGCAGGTGCCATTAGCCAAGACAGTGTGGAGCCTTCTTTTAATTCTTGTTATGAATTAAGCCATACTGGGACTCCTTTACCACTTACCAAGACACACGCACTCTGTCGCACACACCCATGCCTACCCCCGCCATTAGATGTGTATTTTATGCAGCAGAGGCAGATTAATGAAGATACACTTGCTCACAGGGAGTTTTATTTTATTCCTACCTTCTGTGCAATCAGCAGTTTTCGTACATTCCCCTAGAAAATTTTCAGAAAAGGTGAAGCATTAAACAATTCTAATTCCTTGTGATAGAAGAAGTACTCAAGCAATACTGAGCGTGTGCAGAGCGCTAAATCAGCAGCTGGCAGGGGCTCTTCTCCATTCTCTCCTCTACAGATTGGAATTATGTAAGTCGTTGGCATTCAAAAGGAGATATTAAGTAAATAATTTTTTCTAGTGAGGTTGGCAGATTTCCTGTGTAGTATCTCAGAGAGAATATGAAATCTCTGGTAACATGTACATGTAAATGTCACTTGCTGAAATAAAATACCACTACTATTAAGACCACCTTAAATTTAGACAGATTTTCCAACGTATATAATTAAGACCTCACTTCTCTGTCATAGAAGCGGTGGAAATTGGAGGGGAAAGGACATTTATCATTGTGTAACAGATAAGGAAACTGAGGCAGAGAAAGTCTAAAGGATTTACTATTGGTTGGGAGCTAGTAGATTTGTGGCCAAAACTCAGGATTCCTGACTAAATCAATCAACTAAACATTTATTAATGAATATGCATCACTTATAAAATATTACACTAAAACTTTCTTCTTGAGGAAGTGACAGTAGACATAAAAAGATAACACATAAAGATGTGGAAAGTTAAGTTATAATAAAAGAATTAAAAATTTAGATTTCCAAATTAATACCTATACAAAAGAAAAAAAAACCTCAGGAGATTATTTTGGGCTGTGGTATCTCCTAGTATATTCATTTCCCATTCTAAACTTTTTCTCCTTCCATATTTAATACTGAGACTAGAAGATAAAACTGTATTGATTTTCTTTCACCATCTTGCCCAAAGTTTAATCTTTCTTTCAGATACTAGAGGGAAATGTTTGTTGATTCTCATCTATAGTTAATCCCTCTTCCTATGTTCTAGGGCTTCTCATTGCCCCTTCGTTCTAGGCCCTCACGAGTCAGGGTGTGGTCTGCGAACCAGCAGCTTCAGCATCTCTTGGCAGCTTGTCCGAAAGGCAGGGTCCTAACTCACCTTAGTCCCACAGAACAACAACATGCAGTTTAACAAGACGCTGATTTAAAATGTGAGAAGTGCTGATCTAGGCCATTCTCTCAAAAATTAACCCTTCTATTTCTAACACCAGTAGTTTCCTTTTTTCACCATTTCCTTTTTCCTTCTTGAATAACCTAGGGTTCCTCATTAAGAAACAAAATAAGAACAAATTCCTCCCCATGCCCCACCTTCAGTGACTGATATCTCTTTTAGTTTTAAGGCCATCTCACTTTTGTTTCTGTGGTTACCATGTTCCTGGAATCAATTCTGTGCCCCTGCTCTCTTTATTTTTAATTCACTTAGTTCCTTCTTAAAACTCTGAAACTTAACTTTCACTCCAATGTAGTTTGAACACATAGAAAGGGAGGGCAAGCACACGTGTGTACACACACAGATGTACACACGCACACACACACAAAGGATGTAGACAGTTAACTCTGGTGAGGTTAGATCAACTTTTAAAACTTCCATAGTCCCCGTGCTGATTGGAAAATTAGTGATCTTAGCCACATGTGGTGCCTGACGATTTTCTTGTGCCTACTCTTATCATGAATCTATTCAAGCTCATCCACATATCTGTGTTCCTGTTTAGGGGTCTGGATTGACCTACACTCAGACAAATTTTTTGAATGTCTACTGTAGAAGTGCCCAAACCTTGAAAGAAAATTCATATCTCTGCAGAAATATTACAAAAGTATATGTAGACTCACAATTCATGAAAGTGAAACAAAATGGGACCTAGTACTTAAAACCTATCTAAGTCAGATTTTCTTCCTGAAGCCTTCAGTTGGCTGAACCTTACAAGACAGAGGCCCATCTGCAGTCTTGTGTTGGAAACGAAGAAAAGGAAAAAGCCATCATAGAAGCCATGAGATTCCTCACCATTAAGTGTCAGAAAAAAAGCTTATGCCATTGAGGAACAAAAACCAAATCCTCCTCTTAATCCCAGTGTCTTCCTGAAGTCTTTTCATACAACAAGGTTTGAAGGTTGAGATGTTTGGAAATTTACTGGCTGCCACTGCTCACTCACCTTCTAGGGATTTTGAGCAGTCTGCTCACTGGTGACGGGATGTTGTGTTATTCATCAGGGCCGCCTCTTAGGAAGAAAATGAAGAGCATAAAAGAAAAGGACCACGGTGAAAATGGGGGTGTGCTGAAAGGTTAATGTGCTCTTCAGCCCACTTCAGAGAGAGCACCGAGCAGCCACGCAATCTGTTTACCTGATGCATGCAGAAAGAACTGTCATGCTTCACCCTTGGAAATGGGCCATTAATCCTGGTGACAGATTATGAATTGTGGAATATGGCCAGCAGCTGGCCAGACAAGGAAGAGTTCATAAATCAGACTCAAAGCAGAAATACCTGACTAAAATTCCTGAGTTCTTTACGGGGTTGGAAAAGGGTCTATATGGAGGGAGTTCGTTAAACTCGTGCGTGCATGTGTGTGTGTACGCATATGTTGTGGAGGGGTGTTGAGTTTCAAAAGGCCTTTGTTAAGGTTCTATAAAGAAGTAATGTTTGCTTTGTTATTTTTGGTTGGATGAAGAGTTTTGCTTCAGCATGTAATGAGGTGGTCCCTGGGTATCAGGGTAGAGGGTGGTTGGGATAAAGATTTTGGTCTTTAACAGGAAATTGGTTCGAGCCTTCCAAAGGAAGAGAGAATCAATCAATTCTCTCAACAAAAAGTATAAATAGTTGATTCTCAGGAATCAGTATTTGTTTATTCTACAAATAATCTGGTAGGGAATACTATACAAATTGTTAAATGGATTAGAATAAATTAAAATAAGGGTTTATAAGCATGTATGAATCAGTATTTGTTTATTCTACAAATAACTTGGTAGGGAATACTATACAAATTGTTAAATGGATTAGAATAAATTAAAATAAGGGTTTATAAGCATGTAAAAAATAGCCAGAAAAATATCAACTAAAATAAAATGTTAACACATAAATGCCCTAGACGAAAAATGATCTAAACCCCTTGTACGAAGATGACCTCTGAATTTGTTTTGTGACATAGGAATGAAACCCAAAAGTGATTTTTAAAAATATTATATGAAAACATGTTCTAATGTGTCCCTAAAGACCATTAAATGTCCGTAATCCTCTAGAAAGGTACTAATAACACACAGAAGACAGTGTTTTCTGTTGGCAATTCATCCTACGTTGATTAAGCACTATTACCAAGGCACTGCAATGGCTGGTTAGATCTCATACCCAGCCTTTACTAATGCTTCATCAGGATAGCACCACAGGAGTTTGTGCTTTCTTGAGATGAAAAATAAGCCTAAATAAATATGTAGATCATTACTCTATTGTTACCAGCATAATCTTTAAATAATTTTATTTTTAAGAATAATGATTTAGTCATGTTTTTAAATATATAAATCACATGCAGAAAATGGAGAAAACTTTTATAAAAATCAAAGGTATGTCAAGCCTTTTAGTTCTGATAAAGCCCCATCTCTAATAATCTACTCTGTTTATCCCCAAAGGCTGCCTCGGGGCCATTCAGAGTTATAATAAATCTATCTTAATTGTTTTCAGATATGAAATACTATATTAATACTTTTTTCCTTTTATTATGAAATTCAACAACTTAAGTTCTCAGGCCAAATTAGTTTCTTCTTCTCTACAGAAACGACTTCTGTAGAACCCTTCTAGTCTTCAGGTATGTTTGTGACCTTGACCAGCATTTTTACAAAGTCGTCCTCAGACACCGACACCGAGTCCCACGGACTCTCACTGCAGGTTCCCTCTCAAGTGCTGCCTTTGCTCGCTCCTGGCGAGGGAGTCCAGTCCAATTGGCAGGAAAAAATGCTTCATCAGCAAGTGTTAAAAAGACTGGAAGCTCTTACAGAGATAATCCATTATTCCATTCTTTCTTTTTCTGCTTAAAATTTGCCCTCAATCTTCCTTTTAAACTGACTTCCTCGGTTGTTTCCTTCCATACACCCGCATCCAGACCCACACCTGTGCACACCTGCGTCCCAGCTCCCTGCTAGGCACGTCCCCGCTGGTGGGCACCTGTGTCCAGCGTGAGCAGCTCCCTGGGAGCTCAGGCTTTTCTGGATGTTTGTGTAGCCAGCTTCTCTATTATGTTCATTTTGTGGCCCTTAGTTAAAAATGCTCTACTATCTGAGTGTTAAAAAGGGTATAAATTTTCTTCATCAAGATACTCCAGTTCTAAGTCTTTTATTACTTTCCTACTGTTTTTCAGTAGGGTCCTGGTGTCTAGCCCTGTCCACAACAACATCCATCCTGATATCAAACACACCATATGTTAATCGTGTGGGTCAGTTTTAGGGCATATATCATATCTTTGTGACATGAATAATATGCATAGTTTTTATGTTTCATTGTGCCTGGTACAAGTTTAAAGTATTAGTAAATAAATTCTAGTGTACTATATAGGTAGTCTAATGAAAAAGAATGTTAATAGTCTGTCTTGCTCTGGTTTTTCATTTTGATATTATTTCACCATTTCTTTCTAACATTTCTCCAAAGGAAATGACTGCCAGACATGTATCTTGGAGGAACAGTGATTCAGGAACTAATCATCAATGAATTCTCAGATCATCTTTAAACTAGTCAGGCAATAATTATCCTAAAAAATAAATTTCTCTGCCTCAGAGAAATAATTATATTTTAAGATTATATTTGAAGGTTTCTTATGGAAACCTGTCTTTGAACACTCAAGCACTAGTGACTGAGTTCCCTGCCCTATGAATAAGGCATCCCGTTAGGTGCTATAAAGAAAAACTTCAAGATGTGTGAAATATAGAAGGTGAGGCAAGCTTAAATTCACAGGAAATTTAATTACATTCAATAAACAGTGATTCAATATAAACATACAAAGACTGTTAGAAGTTAGTATGTTTATCAAATTATAGAAAGAATAATTACTATAAAATTCACTATACTGGCATTGTGTAGAAAAGTATGTAGAAAGATGGATAAAAGCTGCCTCTCAAATGGATGAGTCGTGTTCGATTAAGAAATAAGGAGAAAAGCATTTTGAGCACAAACGCTCCTTTTTTTTTAATTCCTCTAAATCTTTAACAGAGCACAAAAAGAAAATGTTCTTTACTTTTTTTCTTGATGTGAGCTAATATAGCATTAATACCAAAACCTGAAAAAATTAGTTATTTAAGATAACTCTAAGAAATATTAAACATAATTAGTGATAAACTTGACAAAAGATATGCAGGAGCTATAAACTAAAACTTATGAAACATCACTGAGAGAAATTAAAGTCATCCTAGGCAAATATTTAATACATTGCACTCATGGGCCAGAAGATTCAATATTGTTAAAAAGATCAAAGAAGATTTACGCTACCTGATTTCAAGACTTATCACAAAGCGACAGGAACCAAGACACTACGGTATTGGGTATAGACAGTCATACGGAACAGTGGAACGGAATGGAAAGTCCAGAAATAGACATGCGTATATGGACAATTGATTTCAATAAAAATTAAAGCAATTCAGTAGGCAAAAGAAAAATGTTTCAAACAATGCTATTAGAACCATAGGATAGCCATATATAAAAGTATGTACCTCTAGCCTTAACTCGTCATTTATAAAAATTAACTCAAGATACATCATAGATCTAAACATAAGAGCAAAAACTATAAAATGTCTAGAAGAAAATATAAAAAAATGTTTTAGAGATCTTGGGTTAGATCCTTCCCAGCCACTGGCTGCCAGAAACTCATTGAAGTGGACGATGAACGCAAACTTCGTACTTTCTATGAGAAGCGTATGGCCAAGGAAGTTGCTGCCGACGCTCTGGGTGAAGAATGGAAGGCTTAGGTGGTCCGAATCAGTGGTGGGAACGACAAGCAAGGTTTCCCCATGAAGCAGGGTGTCTTGACCCATGGCCGTGTTTGCCTGCTACTGAGTAAGGGGCATTCCTGTTACAGACCAAGGAGAACTGGAGAAAGAAAGCGCAAATCTGTTCTCAACTTGGTTATTGTAAAAAAAGGAGAGAAGGATATCCCTGGACTGACTGATGCTACAGTACTTCGTCGTCTGGGGCCCAAAAGAGCTACCAGAATCTGCAAACTCTTCAATCTGTCTAAAGAAGATGATGTTCGGCAGTATGTTGTGCGGAAGCCCTTAAACAAAGAAGGTAAGAAACCTAGGACCAAAGCACCCAAGATTCAGCGACTTGCAACTCCATGTGTCCTGCAACATAAATGCCGGCATATTGCTCTGAAGAAGCAGCGTACTAAGAAAAATAAGGAAGAAGCTGCAGAATATGCTAAACTTTTGGCCAAGAGAATGAAGGAGGCCAAAGAAAAGCACCAGGAACAGATTGCCAAGAAACGTAGGCCGTCCTCTCTGAGAGCATCTACTTCTAAGTCTGAGTCCAGCCAAAAATAAGAATTTTTGAGTTAAATAATAAATAAGACCATATCCTAAAAAAATAAAAAAATAAATCTCGCTTGATCATAGTGAATGATCCTTTCAATGTGCTGTTGAATTCAGTTTTCTAGTTTCTGTTGAGGATTTTTACATCTATATTCATCATGGATATTGACCTATAGTTTTCTTTTCTTAGAATGTTCTTGTCTGGTTTTGGTATCAATGTATTAAGTATTTTATTTAAGTTAAAAAAGAGCTGGAGCCAAAAACAAAGAATTGCTAACTCTGGATGACAGAAATATGAATGAGAATTATATTATTTTTCTACATTTGTTCATTTCAAAAAATTTCTTAAAAGAATTCAGTTTCTGTGAGGCAAGATAACCACATACATGTACCATGTCAGAAGAAAAACTACAGATAAATTTACAATATATGAAGTTCAATAACTCTAATAAAAAAAGTTTGTTCACATAAGTGATAAGATGAATAAGCCAACAGAAAAATGCAAAGACAATGCATGTGCAATTCAAAAAAGAAATTTATAAATCCTGTAAGTATAAGTGCTTGATTTCCTTAACACTAATTACATTAATAATTAAATTGCAATGATGATTTCCTTTTGGCTGCAATATTATAATAAAAAATCTAGACATTATCCACATACATATCAAAGTGGAACTGGTTAATTAAGTCATAGTAGCTCTATATACAACAGAATTCTATATATGAATTAAATCTGTACTTACATTTAATAATAAAGAAAATGTGCTTTTAAGTAGAAAAGGCCAGTGTGGAAGAGTATGTTCATTAGTATTAACGTGGAAAAAGCAAGTGTGGAAAAGTATGCTCATTGTTATTACTTTTTGGTTAAAAATATATATAGACAAAGTTCTAGGAATACAAATACCAAATTTTTAGAAGCAATTATCCATGGTGGTTAGATTGTGTTAGGACTTCCATTTTCTATGTTTTATGTATCTGCACTGTTTCGTTATTTTGACAATATAATTTTTATAAAAATATTTTAAAATTTATTTTCCAAGGAGCTTATAATCAAAGACATGGACTATAAGTGGCTTGGGAATCTGAATAGAATTTCTGAAAATTTTATTGAAAGGGAATAAGAAAGTAATAGAATAGTATGTGTTTCTTTAAGCAATGTGCTATAATATTTTATTCTGATGTAGATACTGAGGTAATTACTAATGTAGACTAAAGCAGTGTTGCCTTAAGTTGTTGACTGCCCTCCTAAACACAAGTAACTCTCAAGAAAGAAACAAAAAATTCTATACTTTTCCACATGAATACAGTATTTCAAATATTTATATATTATATAAAGTAGGTCATATTTCATCCAAGTTGTCATCCATTCATCCAATTCTTGGCATGATATATGATTTTTAATGATGTGCAAAAAAATTCTGGAAGTACTCTATCCATGATCATCTGAGTATTAATAAGACCAAAAGTTATGATGACACACTAAATATAACCAAAACTTAGGACAATATTTCCCTTTTTAAAATCATAATAATAGATAAGTTTAGCTCACAAAAACACAGTACAAGCAGCAATGGAGATTTTTCCATGGCATCTTTTGATAAATGGTACCCCTGCCAACCTCAACAAATTCCCAGTACATTTTAAAATGAGCAATTTAGTTGCCAGCTCCAAAATGTATCATTTTATTTATGCAAAGGCTGAGACAGTCTTAGGTATGTGATACAAAGTTTGCCTCCTCTCTCTCTCTGCCCAAGTGACTCAACTATTTGACGGTTACTCTAAGAGACCTTGAAAGTCCAAGGTCAAAATCATTTCCAACACTGTTATCTTTAGTGCAGTATCCAAAGTGCTCTCTTGGTCCATTCTACTTAAGTGAATTCAGTAAATGATGTTGGAATTATTCCAGTAGTTAGGGTCTGTTAATTCACTAAGAAATGTGTTTGACTTCAGATAAAATGTACAAACTGAGTTTATACTGCAGATTTTTTACCTGATTGCCTTCCTATGAGGCTAAGAACCATTGTAATACTTGGTATTTAAAGAGTAACAACCAAAGATAGACAGTTAACTAAGGGAATGGTTCATTTTACATGGCTTATGAAGAAATAGTTTGACATCATTTGACATTTACAATTTGCTAATGATAGGTGGAATGTACTTGTCCCTTTATGAGGAGTAAGACTATAGAATTGTTAAAAATTTGGTTTCATATGGAGGAGATACCTTATTTTGTTCTGCATTTTTATTATTATATAAACAGTATTCTGGAAAGGTTGGAAAATAAGAAAAGTCACCCATAATCTTATTACTTGAATTAAATATATTTTTTCCACTTCCAGTCTTCATGCATATAAGTGATTTTTCTGCACAGTTCAATCATAGCATTTGCAATTTTATGTTTCATTTTTAAATTCATTTTTCAAATGAAAAATTGTTTCTCAATGAGCAACTTTCTTTTTACCCATGATACAGCCATTTCAAGAGGGAAAGGTAGGAAAATATTTTTAATGTAATTGGCTATTTATATAGTATTCCACTTTTTTTTTTTAAATATTTTGGAATCTCAGCAGAGTTGTAGATCTTCTTTCCTGATTCTGCTCTCAGAGTCAAGTGACTCTGAATCAAATCTATAGGTCTGACTCTATTCCATAGTGCACTTCCCAGTGCAATATTCCTGCTGAAATGCTTATAGCTTGAAATGCATGTTAGATACTTCCAAATTACTATTATCATTCATTTAATCTCTAATGTAACAGTGTTTCTTTTTCTTTTCTTTCCTTTTTTTTTTTTTTTTTTTTTTTTGAGACAGTGTCTTACCCTGTCACTCAGGCTAGAGCGCAGTGGCATCATTCATCACAGCTCACTGCAACCTCAAACTCCCGGGCTCAAGTGACCCTCCTGCCTCAGCCTCTTGAGTAGCTGGACTACAGGCGTGTCATGACACCCAGCTGATTTTTATATTTTTGGTAGAGATGGGGTCTTGCTCTTGCTCAGACTGGTCTTGAACTCCTGAGCTCAAGCGATCCTCCTGCCTTGGCCTCTCAGAGTGCTAGGATTACAGGTGTGAGCCACCATGCCTGGCCTGTTTGCCCTTTTTCATTTCTAATTTTATTTTTTTGTGATTTCTTTTTTTATTTCTTGATGGTCCACTGTCTGGTGGTTTCTTTCTCTCTTTTTAACAAATAGTTTCTTTGGCTGCTTAACAATTTTGTAATTTTAAAATTTCTCTTTTGATCATCTTTCTTTCATTTGACTTCTCTGTATTTATTGTATTATTCCATTTATAGAATCTTGTGTTAAAAAGATTCATTTTTTTTTAGAATGTGAATATTAAAAACTATTTTCCTTAGCAAACTTTACTGTATCCTGTAGTATACAGGGATTTTTTTTTCAATTTTTATAATTCATAAATATCTTTTTATTTAAAAGTTGCTTAAGGAAAAATCTTTACTTTCTAGGATATTTTATGAATTTATGAATTATTATGATTTTGTTTTATTGTACTGGGTCAGACTGTGTAATGTATTATTTCTGTTTCGGGGAAGAAACTGCATTTTTTATCACTTAAAAGTCAATTTTGTAAATTTCTAAGGAGATTTAAAAAATAATATTTTCTGTTATATAGATTTTAATCATATGCATCATGTATGTAATGTTTATCTGTATTTCATTTTATACATGTACACATAAGCATACATCATTCTATATATATACATTTATCTGCATTGTGTAATCCTTACTAATTATAATTCAGATCTTCTACATCTTTTTGTTTGCTTTTCTTAATCTGTCATGGGCTGACAGAGGTTAATTGAAGCCTGTAATCACTACTGTGTGTGTCAGTTTCTTTTTTTACTTTCCTGTAATTTATGCTTTATAGATTTTGGTGCAATAGTACTTGGGTACACATACTTATCCCTTCATTATTGCCCTTTAATATTATAAATTCCTTATTTATAACTCTGTTGACATAGTTTATATTGAATCTACTTTTGCATAATAAAAATCTCAACAGCTTTATTCTTGTGAATACTTCTAGTATGTTTAACTTTTCTGCATTACTTTGCTTTAAAATGGATCTAAGATAGTCAGCATATAGATTTTTTTTACCTAATTTAAAACTATTTTTAAATTAGCTTTGTTTTCCTATATGTTTGGTTTTTGTTCCTATGTTATGTTTGGTTTGAAGAAATCACTTACATACAAAAGTGTCCATCATCTACACTGAAACTTCCTGGATAGTTTCATATTTATTAGTTTTTGAATCCTTTACAATTCCCAGAGCTATGCATAAAGACTGGATTCAAAATATATTTAAGTGACATGAACTGAAATGTCAGAAAGAGTGAATCTCTAGCAGTAGAGTTTGGAAAATAATCAAGAATCCAGTGCTGATAAATTCGGGGCAGGAATCTCCCTGTCCACACTAGAAGCTTAAAACCTCAGTTGCTACATCCCTCCAGCACGTGCACCTGCTCTTTCCGTGCTTGGCACAGACTAATCAGACAGACACACTCTGGTCAATAAGAAATAAAGCACAGTCCCTTCCTCCTCAGCCACCTGGCCATTACTACCAATCAATTCACAGGCAGTTCCAATCTGGAATGAGATTTTAACTGCCCCACCGGCTTCTCCTAGATCAATGTGATGGCTGAAAACAGCAATAAAGGAATAATTCAAACAAGTTTAAAATTCAAAGGAATACAGACACTGAGGAGGTCTGAAAAAGAACCCTATCCAAAGTAAGTCTTTCTGTCCCTTTTACTGTTTCTTTCACTTAAGCCTTTTGTTATCTCTGCATCCTTCCAAAGCCATTCTTCATTTACTTGATAAGTCAGTCTTCGTAAATATCCTCTGATAGACATATTTCTGAATTTTTAAAAACAGTCTTTGGAAGAATGAGGTTGCAGTCACTGCATTTTTATTCCTAGGCGAGGCTCAAGTAGATAGAGCAGGGGTCCTCAAACTTTTTAAACAGGGGGCCAGTTCACTGTCCCTCAGACCGTTGGAGGTCCGGACTATAGTTTAAGAAAAAAACTATGAACAAATTCCTATGTACACTGCACATATCTTATTTTGAAGTAAAAAAACAAATGGGCAAAAACACCCGCTTGTGGCCCATGGGCCGTAGTTTGAGGACGCCTGAATAGAGACTTAAAAGAAGGTTAAAAAGCTGCTGTAGGGGTCTGTTGCTCACCTGTCCGACCCACAGTAAAAAGAGCCTCACCTTGAGAATCCTGAAGGGTTTGTTTTGTAGAAAAAAGGATTATATTTTTTAAAAACTGGCATGTTATGCTTAGAAGCTAATGTATTAAGTGACACATCATGCTTCTGGATACAAATGGAAAAACAATCACAGCTAGATAAAAACCAAATGCTAGATCAGGGGAACCCGTGCTAAATGAATGCTAATCAGGTTAACAGAATAGGTGCTACAAGAATGGAAACACATGGTCCCTGGTATTTGGAAAAATGTTAAAAATCTCAGAAAAAGAGCCCATGACTCGGGGAAAGCGATATCTCCCCTCCTCTCTCCTTTAATACTAAGAAGAACTAACTTTGAAAGGTCACCATCTTAACTAGTTTTCAAGAAGACAAGGTAATTTTTTCACAACAGATCAAACCAATGACATTGTTTTCTGAAATAGTTATATCAATCAAGCTTTGTATACTCTTGTACAAAGTAATTGCAACAATAAGCTAAGGTAAAGCAAATATTAAAGAAACGAAAAGGATAAGAGTTGGGGGAAAATAGACATGTAGTTAGGTCGTGGTTGAAAAAATAGAAATATGTAGATTTATTATTCACTCCACTTTTAAAATGGTTTTTATCAATAACAGGTAGGAGTTAGAAAATGTCGTTTATTTCCAGAACCTCATTAGGGTTGTGAATTTTGCTCCAACAGCTTTGAAACAAGGATTGGAAAGAAATTGAGCAATATGGAGCTGTAGAATGATATACATATAGATTTGACAGAAACTAAACAAATTCAAATCCAGGTAAATGAACATCTTTTCTTAGTGTCAAAAAAAATAGCATTTGGTTTCCAATTCATTTATATTCTTTGGGTTTCTGCATGCTTTATCATTCTTCCCAAGTTAAATTTACAAACTTTGCAAAATAATTGTCAGGTCATTCAACGTAGATGACTGAGCAGTTAAGGGAAGCCTGGGCACCCAAGAACCCTGTACATGTGTTGAAACTGCTGATCAGCTCTGATCAAGCTGTAGTCTCATTTGTCAAAGTTTTCACATTCTGACAAAACTGACATTTTGATTCAAGGGACAAGAGAAACCTGCCTTGGTCTTTTCTTCATATTTAAATTAAAAGGTGTGTTGGGGGGGGTAAAAAAACAAAAGTGTGGCATCTCACAAAGATTCATGTCTTTGAATAATGAATGGGCAATTTAAAATATCAGCTTAGATTATTAGGCTCTTTATGCCAAACGGCTCAATTTCTTCCTGTCTTTTCTTTGTATAAAACATACCAAAAGCCACGAATCTTTACCTGGCTTTCATGGTTTGGAAAATCACTACTTTTCTACTTTTGTGCTCCGTAGAAAATAACTCTGCATAATTTTTAATTCATAATGCTTTCTAAATAAACTTCTTCTATGATGGTAGATCTCATATGGAACAGAATATAAACCCCAAAGTTTACAATTTGGGCTGTATCAAGTCTGGCCAAAAACAGTTGTCCAGGGCTGGGTTATATCATCTTGTCAATTACATCAGCATAGAGTCAGGGGATGGATTTAGAAAGGAATGGCTCGAATGAATGGCGTAATGAAAGTTGTGACTGGCAGGAAAATATCCTGAGCAAAATTGTAAGTTCAATTCAATAAATATTCAACAATCTTCCGTATTTTTTTTTGTTTTTGACCCAAGTCCT
>VBSM01003176.1:4221870-4233854 GCA_008086735.1 Cheirogaleus medius | reverse complement strand
AAAAAAAAAGTGGGGAAAGAGATCAGAAAAGATGGTCCCAATCTTCCTAAGACATGCCGTACATATCCCCCCAGCCACCCCAAGAAAACAAGCTACAGCCTACATTTTACACTGATCATGATCTTCTGGTTAGAGGTCACATTTCGGCTGGGCCAAAGGCTGTTTCCAGGGGGCCAGAATGAAACCCACATAAAGCCAACATCAATCATCCATCAGTTATGATAACCATTCGCATCCATTTATCTCATCGCAGCCTGCGGTAACTACCACCCACGAACAGTTCAAAATCAGTTTAACACAGAAACATTGAGGGTGAATATAATATAACCACCCACAGAATCTCTGTCACTATCAAATTTATACGCCTGTCTCTGTTCATGTTTCATTTACATGAATAATGCACGTCCTCTGTGTATCCACATGCATACAGAGGGGTAAAGAGGATGGAATATGGTACCGCAATGAGAATATATGGATAATCACAGGCCCCATGTCTTCAGGCCAGCAAAGGCACAAATGTTTTGGGCTGCTAATACCTGGGGTTGTGGTTTTAAGTATATTCTTTTTATTTATTTAATCACATAAAGTGCATAATTATGCAAAGCTGCCTTATCCTTCCATCCATCCTCCTCCCTGCTCTTGTATACAAAGCTCCCCGGTCATCTTCCCATCCTTGATTTTTATTTGTGTGTGTGTGTTTTCCTACCAGGCTTCATCTTAGTGGTTTCTACATCAGGTTCTCTTCATGATCACAATTAACTTTGGAGTTTGTACATGTTCACCTTATCCACGAGACCTTTTTGGAATCATCATAAACAACACTAAAAGCACGAAAGATGGTCATTGACAGGAAAAAATTAAAACTTTTCCTTTTTTCCCTCTATTTGGAAATGTATCATGTGTCTCCTTTCGCAGTTGCATGTGTACACGCGTGTGTGTGGACTCACCGGCCAGATGTACACTGGCTTGATTTTAGTTCACTTCTTGTGTCGGTAATATGTTTATAGATGCTTTCTACTCCACCTGATGCAGTTTAAAGACTTTAAACCCTCTCAATTTCCATTTTCCAATCTCTAATTTAAAAATGATAAAAGCTATTTCATAGTGCTTTCAAGAGGAGTTAAAAGGGCCAGGTGTGTACAAGGCATTTACTGTGCATTTGGTAAAGGTTAGTTTCTTCCTCTTCCCCTTTTTCCTGTGTTCAAAAAAAAAATGTCAGATCTTTATCTGAATATGTATAACAATTTATTTTCATTTGAAAAGAAACAGTTAAATAGTATAACGCCCAGGTGATAGCAAAATTATTTTGTTGCAAAAGGATAAAATTCCAGTAAGGTTTAAGTTGCATACTTCACTATGATTGGGTACAAAAACCCAGGGAGGCAAAGTAGAATCTCGCTAGTTAAGCAAAGCCTCGGTCACCGAGGCTGCCTTGTTGCTGGATGTGTAAATATAGCTATAAAAACTCTGTGAAGTAAAAAACTGAGCATCTTGTTACCCTGCATGCTTGCAACTTCTTAAGCTTAACTCATTAAACTGAGGGATGGTATTGGGGGAGAAGATAATGTATTAACTGTCAACTTACCCCCAATGGATTTAACTGCATTTCTTTTGTTCTTCAGGTAAAAGAATTAGTTGCTCTTTGTGTCTTAGTTGAAAATATCCTCAAAAAACTTAAAAACTTGGTCAATACTGAAAAGTGCTATTTTCAGGTCCTGATCTCCTCCCTTTTCCGGTTCCATCCTCAGATCTGTTCCTCCCCACAAAGGGGGCTGAAACCTCTGTGCTCCTCAGTACTGTTACATATGAAGCAGCACAAAAATTGCCTTCACTGGGGTGTATGACAGGCCTATCTTTAGCCTGAACAATATGGTAATTGGGTTCCAGGAAATTTTAAGCATTAATAGAAGGAGAAGGTGGGTTGCTCAGTTGTTGGCACACTCCAGCCTGCTTCCACAGGTAGATCTATAGTCTCCCTCCTGCCAGGAATGCTCATTTTCCCTCTCTCTTACCTCCTCTCTTTCTTGCCTTTTTTCACTTATTCATCTTACCCACTTTTTAAGGCCCAGCTCAACTCAAACCTGAATTGTGAGGCCTTCCCAGAGCCTACATATATACTTCTTATTGCATATTTGACAGTGATTTCTCCTACATATATACTTCTTATTGCATATTTGCTGGAATACATAGCAGTATTTTATTACATATGGTCTTCTTCATATGGGTAAAAGATATTGTCTCTTCCAAGTGACTATGGTGTTCTTCATTTCACACAGTATATACCAACACTGTGCTTGCAAGGCTTATAAAGATGAATAATATTTAACTGATGTTTCTTAGAACTTAGGCTTTTAAAAATTACTTGGGAGGGAAAGAAAGTCTCTTGTGCCTTGAATGTTTAGCAACTAGATGTTTATAGATTATTGGGAAATTAAAAATGAAAATTTAACGTTAACACCAATTAAGATAGAGCTCAGGCGTCTATGTGTCAGATCCAACTTGAATGGGTTTTACTGTTGTACATTTTTAAATTAGTTTTTATAAACATTATGATTGCAAACGTTAAAATGCTTTGACCATAGATCTATTATGAAACTAGAATCCATTTAAAGATATTTTACAGTAATAAAAATGGGTTAATACATTTGTCAGCAGTTATGCTTGATTATCTAAAGGAGCAATAGGATTTCTGGTACATCAATTCTATAAATATATCTATATATCATTTCTTAGTGGTAAAATATAAAATGAAGTATGCAGAGAAAAACTGAAAAAATACCCTCTGTTCAGATATTTTGAGATGTTAACATTAGAGTTATTTATTCATAAGAATTTCATAATACATTAGTCAGCATGCTGTAGGATATTTTGGAAAAGTAATGAAGGCTTAATAATGTGAAATTTTTCTCTAACCTTCTTTTCTAAGAAACAAATGAGGTGAGACTTTCTTTTCAGTCCAAGACTTTAGCTCTTCCTACCCATAACCTCATTTATCACTCCATCCTATGCATTTGTATAGCTGCTTATTCTTTTATGATTCTGCTAGTGCCCCTACTAGACTCCAAGCCCCTCTGGAGGCAGATCCAGGATTTGGCATCTTTTTGCAAGGCCTAGCAGCAGAGTGCCAATTATGAAGCATGTGCACATGGTAAGAAGGAACAAGAGCTTACCAGATAGACAAGGGGAAAGGGGAGAGGAATGGGAATGAATGTGAATGACAACCTGGTTAGCACCTACTGTGCACTAAAGATGGTGCCACTGTGCCAGCTCAGCGTTGGATCAGACTTATCTCATTAATCCACATAGCTATCTTTATCCAAAATCTATATGCAGTGTTTACTGAACGCCTCTTCACTCCTAGGCACCATTCTCTGCATATCCTTAGGGAAACTCATAAACTCATAAATATACATAAGGCACTATGAGTTCTGGATCATAGTGGTAGGGGTAGGAGTGCAAGGGAGAAAGGATCTTGTGAAAAAACAAATAAGGGGTTGGCCTAAAAAAGCGAGAGCACACCGGCAGCTAGAGGAGCAGAGATACTAACAGGGAGGTGGGAACAGTCTGGGAGACACAGGAATCTGCAGGCAGTTTGCCGATGCTGGAACAGACAACGCAAAGCACAGAACAGTGCAGAACGGGGATTAAAAACCAGACCCTGTCCTAAGGGACTTGATAACCCGGTTAGTGAGCTTGGACTTCATCTCATGTGCAGGTAGGTGATGGGCAGCCATCAGATATTTAAGTAGGAGAGTTAAGGGTGTTTTAGATGTTTACTCTGGAGTCACTTCCTGGTTAAAACCTTTAGGTAATCCCCTAATGCTCTCAGAATGAAACACATACCTCCTGCCATGTTTCCCTCCTGCCTACCTCTTTATCTCATATCCACACCCAGCTCAACCACCATCTCTTGTCCCAGGCCTCCTTTCTGGTCTTCAGAAATGCCGAGGCCTTTCCCTTGGCACTTTGCACCTGTTTCCCCTCTGCCCATATTATTCTCCCTCAGCTCTTCTCAGGGTGGGTTCTTTGTCAGCTTTCTCATTCTGTACATCTCACCTCTTTAAAGGGAACATCTATGGAAATCTTATTCATGGGACCTTCCTCAGTCACTCCGTATATTTTTAATTTGCTAAATTAATCTTCCACTGTACTTACCATACTATCTATCTTGATTGTTTATTATATTTGTATTATACGTGGCATATTATCACCCCTCCAAGAATGTGTCATGGGAGCCCTTGAATTCTTGAATTTGATTTGTCACTGACACATTAACACAGTGGTGCCTGGTACATGGACACTCCTTAAATATGTGTGTGTGTGTGTGTGTGTGTGTGAGTGAATATACTCTGAAGGTGAGAGAGAGGAAGAAGTCCAGAGGTAAAGCCAGAATTTGCATCAAAGACTTATCTGATTCCAAATTCCATTTTTATCCACTATCTAAAGTGCTCCTGCCTTGTTTTAGAGTAAATACATAATCCATTCATTCATATACTGAAACATATGCTATACACAGATGATGACTCAGCCCACAGGCACTGTCCTCAAGGCAAAACCAAATACAAAACGAGTAAAAACACATTTAGCTGGCCTAAGAGATATTTTTGTGCTATGGAAGCATATATCTATAAAACTATTATCACACAAAGGAAGGTTTTAATCTTACATGATTGATTTGTAAATGTGCTCATCTTAAAGATGTGGTCTTTGCCTATTTATCTAAAAAAGCTCAAGAAATGAGGATAAGAAATAGCCTCAATGCTAAGAAGTTCACTGTTTTTATAATACACAAAAGCACATTAATATCTTCTATAGCATTCAATGCAAAAATTAACAAGTACCATTTCTTAAGTAAAACTAAAATCAATTTTATAGAAACTTAGGTTGCTTTTCCTTTGCTTTTTAAATTGTTTTATATAATATTTGTATCCTACTTTGTGAAATCTTTGTAAAATTCTCTAAAATTAAATAATTTTGATATAATTAGGGAATCTTAGCTTACATGTCAAGATCATTCTATTCTAAATTTTTATAAAAGTTAGGTAGTACATTACACCATAAGCTAAATAATAGATCAATTAAAATGTTACGTATTTTCCTCATAACAAATAAATATATCCTATCAGGAAATAATGGGGGGCAATATTAAAGGAGTAGCTTTCATTTTGGTCTTAATTCAATGTCAACCTCTTGTTTATGACATAAGTTCTCAAATGTTAGAATGTTTCAGGATCATCTGAGACTCTTTATAAAGATTGTCAGGCCCTAACCTCTGTGATTTGTGGTTCAGTTTTAAATGTACCCCAGAAAATTGTGGGGGAAATAGGCAAGAGGTTTTATGTCTTCTACATTTCTGGAGCTCTACTAAAAAACATAAAGATGATGCTTGGGGAGAATGCCTAAATTTTATAATGCCTCACAGTTTATAGCACTTTGCCATCCATTATCTCATTTAATTTTCATAACAGCAGAAAGACAGGAAGCACAGGCATTGGCATCCTCATTTTAAAAGCAAGAACCTAAGAGTCAGGGAGGGTAATTGATCTGTCTTCCCACATTTGGTCGTCTTACTAGCAAAGTACAGTGATGTTTACTCATTCACATAACAAATATTTGAGAACTTGCTTTTGTGCCAGGCATTGTTCTGGGTACTTGGGATAAATCAACGGACAAAATAGATAAAAATCTTTCCCTCATGGTGATGATGTTCTGGCAGGTGGAGACAGATAAACAGTAGAGATGATAAATAATGAAACCAACATTGAGTCTATTATTAATACTATCTATTCAAGGTAACCAAAAAGTCAAATACTATACCTTACAAAGATTATGAAACGAACTTTTGAAAAAATGGGAGATTATCACATTAATTTAATAGAAAATAAAACGAAATACAACACTCCATTGCCTTAGAAGTCTAAGTAATAGAAATTTTAAGTATAATAACAGCATTTTGCAAATATACAACCATTTTTTAATGGAGCAAAGCCTTACTGTATGTACACACTAATTCTAAACACATACACATCTTAATTCCCTTGTGGCTACATTATCTGAAGTGCACAAGAGAAGTGGAATCTACACTATTCAGTCTACTCTGTAGATGGCACTGCAGGTCCAACAATGATCCTGGGCTCGTAAGTCTTCCTATCCCTGTCCTGCTCAGACAAGTATCATATTGAACTCAATGAAAACCATATTCATTCTAAAAACAGAAATCACTTTGCAATGGCAACCTTCTTATACAACTGCAGGACACAGCTCTGATTTGTAATTTAAGTAAAACTCTCCTTATAATGCATTAGGTACCACAAAGGCTGAAGTGTTAAAATAATTCTGCTTATCCTGTGATGTCTATTTTAGTTTGTTGACAGGTATAGTATAATGTCTGTTCCTGATATGGAAAAACGTTTCTCTGATAAACTGATATACATAATAAATCATTCCTGTGGGCTCTGGGTTTGACTCAACCAAAGAAATGCTTTTTACGGCATTTGAATTTCACTTCCTAATGCAAGAAGTTAAGTGATATTCTGCAGGGAGGCAGATTTAGTGTCTGCTGAAGGTAAAGGATGAAGGGATAATGACAGAGGTACTGTACTGCAGTCAGACCATAATGTCAAGGAGGGAAAGCTTGTCATCTCGAGCCGGGGCAAGTCAGCTAAAGTATTTCAGAAAAAGAAAGGTCAAGGCTTCTGGTCCTGAAACCCAGACTTTTATTTTATTTCATATTGATTGACTGATTGATTCACCTTTTGCAGGGGTCACTAATGGCTAACATAATGGAACTGTAGAAGGAGGGACAAAATAACTCAAACTAGACCATAGGATCAGACTGTCATCTTTTCCCATACACTTGAGTTACACTTTGTTTTTTTCCGGCAAACATTCTAGCCTAGAAAACAAGTCACAGTTGATCAGACGATCCACACCATGTTCATCAGACTGGCCTTTCTTTACAGGTAAATCCTGAAACATACGTAGTTGGGATGACAAGTCTAGCAGTTAATCATCATGGCCATTCAAGTGTCAAGACGAAGTTTCTCAAGTTCTTTCTTAGACTGCTAGGAAGACACGATTGCCCTTGTGGCTATTTCTGCTCTGTACTGAACCTGCACTATGCTGGCTTTACTTGTCGAGCTCTTGTAGCTGATGAACACTAGGTCACCAGGCCATGAAGATGGCTCATCTCTCTTACCCTGTGTCTGAGCCAGTGACTTGAAGAAGCTGACAGGGGAAAGATAAGGTGCTATCTTTCTATCCCTCCCTTAGAGCTTGTTGCTTCAAGCAGCCACTCATCCTTCTTGTCCCTATGGCCAACTGACCCTTAGTAACAGAAGCCAAGAGTGTGGATTAATACACAGACAGATGTTTCAGTTCCGAAAGCAGGGAAGGTGCTAGGAAGAGGAGAAAGCTGAGTGGCAATTTGGACATAGAGAGAGAAAGGATGTAATATATCAATCCTGATCTATAATTCTTCAAGCTGACCACAGCGATTTTATTTTTCAATTATCTAGGAATTGAGGTATTGAAAGGAATCCGACAAGGACTGAAGACTCTCACAGCCCTGGCTAGCAATAGCCTGGATCAGAAAACCAACAAACAAACTGTCAAAGCAATGCTGTTACTCTTTTTCTTCCCCGTAGCTCAGGTTTTAGTGCACAGCTGAGAAGCTTGCTTTACGGAAGACTCAAAATTTCACATAAGGTTAGCAATCATTTGATATAATAATTTCAGTAAATCTAATATCACCCATGACATTTTAATTGAAAAAAATTTTAATGACAACTACTGTGTGATTCCCTGATGCAACACTAATTGTTCTGCGCATTCGCAGTCAGCAGTTACTAAAGGGGGGAGCTATCCGAGAGAGGATTCTGCTCTCTGCCCTCCAGCTAAAAGGAATCCTATAGGCTACTAGTACAAATAAACTTAGACTTCAAGGATATCAGTTATGATTTTCCTCAATTCATGTCTTTTGTAGGCAAGTATTTGTCTTCATGCTTCCAAGGACTCTGTTAATCCATGTTGTAACACAATTCTCAGGAAAAAGAGAACTTAACTACAGGATATATAAAGTTAGGTGCAAAATAATTACAACTGAAATCTGGATGAGGAAACAGAAAAATTAAGGAGTAAGCCACAATATAAATCTAATTTGTAATTTAAAAAAGAACACCCTTAATATGACAGCATAGTGAATTTATTAGAACTAAATAATCATGATTTAAAAAATCACAAGAGAGGGAAGAGACAAGATGGTGGATGAGAAACACCTCCAGCCAGGGCGTCTCTGCAAGAAGGAAAGATTTTAGATGAAAGTGAAAAAAACAAACAGGCAGACAATCATAGATCGGATGAGGGTCGGAAGGAAGGGTGCCTGAACCTATAGGAGACTCCACGGGAAGAAGTTGCAGAGCAGAAGTGGAAGGAGAAAGGTATAGGCAGGGTCTAAACCCCGAGAGGCTTGGAGACCAGCGACAAGAGTAGGTGTAGCAGTTAAATTTCCCCTCCCCCTTGCATCTTGGACTGCTGGTGGGCCCCTGAGCTGCTGGAGAGACCTACTGACACCATCCCAGTGAGCCATAGGCCTCTTGTGTACAGAGCACTGGGCTCCCAGCTCCCTGGTGCACCTTCCGCCCCACAGACCCCAGCCAATTGGCAGGTGCCATATTCCTTCGTTCTCCCCTTCCCTACCTGTGGCTGCCGGGAGAGACAATTTAGCCACCATCTAGAGCCATCCACAGGGAACAAGACCTTTCCTTTTGGGGCTCTGCAGCGGATTGCGGGGTACTCTGACTGTGAGCTCCCTATCCACCAGCCCTCCCCGGTGCTGATTGCCTGGTGACTCCAGCAGAGTGGGGCAAACACTGAGACAGAGAGACACTGATACAGCTTGGGTACCCTGTGGGTGACTTGGGACCAGCATTATTCTCCCTGGAAAGGTCAGGGATTGATCTCCTGTACACCCAGGTCTCGATCACATTGCCTGGAAACACAGAGTGGATATCTGGGAACTAGTCTGTGCCTTCACAGGCAGATCTGAGTGGCTCATGCTGTAGCGAGCTCAAGGGGCAACCCTGCTCCCACAGAAAGGACTCTAATAAACTCAATCAGGAATGAAAAAGGAAAAATTACAACTGATACCACAGAAATAAAAAATATCATCTATGAATACTATAAAAACCTCTATGCACATAAACTGGAAAATGCAGAAGAAATGGAAAAATTCTTAGAAACATACAGCCTCCCTAGGCTCAATCAGGAATAAATAGAATTCCTGAATAGGCTAATATCAAGTACCTAAATTGAAGCAACAGTAAAAAAACCTTCCTAAAAAGAAAAGTCCTGGACTAGATGGTTTCACACCTGAATTTTACCCCACCTACAAAGAAGAATTGGTGTCTTTCCTGCAGAAATTATTCCACAACATCGAGAAGGAAGGAATCCTCCCCAACACATTTTATGGAGCCAACATCACCCTGCTACCAAAGGCCAGGAAAGGACGCCACAAAAAAGAAAACTACAGACCAATATCCCATATGAATATAGATGTAAAAATTATTAACAAAATCATAGCAAACCGAATTCAGGTGCTTATCAAAAAAAATAATCCATCATGACCAAGTGGGCTTCATCCCAGAGATGCAAGGATGGTTCAACATGCGCAAATCTATAAATGTAATTCACCATATAAGTAAAAACAAAGACCCTATGATCCTCTCAATAGACACAGAAAAAGCATTCAACAAAATTCAGCACCCTTTTATGATAAGAACACTTAGGAAAATAGGCATAGACGGGACTTACATAAAAATGATACAAGCCATATATGACAAATCCACAACCAACATCATACTGAATGGGGAAAAATTGAAAGCATTCCCACTTAGATCTGGAACCAGACAAGGTTGCCCTCTATCACTGCTTCTATTCAACATAGTGCTGGAAGTCCTAGCCAGAGCAATCAGATAAGAGAAGGAAATCAAGGGCATCCAAATGGGGGCAGAAGAGGTCAAACTATTGCTCTTTGCTGATGATATGATCTTATACCTAGAAAACCCCAAAGATTCTGCCATGAGACTACTGGAATTGATAAACAAATTCAGCAAAGTCTCAGGCTACAAAATCAATGTACAGAAAGCAATAGCATTCCTATACACTATAACAGTCAAACTGAGAACCAAATCAAAGATTCAATACCCTTCATAATACCAACAAAGAAAATAAAATACCTAGGATTCTATTTAACTAAGGAGATAAAAGACCTCTACATGGAGAACTACAAAACACTGAGGAAGGAAATAGCAGAGGGGACAAACAGGTGGAAAACCATACCATGGGTCAGCAGAATCAACATTGTTAAAATGTCTATACTACCCAAAGTGATCTACAGATTCAATGTAATCCCTACCAAAATACCAACACCATTTTTCACAGATCTAGAAAAAAATAATTCTATGCTTTGTATGGAACCAGAGGAGACTCTGTACAGCAAATGCTATCCTAAGCAAAAAGAACAAATTTGGAGGCATCAATTTACCAAACTTCAAGCTATACTACAAGGCTATAGTAATTAAAACAGCACAAGAATTGCACAAGAACAGAGACATAGACCAATGGAACAGAACTGAGAACCCAGATATAAATCCATCCTTATATAACCATTTAATCTTTGAAAAAACAGACAAAAACATTCACTGGGGGAAATAATCCTTATTCAATAAATGGTGCTGGGAAAATTGGATAGCCACATGTAGAAGACTGAAACAGGACCTGCATCTCTCATCTCTCACAAAAATCAACTCACGGTGGATAATAGACTTAAACCTAAGGCATGAAATAATAAGAATTCTAGAAGAAAATATTGGAAAAACTCTTATAGACATTGGTCTAGGGAAAGAATTTATGAAGAAGACCTCAAAGGCAATCACAGCAACAACAAAAATAAATAAATGGGACCTGATCAAATTAAAAAGCTTCTGTATAGTCAAGAAAACTATCACAAGAGCAAACAGACAACCTACAGAATGGAAGAAAACATTTGCATGCTACACATCCGATAAAGGGCTAATAACTAGAATCTATATAGAACTCAGGAAAATCAGCAAGAAGAATTCAAACAATCCCATTAAAAAGTGGGCAAAGGACATGAACAGAAACTTTTCAAAGAAGACAGACTAATGGCTAACAAACATGAAGAAATGCTCAGCATCTCTAATCATCAGGGAAATGTAAATCAAAACCACAATGAGATATCACTTAACTCCAGTGAGAATGGCTTTTCACAAAAAGTCCCAAAACAATAAATGTTGGTGTGCATATGGAGAGATAGGGACACTGATACACTGCTGGTGGGACTGAAAATTAGTACAACCTTTGTGGAAAGTAATATGGAGATACCTCAAAGAGCTACAAGTAGAACTACTGTGTTTCCCCGAAAATAAGACCTACTCATAAAATAAGCCCTAGCAGGATTTCTAAGCATTTGCGCAATATAAGCCCTACCCCGAAAATAAGACCTAGCAATGGGCGTGGCTATGCAGCATACCTGCACAACCCATGCATTTCGTCGCGGAGTGGTAGAGAAGACGAGCAGCCCTTTTCATCTGCCCCATGAGAGCTCTATTGCTCGACATGAGAGATTGGGGCCAATGGTTCTAAAGGAAATAGAGTCACAAGAAATTCAGGATGGAATTCCGGGTTTGAAGAGTTATGATGATGTTCCAGAAGATGATGACCTAACTATATTTGAATAAATGTAGATTGTTGTACCATACTTAAAAAATTAACACATCCCCTGAAAATAAGCCCTAGGGTGTCTTCTTGAGGAAAAATAAATATAAGATCCTGTCTTATATTTGGGGAAACACGGTACCATTTGATCCAGCAATCCCATTATTGGGCATCTAAACAAAGGAAAAAAAGACATTCTATAAAAAAGACATCTGCACTTGAATGTTTATGGTAGCACAATTCACAAT